>JAABNX020000047.1:17281425-17296048 GCA_015163995.2 Mormyrus lacerda | reverse complement strand
TAGGACAAGAATAATCAGAGGTCTGTGCTGCTCCTTATGCTGACACTGTCCCTCTGCAGGCTTCACCCTGAACCACGCCATCTTCCAGATCATCATCACCCGCTACTCGGACGCCGACCTGACCGTGAACTTTGATAACTTTGTCAACTGCCTGATCCGCCTGGAGATGATGTTCAGTAAGTCCCGGGAAGGACACAGACGTGATACACTGGTTCTGTGGGGCAAGAAAAATATATTTTAAAATGCGATTGATATTAAATATATAACTGCCTCTCTTTTTCATAGGGGTATTTAAGAAAGTCGATGTGCATAAGACCGGCTCCATAGAGCTGGATCTGTTCCAGGTGAGGCAATGAATAATCACTGCATACAAATGTAACAAAAAAAAATATTTCTGTTCATTCACTGTTCCTTTTTTTTTTTCAGTGGCTCACGTTTACTATGATCTAGAAGAACTTTAAGAAGTTTGCAAGCCAACATTCAATAAGATCATTTTTTAATCAACCCATTTAAAGAAACAGATTTTACAGACAAGTTTTGTAACACATGGTGCAAAGTTAACGGGCACAGTGGGTACTTATTCTTGTGAGACTTTTGATTCTCTACAATAATAAAATTGCATATTACAATTATATTGATGTGTTATTATTTGACAATGGCACGTACATAAAGAGACAAGACACACCCTCGGCATTTTATTCAAAGTAAATTGAAATTTAAACTGCAAAATGCTGAGCATGGCGATATGCGATTTTTTTTTTTTACTTTTATAACAATACAATACATATACGTACAACCTTATTGCATTGAACCAATATAATTGTTCAACTGCGACACCATAAGGTCTGTACTGTTTTTACACCAAAAGTGCCTTCAATACGATCCCTTTCCACTCCAGTTCGGAAATTGGTCCGAAATAGTTACGATTTGTTTCTTATGCAGAAAGAATGAGTCTGGGAGATCAGCATTAACGCTTTGCCTTAACTAAATTTCACCTTGCTTTTTTAAAGAAATGATGAATCGCATAAACAGAGTGGTAGTATGATAGAGTGAAACAAAGGACTGTGGACGGGATGAAGAGGTGCGTCAAAGCAAACGCACATATGTCCATATAGGAAGTATTCCTATTGTAGAAAGTAAATACAGGATCAACACAAAACAAAGCGAAATCCCGGACATTTCAGACAATAAAAAAAAGAGCACGAATGGTCACCCATTCGGTTAGTTAATAGTGTGCTGCCGGGTCCAGCGCTTGAAGTGGCTGCTGCTGCGTAGCCAGCGCCCCTCCCCTCCCCTCCCCTCCCATCCCATCTCATCTGGGCTGGGCCGCGCCGGGCCGGATGGGGACTGACCGTGGACTGCTGGGAGATCTGCAGTTCATAACAATCATTACGGGGCATCTTTACTGCATACATCTCAGGACACTGCTATTCGATTAAAACGTACCGTAAAAGGTGATACCGAGGAAAACTGACCGCGACGTGGTGAGTTTAATCTTATACATTTTCTGATTTCACGCACTTTCTTCTGTTTGCCTCAGAAACACGTCATACATAGATGCTCACATGTATTGTAGGTCAATAAATTTTAGTGTTACGTTTGCTGCTTATGAATTGTACTGCTGGCAGCGCCACCTCTGCTTATTTACTTTTCAAATAGCATTTTTTTGCATGTTTTTTGTAGCAGTACAAAATGTTAAAGCTGTCATTGACTCATTTATAGCTCTGTGTATAGTTTCTAACCTGTCTCTTTCTAACATCTATATCTGCATTATTGTGATTTTGAATATACGTCTGTTATAGGACGTATATTTTTGACAGTTCTGATCCAGAGGTGGCAATTGCAGTTCCTGTTTACTAACATCTGTTTGGGAATGATTCTCCGACTTTAACACTGGCGATAGCAAAACTGTAAATGTCCTTTTCAATTAAGACCATTTTTAAGCGACAGGATATAGGCTTAATAATGGCATCGAATCATAATGCAGTTAAAGGTAGCTAAAAATATCGATGTATTATAGAATATTATTTAAAAAAATAATTAATAAAATCCATTCGTAATAACTTTTTGTCAATTTTAGCGTTATAATCAATTAAATCAATATAGTTTGAAAGCATGTAACATCTCAGCTGTAATAATAAGTGAAAATAAGAGAATTTAATTATACAAAAAATCCTGTAACGTTTGCTTGATGAGGATATAATATTCTCTAGACAGATTTTTCTTGCAATCCTTTAAAATAAATTCCATCACTGTATCTAATAGCACATGCAAAACAACAAATTAGATGTCTGTTCACAACAAATAACGTTTGGATTATTTCTAACAGCAATCTAGCCCAATACACCAGAAGAATGAAATATTTATTCAGAAGAGAAGGAAAGTTTTTGTTCATCATTGGAAAAAATGTAACATGCATGAATGCTTGTGTTAGAGCAGCCAAGAATGTGGAGGGACTCCACCCACACGGAGAGACTCCACCCACACCGAGAGGGCAGTGGATTCTGTGTGTGCCGGAGCTTGTCCAGCCTCCTGGACTGCCAGTAAATCCCAGCAGTAACACCCTGGGCACACAGCACTTGGTGTTAAAGACAGACAGTGCTCACAGCCACTCACCTATACTTATAGCTGTACTGATTACACAGAAGACATTTTACAAAACCTTAAAAGACCCACTTCATTCATGGGTGACATGGTGGTTTTATAAGGTGGCCTGTGATTCTGTGCCTTCCGAGCAGGGAGTTTGAATCCTACCTCTGCTCTGGGTGTGTGAAAGATTGAAAGATCACTTTGTGCCACAGTCCAAAGCAGTAAGGCTAGTTGACTCTTGATTGCTCAGTGTGCGGGCATGCGAGCGTGCGTGTGTGTGCCCTGCAATGGGTTGGCATCCCATCCTAGGTCTACCCCATTACCCCAGTCCATGTTTCTCTGCTTACTGGGATAGATTCCAGGTCATCGGTGACTCTGAGATGAATAAGAATTTGGAAGATGGATGGATTGATTTTAGGGCTTGATGGAGTTCAGATTTGAAACATTTATTTTCAGCTTTAAAAGGCCTTTCTGAGTTGTTCAGTATAAGCAAATATGGTCTTTTAACATTGAAACTGTGGTTTTGTGTGTGTTTTTACCCCCATCTGGATAAATATGGATTATTTGTCAACTGCCCATAACCTCTTACCCAGTAGAGTGTCACTCTAAGCCTGCATCCTACCTTAGGAGACCGAGGGCACAGGGAGGGGCGCTCCGTGCCCAGGATGCCAGGAGAAGAACAAAACTCTTTGGGATGAAAGCAGATATGCAGACAGAAAGTGAGACAGGATTTGAGAACAGAGCCCAGTGATGCTTTCCTCACCGCTACCTAATGAGCCACTGCGTTTTTAAGTTTAAATATTAATGTTTAATGAGTGAACATTAATAAAGGGCATCAGCATAGTGGTTGTAGGTTCAAATCCTGCCCCTGCTCTGTGTGTGTGGAGATGCATTGTTCTCCCCATGCCGTGTAATGTTCCTCTGGTTTGCTCCCCCATCATTATCTGGAGAACTGTGGCTTTAATTGTCCTGTTTTGCATGAGCGATTGTGTAGTTTGTGACTGACTGTTGTGTCTTCTGGGGCCTTCCTTGCCCTGCACAGATATAAATTCTGCGCCCACTGACAAAATGTCACCTTAGGCCTCTCTGCCCTCTAACATTATTTAGTTCTGTAATTTTATGTATTTCAGGGCCCCCCGTAAAGTGCTGGGCCCCCAGGAGCCACCAGGCTATCCATGTCCCTACTGTGCACCTCTGATTGGATGGTGTAAAGACAAATAAAAACAACATTTAGATAATTTTTCCTGTACTTTTCTAAAATAAAATTAGTTATAAAATAATGTATATACTGTGTTATGTTAACTAGTTCTTTACTCCCCTAATTTTCCAACTACAGTAACTTCATCAAACTCCATCTGAAGTTAAGACTTTGGCCAGATGTTAGCCTCACTGGCATAACTGACTGCTTCACCTTGTGTTTAGTTACTCAGAAAATACAATCCTTATTCATCACCAGCAACCTGCAACAATGCAAACTCCCGTCTTATTACTGCCAGTATTGAGGCCCGTTCTGAGCATCCTCGACTGTTGACAAATGCGACTCTGATTGTGCTTAAGATGGAATGACTGCAGGACTCGAGGTGACGGTTTTTGTTTTCAGCAATGTGTTTGGTTGATTGTGCTGCAAATTATAACTGGAGTTATTCTTTTATTTACAGTGCGGTGCAAACGGGAGACCTGCAGGTAAAACTGATTTGTATTTCACCCTGTTTTAGGTTAGGAAGGCTTGTGAGCCCGCATCTGAACTTTCCTTCATGTATTCTAGAATCTGAAATGTATATTAATTAATGCAGGTTTTTATTCATCATGCATTTAATGTGATTTTTTTTTCCCTTTATTATGATGATGATGATGCTCATCACTGTAGCTGCTTGTATCACAGATTTTTATCTGTATACCTTGCATAGTTTCATTGATCTGTCTCGAAACTTAATATTTACTGCAGAAGTTTAGTTCTGAGTATTTTGTGCAACACTACAGTGGAAGTTAAGCTCGGGCGGTATGGTGATATTATGGTGCACCCGGGCATTTAGAAATTCCAAAGTTATGATTTTTAATAACATCAAAAATACAGACACTCCTATTTCTATGACACTGATACAGAGATGCTGTATTGAGACAATGCATCAGATCGCAAACCGTTAGAGGTGACTGGAGCCTGACTTAAGTTAAAGAAAAAATAGGTTAATACCACAGATGTAAAATGCGTCGTGAATGTGCAGACGTGCGACCTCATGGTGATAGTGATTTTGATAAACAAAGGGTGACCTTTTTATGTCCAACCAGGAGTCATCTCTTTGTTTCCCTAGTACTCAGCTTCCCGAGTCCGCTGAGGTTCTCTCTGATTCCGGAGTCTACAGAAGTATACTTAACATAATTCACTTATTTCTTTTAAATACCATCATGCACCATGTACCGTGCTGAAATGCCTAGAAGGTTTAATGTTATGAAGAAATAGATACGGCCAAAGCCTAGTGGAAATGATCTCCTTGGTTTATTGGGGTTTCAAGACCATTTGTTTGGTAGCAATTCACATCACAGTCCACCACATGGCATTATAATGTATAAAGGATCTCAATAAATTATTATGTTTACCTCAGCAAATTCTATTTGTAAAAAGCAGGTACCATAAGAATTATTCCTATGAATGTAATACTGCCAGCCCTTGATTGGACAGCTACAGTAGATTACCCTGCAAGGACCCCCTTAGCACCTGAAACCTTTATGCCACATTAAGCTATAGCAACTGAGTAGTTTCTTATGCAGTGTAACATTTTGAGTATATTATAATAGTTTAAAGAAATATTGTCAGCTATTTTACAGCAGGTTTGTTGAACTCCATCATATCTTGCATCATTCAATTTGAACAAATGCAATGCTGGGCTTCTTGGAATAAACAAGAATTTTCAACATGCGGTACTGTGCAAAAGTCTTAGGCAGTCAAAGAAAAATATTTAGGCTGTTTCTCTGTGTATATTTGCTCAGAAAAGAAAACGCAGTTTAACAGAACGCAAATATCTATAACACAATGAAAAATGAACAAGTATTTTTTTCCGTTTTCCTAAAAGTTGCTGAGATCTTGTTGGATAGCTTGGACAGAACGCTACTTTGGTCCTCGAACCCCTCCTCAGGGACTCCTCAGCTCTTCCATGTACACTGTCAGAAAAAAGGGTACAGGCCAAGACACAAACCACGTTAATGTACCCCAATGGTATAAAAATGTTCCTCAGAGTCAGTTTTGGTACCTTCAAACCACCCATAATGATGCACTGAGTAGCATTTAGATTACAGAATGCTTTCGAGCCAAGTTCACATTCACCTACGTCTAGGGTACAATCGGCAGACCCTTGAGGGTACAGCCCCAGTGACAAGTAATTGTACCCTCAAAGGTACATGTCAGGCGGAGAGAGAGAGAGAGAGAGAGACGGGGATCCAGAAATGCGAGGCGAGGGCTTTATTGAGGAACCGCACAGAGTAGGGACTGAACCTGTGAACGGAACTCGAGCAGGGAGGTCTCTCTCTGATGAGAGCCGAGGCCAACGAGGCTGGAATCGGAAGGCAAAAGTCGTAGTCGGCGTCCAGGCGAGTAGGTCTGTCCCACGAAGTTACACAAGACGGGGTTACGGAAGGGAAGGAGGACGGAGGACGCCGGTCTCAGCAGGGCAGGTACGCTAGGGACGGGAGCTGGACTGCGGAGGAGAGATGTAACAGGTAAGGGTGCGACAAAAGGCAAACAGGGCAGGTACGGGAAATGAGGAAGACGAGAGACAAGAAAACGCTCGGTAAGGTGTCGATACATCGGCTCAATACTTCGTGACCTGATCAGGACTCTCCCTCACTTTTAATGACGGTCTAATCGGGGTCGGAGGAGTAGCCCCTGTCCTGACCCGCCCCGGTGGGCGTTACCGAACAAACTGGTGCTTTTATTTCTGACAGCATGTTGAATTTCACCAACAGCTCAATTAATTAACTAATTAGCTAACATAATTAGTTAACTTGGTGCGGTATTGATTAGCCAAAATGTTGGGTGGTTGAGTCAAAAAAATACTGGGGATTATTGGACCTTGCAAAAACTGACGTGATTTTAGGAGAGGTTTTGAAATGGCCAAGTCAAAACGCTTTCACAGATATCACATTTTTACACGGCACGGAGATCATTTCAATATCACTTTTTTTGACTGCCTAAGACTTTCACACAGTACTGTATATCTCACAAAATGTCTGTTCTCCTTCAGTATGACCGTGAGGCATGTTGGAGCAGGATTATACTGCTGCCATTTGTATGCCCTCTTAGTGTCGTCCAGTACTGCAGTCATGAAAGATTTATGTTTTTCTAAAGTTAAAGTAGTCATTTGCAGCATACACAAGTATGTCTCAGCATCTGGGATACTCAAGGTATTAAAAAAAACAAAATATTCACCAACAAAAAATAATTTAAGCAAACATTTAAGATTTTTTGGCCCATTTTAATCAGAGTATGAGGAAAAAACACAAAAGCTGTCACACTCACGCCAACAGCATAATGATGTCATTTGCAGCTGCTTAGAATTCTGGGAAAGTGGTTATGCTAACCTTCTGCTTAGTTTCTTAGCTCTTGTTATTGCCACTTCCTTTTACCTACCCCAGGATGAATCTGTTCGGGGGCATTTCGGCACGCATACAGAAGGACAGACTGATGGCAGAGGGTGTAGGGACCCAAGAGCAAGCGGTGAAATTTCTCAACCAGGACTACGAATCCCTGAAGCAGGAATGTTTACAGAGTGGCCAGCTCTTCGAGGACCCGTCTTTCCCAGCCGAACCCCTGTCCCTGGGCTTCAAGGAACTGGCCCCCAACACTTCCAAGACGCGAGGCGTGAAATGGATACGGCCCACGGTAAGGTGTCCTTCACACTGACTGAAATGTCCAACATTTTTTCACTGCTTAATGAGACACAATACAAATGTGAAACCGCACAAAAGATCAAATATTCTGAAGTGTCCAAAATATATCCCTGCCACTCATGTGAACACTCAAAGTGGTATTTCAAATGAATGGAAAAAGTAATAACTCAGAAAGTATTGGTTCAACACAAGTGACCATTCATTATTTTGGTTAAATTTTCTGAGAGCAGAAAAAGACTGAAATTTGATTGTGAAAATATTCAACCCCCTGGAGATGCTAACACAACAGCCGAGTCTCTGGCAGCTGATCTGCAGTGTTCACTGCTCCCCTTTGCACATTTTCCCAAGAGTTGAGCTTTCGCAACAATAGAGGGCGGTTTTCAAGTCTCTCGTTTTCTTAGTAGGATTCAGGCATGGTGCAGTTAGACCTCTCAAAGTGGGGAGCAGTGCTGCTGCATGGAGGTTGATGGGTTCACTTCTTAATGCTGGTGAGGGCAGATGATGATCCATCAATCTTCCGTTCTGCTAACCCAATGCAAGGATGCCAGTCCATCTTTCCTTTTCTGACATCATCTTCCATTGAACATTCATAGGCAGCATGTAAGAATGCTGTAACACCCTAATATCTTATCAGCTTTAATAACAAATAATAATAGGAAACATAATAAGTGTATAATCATATAATGTTTATTATTAATGCATGTTAAAGTTTTACTGGTATATTAGGATGTTAAGGTATACTTAAATGCTGCTTATGAATGTTCTCTGAAAGTATTATTATTAGTATTGTTAATGTAGAGTTACTAAATAAACTATAGAAAAATAGAACTTATCTACCAGTAGTATGTTGGGTAAGTTAGTGGTGTGCCAGGAGACACACAGCAGTGCTGACAAATCACTTGCTTTTGCTTAATATCATCTCTTTACAGTATTTTCATACAGTGGACGTGGAATGTCTTTTAAAATTTTCACAAATGCGCCACTGTCTGTGAATGAGTCCAACTGCAAGGATGAAAATGATTATAATTGGTTCGGAGAGCGCTTCCAAAAACAGGGGCGGTAAACGTTAGACTGATGTATTAACATATATTAGGTAATTTTGAAAAGGAACATTCATTAAAATTGCAGATCTTACAAAGTATTGTTTGCTATGACAAAGTAAAACTGTTTTAATGTAACCTATTGAGGGTCTCGACCCAGCTGACTGTCATAGTCCTTGGGGTTTGACAAATGCACATGCATTACAATGTAATATTAACATTGCACAATGTGCAGGCCTAGCAGAGTGAGCGCATTCCTGGCTCATGGCGTGTGTGGGGTGACCCGTTAAACGACGATTGGGACCCGTTATGCCTTACTGTTATGCGTAACTGTTATGCCAGTCATTTATAAACAATATGATTAGTATTCATTGCAATGTATTTAAAATATGCACTGAAGGGGAGGAGTGTCTGAATGGGTGAATAACGGCGTGTAAGACTTGCTCCGGGTGGGATGGGGAGCAGGACCGCAGGACGTTAGGATGGGAGGGTGGGATGGAGACTTTGCCTGGGTGCAGCATTGGATATGGATTTAATGAAACGGAGAGAAATGGAAGCCAAGGGAAACTGTGGCCGGTTTCATGTTAGCAGTAGTTGGGTGAATGAACAGATCATGTGGTCTGTGGCAATTCAAAGCTTGCTAACTGCAGTGTGTTAAAATATAGCATCCTGGCAAATCCATGCAAGACTGTAGGATGTTAAGACTGGATCATCTGTGCGGTCTGTGGTCCGTGACTCTCAACTGCTGGCGGAGTCTGTGGTTCGTGACTCTCAACTGCTGGCGGAGTGGATTTTGGCTGTTTGTCATATTCCTTGGAATTTCTTTAGATCACAGATCTTTGTCTCCTGCAGGAGCTGTCAGAAAACCCCCAGTTCATCATTGGTGGAGCTACTAGGACGGATATTTGCCAGGGAGCTCTAGGTGAGTTTAGGCCGCTCTCCTCACTACGCTCGGGAAAACATACAGTACAATACACCGTTTTCCCAAACTTCATCTTGTAGGCTATTTTTGGAATTGATTGAATTGAGTCTTCTTGTTTATCAACAAACACCCAATATCCCATCATAACTGTAAATGAACAGGTTTGTAGGAATTTTTGCTAACTTATTAAAAATAAAAAAATGAAATTTCCCATTTGCACATACAGTGAGGTCAATAAGTATTTGATCAACCTGTGATTTTGCAAGTTCTCTTACTTAGAAATCATGGAAATTTTTTTGACTCAAGTGATCAAATACTTATTTGACACCGTAATTCACAAATAAATTGTTAAAAAATCATACAATGTGATTTCTGGATTTTTCATTTTAGATTCTGTCTCTCACAGTGGAAATGCACCTATGCTGAAGATTGTAGACCCCTCTATGATTTCTAAGTAAGAGAACTTGCAAAATCACAGGGTGATCGAATACTTATTGACCTCACTGTACGTATTCATACCATATACTGTGGCATTCCAGATAGTGACACTTCACATGTCGCATTACACTCGATCATGTTTGTGGTGCCCCTCCACTGACAACCAGAGGCCAGTTATCGCCTGGCTGTTAGCATCGCTGCGGTGTAACGCAGTGGCGGGGGCCGTGTCGTGCTGTGGGGGTGCACACAAGCGAATGTACTCAGGCGAATGTTCACCCTTCAGTATGACAACAGTCCAAAGTCCACAGTCAAGACGATGCTGGAGACAAGACTTTGAGAGTTGTGCAGTGGTCCAATTGAAGCCTGGACTTTAAGGCAGTCTCCTATAGGTGGGGTAGGAAGCGTGAGTGAGCTGCAGTCTGCAATCGGAGCTCTGCAAGGAATAACGGGAGTAGCTGCCCAAATCTGTGTATGTGAAGAGCTAAGACCTGTAACCGCTCCAGAAGCACCTTTAGAGTTTTTCACATTTTTAGTTCCTAAATGCATGTTTTCAGTTAGTCACAATGGGTTGATGAGTGTTGATTGATGCCAAAGAAAGAGTCAGTGCCATGGCTTTTGAAATTGATCTACAGCGGAGCGAAGTCTGGGAAAAGGGGGGGGCGTATAAGCAGCTCTCTGCAGGCACTGTGACGATATGTGCCGTAAAAAACGGCAACCTGTTCTGCTACATTTCCAAATCGAATTAAAATGGCCGTTGAAGGACTGATGCAATGTGGGCTTCATTGCACTCTTCTCTGGGTGTTGCTTTGACCAAGGAAAGCAGCAGGTTTTTGCCTGGAGATGCGTCATGGCAGTGAGTCACCTCAGGCCGGTAATGCAGCACTGAGCCTGGGCGGGTCCGGGCCAGCCCTCGAGTATCCAGGATAATTAAACATAAATATGTTGTGCTCCTCTTCACACTTCACACTACTTCTGAAAGTCGTCGGCTTATCTTTGTTATGAATACCTGACGCTTTCGTGCAAGCTTAGGCAAACTTTATTTCCAGTGCTATTGCAGTGGACTGGCATAATGAGAGGCTCCAGTGCACACTGGATTAGCAGCTGGTGGGTGAACTGAACCAGGAATGGAAACTGGCTTCTTGCTTTGCGGGTGTGAGAAAGTGATGGTCTGGTACCGTAACTGGTACTATAGCAGTGAGTGAACCACATACTGACTTGAAACATATATAAATATAACGTATAGAAACATACATGTGATACCTGTGCTGCTGCAGAATTGTATCACTCATTTAATTGGGTAGTTTTGGCTTATTCACACAAATTATGATTTGTTCTTTTGCTGTATGACATTGCATTGCTAAACCACCCGAGATATAACTTATAACTGCGTACGGCACAACTGTAAATCTGTCTTATATTCAAAGTACTATTTTAAAATTTTATCTGTTGCCCCCCCCTCAAGAATTCAAAAGCTTTATTGTTATATTTACGATGAAAAGCTTGCCTACCTCCCTTCAGACTTGTCATTCATCCTTTTGTTATTCAATACATTGCATATAACTCATAAAAGAATAGCAAGAACAAGTAGAACATACAATATACTTACATGATACAAACAATATACAGTCATATGAAAAAGAAGGAGCACCCTCTTTCAATTCTAGGGTTTTATGTATCAGGACATAATAAAAGATCTGGTCCTTAATTAAATACAACCTCAGATGAACCACAATACAAGACATATTACACCGCGTCATTATTTATTTAGCGCAAACTAAGCCAAAGTGCAAAAGCAGTGTGTGTGAAATTAAGTACACCCATACTGCTTCCACAGGAATTAAGAGTGTATGAGGTGCTGAGATCAAACGCACTTGGTTAACTGATCATCAGCAAGTGTGACCAGCTCTATAAAAGCAGAAGCTTTGGCAGCTTGCTGGTCTGGAGCAGTCAGCTGCGTGTTACCACAATGCCAAGGAGGAAAGACATCAGCAGTGATCTTAGGGAAGCAATAGGTTGCTGCAGTGTGGGAAGAGTTATACGGCCATTTCCAAACAATTTGTAGTCTATTATTCTGCAGTAAGAAAGGTTATTCACAAGTGGAAAACATTCAAGATCGTTGCCAATCTTCCCATGAGTGGACATCCCGGTGAATTCACCCCAAGGTCAGACCCTGCAATGCTCAGAGAAGCACATTGCAGACCTCAGCAAGCACACTTAAAGTTAATGACAGTACGGTTACGAAAAGGCTGAACCAGTATGGCTCGTTTGGAAGGGTTGCCAGGATAAAGCCTCCTCACGCTAAAAAGAAGGTAGCCGCACGGCTTAGGTTTGCAAAGTTGTATCTGAACAAACTACGAGACGTCTGGAATAATGTCCTATGGATAAACAATAACGGGTGCCACAACCAATCAGCCTTTCAGCACAAACATCTCAAACCAGCCGTCAAGCAGGGTGGTGGAGGGGCAATGATTTGCAGTCACTGACTCGACTATGAACTCCACTGTTTACCAAAGTGTTGCATGTGAGGCCATTTATCTGACAGCTAAAGTTTGGCCGAAACTGGGTCATGCAACAGGACAGCGATACCAAGCACACCAGTAAATCTATAGCAAAATGGCTGAAAAAAAAAAAAAGAATTGCAATGACCCAGTCATAGTCCAGACCTCAAACCGACTGAAATTTTGTGGCGGGACCTTAAGAGAGATGTGCATAAATGACAGTCCACAAACCTCAATGAGCTGAAGCGATGCTGTAAGGGAGAGTTGGCTGAAATTCCTCCACAACAATGTAAGAGACTGATAAAATCATACAGAAAACAATTACTTCAACTTATTGCCGCTGAAGGTGGTTCTACCAGCTATTATACTTAGTTTTTCACACATGGCTTCTCCATTTTGGTTTCATTTTTGTTAATAAATAACGACACGGTGGAATCTGTTGTAGCTGCACTCAGGTGGTTCATCATGCAGTAGGTGCAGCAACACACTGTCAGCGCAGGATCCTTACTTTTTTTTTTTTTGTGCTCCATAGTACAAGATATTGGCAACAAGCAATATATATTACAGCTGATTTTCTCCATTCTGTTTATCACAGAATGCAGTACACTACCATATAAACACTGACAAATATACTAAAAATCTTATAAATATTGCAAAGGTAATATTAAAGTTGGTTGACAAACCAACTACCGGTACAGTATGCCTGAAATATCGGTAAGGGGTGGGTCTTTGTTAATCAACCAATTTGTTTAATGACTGAGTCATGGGAAGGCAGCTTGGTCGTTAAGTGAGGAGTGTCTTAAGTGTCTGTGTACAAGCAGCACGACAAGGTTCAGAGGTTTAAAGTGGCTATTAAATAAAATAACAGCAACAAACTACTGGGCACCCCTGTAGAGCGGCAGTTGACGTCCAGGCCTTACGGCGATGTTTGAGGCAGTAATAGTGCTGGTGAACCTTCTTCACGGCCGTTTCTGCTTGTTAGATCCATCTGAGGTCATCGGTGAGGGTGACTCCAAGGGATTCAGTAGCAGACCTTCTCCTGACCTGCTGTCATTCAGGGAGGGGTTATTTTTCTGACCACTTTGTCAAGCCTGGTTTAATGTTTCTGGTACCCTTATGATCTACGCACAGGAGTGGACTCTTCTGTACATACTACATGCGTCTGTGGACACAGGAGGCCGTGGTCGGTGCTGCATGCACCAGTGATACTCCATCAGACCAGGAGAGGGCAGGCGTACTGCAAAAAATACGAATACAAGCAGTGTAGGGAAACGGATAAACTTTTATGGACAGTTTTGAAGTTGTTACTGGGCTTGGATGGTATAAAGGCAATGCGGCGTATGCCGACATTTTGAAATCTTTGAGACAAAATTAGCTCAATCTCTGCAGATTTTTTCAGCGGAATAGTATTGCTTTTGAAAATAGTGTATACCCTGGTATAATGTCTGCACAATATGAAATACTAGATATGTGGGTACCAACGACCCTCCTTATACAGCTGTTCACCATAACTACATCAGCAACTATTCTTCTCCTTTTTCATCGTTAACCTCTGCTCTGTGAAAGTCTGTAGCGCCACCTACTGGAAACGGTTAGTCAATTTCCTCGCACATGCTCAGTCGACGTGCACTGACACGCATAATGATCACCGGAAATAAATCTGTGCCATGCATGCAGTGTCTGGCGCACACGCTCGACGGTGAAATGTAAGTCACTCGCTGTGTGCATGGACCGGAGTAGCGTGCAGAGAAGTGAAGTATGAGTTGGCCTTCAGTAGCTACGCCTCCTGCCTGCAGGCCATCGTAGTGTTGTTGCTTATCCGGTAGTGGTGTCATCGGCAAACTTCACAATGCGGTTGGAGCTGAGTCTGCACATGGAATCATGGGTATACAGGGAGTGCAGCAAAGGGCTCAGCACCCTGCCCTGAGGAATACTGCTGTTGAGGGATACTGCTGTTGAGGGATGGGCTGAGAGACCTTCTCTTGCCTGTTCTCACATGCTGTGGTCTGTTGACGAGGGAATCCTGGATGCAGTTGCAGGGGAACCTGCCAAATTCTAAGAGTTTGGAGATGAATCCAAATGGAGAATGAATGGAGAGTGTGATTGTTTTGAATGCCCTGTTCCACAAACAGCAGCTTGGCACAACAGCTTTTCACACACCTGACCCAGACCCTCACACTCACACTCACACTCACACTCACACTGAATTAAGATGGAGGACACAGAGCACAAAGAGTGTGTTGAAGATTAGTTAT
>JAABNX020000047.1:17266699-17279751 GCA_015163995.2 Mormyrus lacerda | reverse complement strand
TGAAATTACTGCATGTATCACTTTAAATGGTGATTACTTACTTGTGCATCCCTTATTATTATTATTATTATTATTATGCACTAACTACAGATGTCTTGGTATTTTCATAGTATTTAAGCAGTGCAGAGGGTTAAGAGTTAAGAGCCTAATGACTTAGTATGTCAGTGTGTGTTTGTTCTGAGCGTTTGGTATTACGGTCACTGTCCCCAGACTAAATGGCTCCTATGAAGCTCTGTCAGGGGGCAGCACCACCGAAGGCTTCGAAGATTTCACGGGGGGGGTGTCCGAGATGTACGAGCTTCGCAAGGCGCCCAAGGACCTGTACAGGATCATCGGCAAGGCTTTGGAAAGGGGATCTCTGCTGGGCTGCTCCATCGACGTGAGCCGTCTCTCCGTTTTGCCGCATCAGAGCTCGTGGTGAACTTGGGGGGGGGGATACTGGGGGGAGTCAGGGAGACGAAGTCAGCTGATCTGAGACAGCAGAACACGTGTCTTCCTTGCAGATCACCAGTGCCTTTGACATGGAGGCCGTGACGTTCAAGAAGTTGGTCAAAGGTCATGCCTACTCTGTTACAGGCCTGAGGCAGGTGAGTGAGGGCAGCCAGAGCATCTGGATGCCTTGTGTGACACAATCCAAGTGTAATAACTGGGGGATCATCGCGCTCATCAATGCATCCACTGCCTGTCTAACTATTTCACCCGTCTTCAGTTGATATCATTTCTATGGGGTCGTTTTTTTAGGTTTTTAAGATGGAATAATTTCCATCAAAAACTAAATCACTAAAGGGCACCATGGTGGTGCAGTGGTTAGCCCTGTTGGCTGACGCCTCTGGGTCCCCGGTTTGAGTCTCCCCTGTGGCTCCGTGCGTGTGCGGTTCTCCCTGCGTCGTCGTGGGGTTTCCTCCAGGTACTAGGGCTGTCACTTTTTAATCAGTATGCGAACATTCCTTTGAGCATGACATGAAAAATTCATATTCAAACTATAATTAACCCATTTCAATTTGAAAGTGTCACTTTAGCTTATAATCGCATTACACTGTTGCCGTAATTTTGTTGTTTGCTGTTTACGGAGCCCCAGAGAAGGTCAGGGTGGGAAATAAACAGTTTTGTTTTCCCTCGCAATACTTATGCGTGCCGTCGCAATAATTTTGCGATCCCACTACACTTCCCCAGTTGCTATTTGCTGCAATGTGAGGGTATGGATAAACCTAAATAATACAGGCATGTTGTGCTTTAAGCATTAAACTACGGGGGACATGCGCCATGTAACCTTAATATTATGTGTTTTATATGTATTTATTAATAATTGCACTGTGTTTATTCACCGCGTCTTGTCAAAAAATGTGAGGTCTTGAAATGCCTTGGGGTGTAAATACACTTATTTTAATTAGCAATTAATTGGGGTTTAGAAATAAAACACAAAGTATTGCTGTATTTCTTAAAAAACTTAGTACTACTTACAGATTATTTTAGATTATGATGAAATTATGTTTTGATTATGTTTACATATAATTTATTTGAAAAGTTGCCCTTTGATATGTTAAGCAGCTCATAAACTGACTGTACATGTTCATGCAAAAAAGTAGGGCTTAGTACATTTATTAAAGTTAGATTTATCACAACTTTTTGTGGCCACTTGCTATTTCCAAGTGGCTTGGCTGGTTCACAGAGGACCAGCGTTTCCATGTGGGAGTTTCTGTCCATCCATGACTCTGTGCCCATGTGGATTTTTTCCAAGTACAGCACCAGCAAGAACTCATTGCTTAAGTGAAGTCCGGGTCCTTTTGATTGAAATGGTAATTTACAGATCCTGTCTTACCTCACAGTGTCCTCCCTGACATGATTCATCTTATCATCCTGGCTATAACATTAGCTGTTATCGAATAAACTGCTGCTGGAGGTTCCGGTATGTGATGCGTGGAATGAGCCTTACTGGTAGAATATGCAGTGCTCACTTTATAGTTACTGGTGTGAATTCAGAATAAACGTGAAATGCTCAAATGATAAAACGAGAATAACTAAGAACAAGCACCGTGGCTAAATGTGAGTCTCGCATTCTTCCAGAAATTTCTGCCAGTAGTGAAATCGGTACATGACTTCCAGGTTCCCTCCCCATGTGCCAGGTGTTGTACCGGAGCAGGCCGGAGAAGCTGATCCGTATCCGAAACCCCTGGGGTCAGGTGGAGTGGACCGGTGCCTGGAGCGATAAGTATGGAGCGGACCGCTTCTCCTGCATCCGTAGCGATGTTGCTGGGAAGCTGCCACAGCTGTGTTTGATTGCCGTTATATTCCCTGTTCTTTGTTAAGCTCTCCTGAATGGAATAGCATCGAATCGTCTGATAGGGAGAGCATGCACTGTCGGAAAGAGGACGGAGAGTTCTGGTAAGCGTGCACTTTGATCACAAGGGTTCCTCTATCATACCACCAGTCATGTGACCAGTTTAGTATTTCTACTGTTTTTTTTTTTTTTATTATTATTTTAAATCTGTCTCTTTGAAGTCTGTTTTAATAAAATCGGTCACCCTTCTAGGTCTTAGCTTTCCAGGAATTTTTTCTCATGCTTTATTCTTTCCTTCGGTGTTATGTTTGGAAACCTGTCGTTAAAAGGCAGAAACTCAATGAATCCAATTTTGAAATTGTCACGCAGTATAATCAGTGAGAACCTACCATCCCTATTTATTAGACAGTTACAGCGGATAACCAGCTCAATTTTAAACAATGAATCCCATCTTTTACACACTGAGTTCCAGATTCCTCCCTCAGGAAGGTTCACTGCTCGATGGTACAGAGCTAAGAGGCATTAAAAACAACTTTGTTCCATCAGCAGTCATTCAGTGTTTTCCTCCTGTCGTTTTCTTTATTTAATGAAATATTATTTGATACATGTGATCAAGTAATAATACTTCTTTCGTCTTGTGTGTTTTTATTTATTTGTCTGTTTGGCTTTGTGTGCATGTTTGTTTGCTGGCTTTGTGGATGTTCGCTCTTCTCCTGTAAACCAAATTTCCCTTTAAATAAAGTAACCTGAACCTGAACCTAAATGAAATACGTAAATGACAAAGTATATTCAATATTTTCAGTATTTCTTAAAGTGTTAAGTGTTTGTAATAGTCAGACTAATTTGGATGCGATTACTAAACGATGAGTGTGTTTATGCCGTCTTAAAGCTTAGGGAATGGGCTGCGTCAGGCGAGAATGATATTTACATCACGGCTGAAAGTGAGGCGGCAGATTTGAATTTGGTTGCGAAAATGTAGGAAAGGGGGAACGTAGTCATGCACAATTTTTTGCCCACTTTAAGTTTACTTTATATGGTTTTGATTGATTGTTTTGAAGTCGTTTTAAATTTGTTGAATTTACATAGCTGTTTTATTCATGGTGCCATTTGCAACAATAAATAGGTTTTATACAAATTGCGTGGTGGAAGTGTGTACAGAAATGACCCTGAAATGAACCTGAAATGAACCTGAAATGACCCTGAAATGAACCTGAAATGAACCTGAAATGACCCTGAAATGAACCTGAGCTTCCCCGTCACTTTTTTGTTTGGCTCAAAAGGCAGAAACAAACCATGTTCTACAGACAGTGTATATTTTACCAATAAAGAATCACATTTTATATTTTTATTTCAATTCTAAAAGTAGAAAATATTTTTAATATAATTAAGCTAGAAGGGTGCAAAACCATATTTTTGGACTGTCCTTTTGCTTCAGAAAGGTAAGGATTCAACTCGGCAAACTCAGGGAACTCAGTTGGCTGACCGTCAGGATGTCGGGTATCAGATGTAACAGAGATCTGGCTCCTTGTAGTGTCAGGTCTCCTAATACCCTATATGCACCACCGAGCACTAGGTGGCAGCATGCATCTTCTTAATCTTATTTCCAAGATTAACTGAAAACTTGAAAAGTATTTGGTTGTGAAGGTATTGATTTATCGGTTCCATTCACCGTTCTGAACGTTATTGATAGCAGGAAGACGCAAGTTAATGTAACTTTCTGTTTGCTTAGTTAGTTCTCTGTGTTTTTGTGTGTTTGTAATATTTTCATTGAAAATTGTTTTTGGACTGTGAAGCTCGGGCAATTTCTGTATATACTGTATATAAGAACCATGTTGTTTTGTCCCAACCACACCTAATCCAGAAATGCGTATCAGTTTAAATTGCCTAAATAACATAACTTACAGTATGAACTCAAACAGATATACAGATTATTACTTGTTAGTAATAGAGTTCCTGTCTTCTATTTCGCAGCCTTCATGAATGGGTAATTTTACCAAATTATTATATTGTTGAGACCACTTTCTAAGGAAGCTCCCAATTGACATTCTGTTTTATTGAAAAGTAAATTTGTGTAACACCAGCACCTTAGCAAATTGATGTTTTTCACGATTTTTGAAGGTCTTTAAATATTTGTGGAGTCCTTGAGCAGCGTGACATTGAAATGGAGATTAAGAATCTTCCCAGAGTAAAGGTCAGGAACAGGGTGTATTACATTACTGTACTAAATACAGACACGGGAGAATCTTTAAACACTTTAATCTGAATGGGATTTTGCAGGCACCGGGAAAATATTTTTATAATTACTTTGTAAAACTTTGGCCTTATTCAGGGTAAATTTATTTGTGCTGCTTAATATTTTATGTGTGCTGACTGAGTATCGAATCTGCTGTTATTGGTTTTCTTATTGAAGAAGCTTGTAAGACCATTACAGCTTATATAAGGTGGTATAAGAACATAAGAAATTTACAAACGAGAGGAGGCCATTCGGTCCATCAAGCTCGTTTGGGGAGAACTTAACTAATAGCTCAGAGTTGTTAAAATCTTATCTAGCTCTGATTTAAAGGAACCCAGGCATAGTAGCTGATAGTTGAATTGCTTTTTGTTGAGGTTAGCTATATTTCTAAAAATTAATTAATTTATCGTGGCATTCCAGTGCGGAGGCATTAGATACAGCAGCATACAGTCATACGGTCCCTCAGATTGACAGCTTTCTATTTACGCTGTAGTTTATGTACCGTTCTAACGGGGAGTCCTGCTGACTGCTTTGTTTTTCGGACAAACTATTTCATCCAGAGCCGGCCTAACTGCGCAGCGATCGGTACATTTATTAACACTATTAGCAGGACAGACATTGTTGGGTGTGTTTTGCCCCATTGTACGTGCATCGGTGTGTCTAAAAGACAGTTCTGTTCAAAAACAGGATGCCAAGCTTAGCTTAAAGTGATGTGGGCCTCTTAGTCTGTAAGCTGATTTATATTTTTTATTTAATTTGTGTCTCCAAGGAGAGAGGAGAGTCCAGGGACTGCTTCAAACACCCAGGGATATACTGTATACATGTGTCCACAGATCTGTAATGCTCACTGTGTTTTTGAAGTAGAGCACTGAAAATGAAAATAAATGTCTCCAGTGAAATTGTTTCATTCTCACTTGACGAAACTCCCCTCTGATTCCTCCTGACAGGATGTCATTCCAGGAATTCTTGAGGCAGTTCTCGCGCCTGGAGATCTGCAACCTGACTGCAGATGCCCTGAGCGAGGACACGCTGAGCTTCTGGAACACAGTCAAGTTCGAGGGCAGCTGGAGAAAAGGCAGCACGGCGGGCGGCTGCAGGAACCACCCCAGTGAGGACCCCCCCTCGCCCACACTGGCCACACCACATATACACCTGGTCTCACTGCTTTACAGTTTTACACATCGATACTGGGTGCACTGTGCACTGAAAACAGTAAAGCTTACTGTGTACATGGGCTCTAATGCTTGCAGAGATGTGCAGCCTTTTATTCATATATATACTGCACTGAGGACAATTTACATTTCAGGTGTCATTGGGTGTATTTTACACATTTCCGTTTTGCAATTTGGGTTTACCCAAGTGCTGATGTTACAGCATCACCAATACATTCAGTGAAAATAAGAAAACAAATCACAAATCTATGTAACAGCCAGTATATTACTAGGTACACCTGCTAGCACTGAGTAGGTCACACAGAGACAAGTTTTGTGTTTTCAGAGAAGCCTCTCTTTACGTTGCTGTACCAGGCTTTTGTATTTGCAGTATCAGAATTCTGGCGTTCTCCTCTGATCTCTCTTTAACAAGGTGTTTTCACCCACAGAACTGCCCCCGTCTAATGTTTTTGACCATTGTATGTAAATTGTATACACTGCAATGTGTGCACATCCTAGCTGGATCGCTGTTTCCGAGATGCTGGAACACTCCTCCCCCCCTCCACCCCCCTAACCATGACGCCGCATTCAAAATCACCTAGATCAGGGGTGTTAGCCGTTCCAGTGCTAAGCTGTACAGTATCTGCATCTCTTGTCCCTGTCTGTGTGCTTTATGTATTCAAATGCAGCCACGTGATTGGCTATTTGGAGAAGCAGGCTGTACGCATTAATCGGCAGCTTTACCTAATAAACTGGCCACTGAGATTATGAAGTGAATGGTGCATAGGGATTTGTAATTGGTGAGATGGTTGTGCATTTGAATCCCATGTCCAGTGGAGCAGTAACATCACCACTGTGCCTTTGAGCAAAGATCTTAACCCCTGACCCTGCTCTTTGACTCCAAGCTTTCACCACTTGTAAGTCACTTTGGACAAAAGCATCTTGCATGAATATCAGCTGTGGACTGATTCTCATTCCAGCTGTGCTCCTTACCTGAGCTGGTGTGAACATCTGGCAAATGCATCATATGGTGCAGAGCTAAACCGAGTCCATTAGCTCCTCGTTTATTAAAATAAAGGTACTCCTGTCGCTGTTTTTCTCATTTCTCATGATTAACTCGTTAATTATAATTCATATTTTTCATAAGAGGTCATTCAGAATACTCCCAGAGTTATACTGTGGCCTTCGAAATCACAGTACTTGAGGCGTGCTTGTTAAGTCACTTTTAATAATATTTTTCATGAATTTCCAACAGCGTCATGTAGTTCATTCCAATTGATGAAGTCAGCAAGCAGAATACCAATTGTAGTTAGTGTTTTTTCTGTATTTCACTTATCTGTATATTTTACAGTCTACTAACCTGTCAGTGAATGTTACATATGATATGTTTTCCTGTTAAAGCTGTGTTCTTCGGGTCAGTATTCAGTTTCTACTTCGCATACAGATGAGCGATTCTTCAGAGTACCAGTTATTTAGCCCACATCCACTGGTTAATGATGTTAAAGGCATTTCTTAAAAGGCGGAGATCAAAGGGAACTCTGAGGCACTGGTTTAATGTTTCAGGCAACAAAGAGGGAGAGAATTCTCGTGGTAATTGACTTGAGTTACTCAGCCCAGTAAGGACAGTCCACTTATTAGGACTAATTGTCACTCATGATCTTATATAAGAAAGTCATAACAAAGCTAATATGTGGAAAGAGGGAAGAGTATTCAATGTAGACAGTGATCTGTTTATGTAAAGGACTGAGCTTATAAACCTCTCAGTGCCGTTTGGGAGAAATGGTCTTCATATTGACACACATTTGAGAGAGGACACGATGTGGCCCGTCGCTGTATGGTCATGTGATGTGTCAACGTTCGGTTCTGGCAGAACAGAAATGAGTGAATTTACAGCAGCTAGAAGAATCTCAGTTCCATCAAAATGAAGTGGTCAGGAATTAGAGGTAGTTCATCACTTCACCTTGCAAAGGTAGTCATGTCGTGACACCATGCATGCGAGTTGCAGTAGTGAATTTTAGTGTCTTGGGACACGCAGTACTGCAGGTCACTATGGTAGGAGTTAAGTGGTCTAGATTAGTGGGATATATATGGAAACTTGTCATGTATTTTAATAAATATTTTGGAGTTTTTGAGCATTTTATCCAGTTCCTGGATATTGTCATCAGCCCAAATTTCCAGCAAACACTGCAGCTCCACTGTAGACCAAAGTCATCCCTTTGCCATTAAGTTTGTTAAATATTTGTCGCTGTTGACGTTCAGTTATGCGGTTTTGTCTGACTCTTCACAAACTCCATGCACGCTGTTGTCGTTCAGTTATACGGTTTTGTCTGACTCTTCACAAACTCCATGCACGCTGTTGTCGTTCAGTTATGCAGTTTTGTCTGACTCTTCACAAACTCCATGCACCGCAGCGCCATTCACTCCTGTCTTCTCATTATGTGTCCAAAATATTCAAGCTTCATCTTCATTATTTGTTCTTCAGTCGATTATTTGTACAATCAGGATTGATTTCTTTTAGTATAGATTGGTTTGGTCCCTCTGCAGTCCAAGGGACTCTCAAAGTCTTCCCCAGCACCATAGCTCAAAGGCATCGACGCTTCGGTACCCAGCCTTCCTCTGGTCCGGATCTCACAGCCATGCAGTGCCACTGGGGAAACCACAGCTTTGGCGATACGGACCTTGGTTGTCAGGGTGTCGTCTCTGCTTTTTAATATGCTGTCCAGATTTGCTATAGCTTTCCCTCCAAGGAGCAAGCGTTTTTTAATTTCAGCCCGCATTGATTTAGGAAAATTAAAATTTAACATTACTTCCACTTCTTCCCCCACTACTTGCCAAGATGTGATGAGTCTGGATGCCATGATCTTAGTTTTTTTTTAATGTTGAGCTTCAAGCCCGCTTTTCTTCCTTCACCTTCAACAAGAGGCTCTTCAGTTCTTCTTCACTCTCTCCCATTAGAGTGGTACAGTCTGCATATCTGAGCTTGTTAACTTTTCCCAGCAGTTTTAATTCCGTTTCCTTCGACAGTGTCTCAACAAGCTATTAGACCCAATCCAGCATTTTGAAGTCAGGCTTTTTACTGAGTCAGGCCTTGCAGACCATATTGTAGGAATGGCATGGAGGCAGTGTGATTACTATTGAATTTATGTACTGAGGAGCGGTGAATATCATTGGCCGAGAGCAATATGATGGGCCATACATGATCTATATGTCTATGCTTCCAGGCCGGGATGTGAGTTCCAACCACAAAGTTGTGATGAAGAATATGCACTAATCCTCAGGGGGATCACCACTAACTGATACCACATTACCCAAAACCGACAAGTTATACCCGACTCGGTAATCAACGTAGTTAACGGGATAGTGGAGGGTTACTCACCAACTATGCTGGCATGGGAAAACATTAAGCGAGAGGGCTTGTGGGGGCAGGCGAAGTGTACTGTAGTTCTGCTAAAATGTGAATAATTATCCTTGGGAAAATCAAGGGAATAAATGTGGATCCAAGGTATCAATACATAGAGCAACAGCAGCAATAAGCGCTGGAGAGAGGCAGCAGCCAGAACGAGCACAGAGTCCTCTCACATGGAAGTGTTTACTTTGTTTAGCGGACACCTTTACCCAAAACGAGGCGCAAATGAGGCTAATAGCACGTCTTTGCTATTCAGAAGTTGGTCAGTATCGGCCTGAGGTCTTTACTGCTGTCTATTTTGCTGTTCCTTGCTCTGGTCACTAAGAGTTCATTACATTTATTTATTTAGCAAACGTCTTGATAAAAAGCAACATAAAAGTGAGATAGCCTGGACAGCGACAAGAACTCGAACGGCAAGGACTGCTTTGAGTTATTATTGCCCAGAGTAATCGCCATTGGTCAGTCTTCCCTCTACTTCCACCCAAGGAGAGAGATTGGCCTGGAGCAGAGAATAGACCTTTTTCAAGTGTGAAAAGATAACATCAAAGATGACATTCCACCCTAGACATCAAACACTGGACAAAGTAAATGCTCTGTCTTAAAAGAATATAGTTTGATATACAGTATATGTAGGATCTTAAGTAGGCTCCTTTGTCCGTGAGTGTTTTGTTTGGTGGTGTTCAGTCATAACGTCTTTGCCTAAGGTCATCTAGGGAGGCTTTCATTTCCAAAGTGGGTCATGACAGTCTGATGACTAATTACTGATACCCTGTGCTGGATCCAAACAGCTATGCCTCAGCTATTTGCAATAACTGGCCGTCCTTTACTGGCAGCAAGATATTCCTGCAGATCTTCTTCAGCTGTAAGAACACATCTTAAACATTTATGTCCACAGATACCTTCTGGATTAACCCACAGTTCAAGGTGACACTGCTTGAGGAGGACGATGACCCTGAGGATAACGAGGAGACCTGCAGCTTCCTTGTGGCACTGATGCAGAAGGACCGGCGGAGATACCGACGGCAGGGCCAGGACATGCACACCATCGGCTTTGCCATCTACGAGGTCAGATTGCTGCAGACGCTCTAAGGCGTAGGCCAGCAAATGGCGGCCCAAGGACCACATCTGGGCTGGAAAAATATCTGCCCCCCTGAAAGAGTTTCTTTAAAAAAAAAAATGTATGACGGTATCTCACCAAAGCTATTTCCTAGAGAGAACTATTTGAATAGATTGGCTTTTGTATTTCCCAGCAAATGTCACCTAATATCTTGCTAATTAATATAATGATAATTCTCATTAATATAGTTAAAAATTAATATTCACACAAAACATATTTAAAACGTATAGCTGCAAATATATGCGCCTGTGTAACTACTCTTGCCCCTTATTGGGCACTGTTGAAAAAACTGACCTGTGGTTGGAACTAATTACCGAGCCCTGGGATAAAAATCCAAGCTGTACCAACAGTCATAGAGCGATTTTTGGCTACAGAGCTATTATACACCTACGCATACAGAGCTATTATACACCTACGCATACAGAGCTATTATACACCTTCTTCATGGTTGAATAAATTGAATTCCTGATCATTAGCTGACTGAGTAACTGGTGACTAATTTACTCAGTTCAGTAATGTGCTATAACATGCATGCCTTAGTAAAAATTATGTCTGCATGCTTAAATGCTTATATTTATTTTGTATTCAAATTTTGTTCAGTGAAACATTAAAAAAATATATATTTTGAGCATATCACCATTCTTCTCATTACATGTTATGTTCTGCTTTATTTTTCAGGTCCCAGAAGAGGTAAATACTATGTTAACCCTACGGTATCCAGGGGCGCCAGAAGCATTTTGAATGTGGGGGGACACATCGCTGGGTGAACTAATGTTAAGTGGGGGGGGGTTCAAACAAATAATTATTTAATGGCGGAGACGCCCATGATAGTGTCTCACTCCTGGGCTCTTCATCTCATTGTAGCTGAAATGAAAGTCTTGGGACGCTTGCTTAGTTCTGCAGAAAATGTTGCAAATTTATTGGTTTCATAACAAAAGTCAAGCAATGTTTAATGTACCACCACATATCCTTTGCACATTTTCTTTTTATTAAGTGTCATAATTTCTTTAACTGACTCATTCAGTTCTGTTCTTGCCATTTTGCTATTAATTGCTGTTGTAGTCAGTGGCTCCCAAAGTGACACGAAACACAAATGTTTGTTGCAAATGACTTATTAATTTAAAAGCGCCCAATGAGACTGTTGTCAATGACCTTTTTAGCTCGGAACATCTCTTTTAGAACTTTAATATGGGTTTTAGTTTATTACTACTTTAAATGAAACTACTAGTTTCTAACTTGATTTTTTTTTTTGCATACAAATAAATAATGGTTTTTGTTATAAAACTAAGAAATTTGCAATATTTTTACTGAATTAAGCAAGCGTCCTTTGCATTTCTTTGAGCGCCGTATTTCCATTTGCTAATTGAAGCTAAACCATTCAGGGTCAGCTGACTTTCATAGCTGTGGAGAATGTGGGACATATGTCATCATGATGCCCCCAAAGCTGCCCCCCCCCCTTCTACTGCACAGCCCTGCAGGTCACTCAGCTGTAAGTCCTATCAGCTATATGCAGTCTGGCCTTCACCTCAGTCAGGCTACCCCCCCCCCCCCCAGATCTGTGGTTCACTCATTCAGACCACCGGTGCAGCCACAATTGCAGTATTGCAGTACTGTCATCTCCAGGCTTGTGATTCGGAAATGGTCGCCAGCCACCCAGATTCTGCAATATCTCTCACGTCGTTTCTCAAGTTTAAGGGCTGCCAGAGTGTCCACCTGAAGAAGGACTTCTTCTTGAAGCACGCCTCCTGCGCTCGATCCGAGACATTCATCAACCTAAGGGAGGTGAGCGCCCGCCTGCGTCTCCCGCCGGGGGAGTACCTGGTGGTGCCCTCTACCTTCGAGCCAGGAAAAGACGCCGACTTCATCCTCCGGGTCTTCACAGAGAAGATGTCCGAGTCCCAGTGAGTATTGGGAAATCGGAAATCCAGGTCTATGGCAACAGGTAATGCTGTGATTTCAGTCTTCGGGGTCCAGTCCCAGGTGGTGACTCCTTCCCATAGTGCATGAACAGCTTTTGGTTGGACATGTGACTGTTTGTTGAAAGGAAGTTATTATGCTTGTTACAAAAACAAAGCTGCTTGTGGTTACAACATAAGGTCATGCTGCATTACTGAGCTGGGCTAGTTCCCATTCCCACAAACCTCATCGCAAATGAGATGCCTTCTAATCAACCCAGAGTTAAAGCTGCTGTCCCCTAGAGTTTCAAGAAAAGAAAATTTTGGTCTTGCCCTATTACTATACTAAATAAAATACTAGACCAGGCACTTAGGTTCATGAGTATAGTGGCACAAGTATATGATTTTAAACATTTCTATGGGAATATAGTGTAATTTGTATTGCAACATTCAATAGTTTGATGCAGCTCGTAATAAATTATTAGCCCTTTATAGCGTTTTTATATGTGTAATTTATTAGTGAGAATGAAATGCTCTGTAATAAGTAGCACAATTTTTTCTAAAAGTACAGCTGCTGGTGCTGGCTCTGCAGGACAGCTCTGTGTCACTCTGTCAAGTGCTATGTCACGCTGTGTCACTCTGTGTCAGCTCTGTGTCAAGTGCTGTGTCGTGCTGTGTCACTCTGTGTCAGCGCTGTCAGGTTTTGTCCTCCTTTGGGTAGCAGGCTCTGTGTCACTCTGTGTCACTCTGTGTCACGCTGTGTCACTCTGTGTCAGCGCTGTCAGGTTTTGTCCTCCTTTGGGTAGCAGGCTCTGTGTCACTCTGTGTCACGCTGTGTCACTCTGTGTCAGCGCTGTCAGGTTTTGTCCTCCTTTGGGTAGCAGGCTCTGTGTCACTCTGTGTCACTCTGTGTCACGCTGTGTCACTCTGTGTCAGCACTGTCAGGTTTTGTCCTCCTTTGGGTAGCAGGCT
>JAABNX020000047.1:17247759-17266599 GCA_015163995.2 Mormyrus lacerda | reverse complement strand
CTGTGTCACTCTGTGTCAGCGCTGTCAGGTTTTGTCCTCCTTTGGGTAGCAGGCTCACACTATTTACCTGCATCTTTTAGCTTCTGAGCTGTGTATGATCATGCATATAACTGATTCCTATCTTGATTTTTATCCTCCCAGATGAATTAAATACCTGTGTTTTGTGTAACCATTGTGTAATTATTGTGTAATTATCATTTGGACAGATGGTCCCCTCTTGTATAATAAATTGAATAGCACACCACTTCCAAATCTAATTATGGTTTTAAATTAGTTCAAATTAGCTACTAGGTATTATAAATTGCTTGAAATATGTTAGTGGATTGCGATTATCTGCAGGATATTGCACCAGTTCAATCCAGTTTACAGAAGATCAGATATAACATGTACTAAATTAAGGTCCCTGTTGAAATTCACATGATGTACATTTTCGTATTGTTGAGAAAGCTGTTATGATCCTTCAGATAGTAAATAGCCTGGTTTTACACAAAGCACCAAAATTATTAAATTACTTTTTCTTTATAAAGGTCATTTTGTTGCCACTTTCCTGAAAATCATGTTCTTTTTTTCTCACAGAGAGCTGGATAATGACATAATTGCCAACATAGAAGATGAGGTGAGGACTTTGGTTCGGTGTGTTATTGTGTGGTGCTAAACATCTGAGGTTCACGCTTTTGTCTCATTTTAGGACGTTTCTGAAGGCGACATTGATGACAACTTCAGGTCAATGTTTGCAAGGTTGTCTGGCGAGGTGAGTGTCATTGATCATGATCTTGGAATTATTTGTAATTTGTGTTCTGTTCTGAAATGACAGAATCTTAAGGCACTTTTATGGGATATGTGCTTTTGGTGTCCTTTGAGAAAATCAGTACGATTCCTATTCTATTGTAAAATATTATGAATTCTTAACCATCCCAAGACTGTGTCTTTTCTTTTTCAAACCCCTGTGAATTACAAATGTACTGCATTGCTTATTGAAAGTGATTGTCATTACTGTACATTATGTAAAACAATTTAGAAAAATTGTAACATTCAGTGACAAATTTAAGTAGATTACAGATTAATCGAAACAGTTCCTATTATCCTGATAAATGATGGCAGACATTTTTCTAGTATTATGCTAATGAACGCGTGATATCGTACACCACAATTTCTGCCACTCACTGCTCAAACTGGTTAATGTTTGATGAAAAGCATCTGCTATTCTTTGATGGATGCATGAATGGATGGATGGATGGATGGATATTTTATTAATCCACAGAGGGAAATTCAGGCATACATATTCTTCAGTGTCACAGATGTGTAATTTTGTATGGAATTAATATGTCAGGGAGCCCCAAAATACTTGCTGTTCCCTCATTCTTTGCTGTCACTCTGTGTTACACCAACAGCCTTTGTCTTATAGAAGAATCTGCCGGTAATGTTATGATGATTTTGGTGGCCACAGCGCTGTCCTGATCCCATATGACATTATGATATTTCAGGACATGGAGATTGCAGCTCATGAACTCCGAACCATACTGAACAGAGTGGTGTCCAAGCGTAAGTCTGTCCGTGACGGCTGTTGAAATATATTGACGTAACTACTTCATGGAAACAAGCATACATAGACGCGGAGCTGGATGATGGTTCATTTTCTTCATTTATTTATTTATTCATTCAATACTAAAATATTAAATCTGTTTAATAGTTAGATTTCGTGGAGGGACGTGTCCGTAGAAAGTCTGTTGAGAGATGAATCCATTTGCTTGGCAAAAAATCTCTTCTGTCACACAGGCAAAACAGTGTTCCCTCACGTGAGATATAAACATGAGGAATGACATGTGAAATCGCCATCCTGTTGGTATCTCTTTGTATCAGACAAAGACTTGAAGACCGACGGCTTCAGCATGGAGTCGTGCAGAGGAATGATCAGTCTCTTGGATGTATCATTGCAGGTTTATATTTACCATGAAATTGTAAAAATATTGTCAGTGCTGATTTAAAAAATTTATTTAGTTTGCTGCAGTATATCTGTGTGCGTGTGTGTGGTCCAGGTATACTTTATATTATGGGGACCAAATGTCATATTTATTTAAATTTATATTATATATATATATTCATATATGTCATATTCTGGTCCCCATAAGGATAACCTCAAGTTATAAAAATCCGACTGTAATGAAAAAGTAAAAGTGCCAAAAGATGTTTGGCTCCTTATGGTTAAGGTCAGGGCTGGGTAGCGGTTACAGTTGTCATTTTTCAGTTTTGGGTGTGTGTGTGTGTGTATATATATGTACAGCATATTGTGCTTTTATATTGCTGAAAAATCAACACTCCTTGACCAGCTGCATATATATAGAAAGATGGCAGCGCCCGACTTGGGCTGGTGGAGTTTCAGATCCTGTGGAACAAGATTAAAAAGTGGCTGGTAGGTATCTGTCTGTGCATTTTGGTAATTTCATTGCATAATTCATAAGGCATGCAGCAGTGTTCATAAAGGTGATGTCGATGTTGACCTGTATAGACCTGGAGGCACAGAACACTTGCATGATTACAGTGGATGGCAGATGGGCTTGACATTACAGCGTGTTGTCAGTAGTATCCAGGGGAAAGGGGTGCCAGTTCTGCGGAGGTGCTTGACTCTTTTTTTTTTTTTTTTTTTTTTACCCGCGTGGTGTTTGCCAGGGGGTCTTCAGGCAGTTTGACCTTGATAACTCGGGAACCATGAGCTCCTATGAGATGCGGCTTGCGCTGGAGTCAGCAGGTATCATGGCAGCTTTGCTCACCATTTTAATCTCTATGGGTGTGGATCTGCATTCAGCTCTGACAGCAACTACTGACTGATTTTATTCTCGTTTGCATTACTGAACCTTTCCTGTTAGTATTTTAATGTATTTTAACACCCTGTATGCTTGCTTTACTCTTCTGGTTTCCCCCAAACTTTTGCTATCTTATGAGTAATATAAATAGCTGGGTCTAACGAGATTAAAATAACACATATGCTGAATTTTCCAGCACTATTAGCGCTAAGCTAAGCTAAGCTAAGCTGTGCTGTATTTCCCGTCTTAGGCTTCAAGCTAAACAACAAATTGAACCAGGTCCTGGTAGCCAGATATGCAGACAATGAGATGATCGACTTCGACAACTTCATCTGCTGCCTGGTCAAACTGGAATCCATGTTCAGTATGTGATGGTCTACAGTAAAAACTTCCATGTGATTCTTATTCCTTTTTAAAGGGCCTGTACCAGTAAGACTGGGACATGACTAAGCAGAACTAATGCAATACATTTGAATATTTCAGTTTTCTTTCCTTAAATTTATATTAGATAAGATTTTAAAACATGAAAAAAGCATGTGTAAATACATTATATGTGGGAGTGTGTGTGTGTGTGCGCAGTATATGCGTGTGTGTGAATGTGTGCGTGTACAGTATGTTTGTCTGTGTGTACAGTGTGTGTGTGTGTCTGTGTGTACTGTGTATATATATATATATATATATACACACACAGACATATATACACATAGAAATCTGTCTTTTTAACAGGAGCTTTCAAGGAAATGGAAAAAGACGCCAGTGGTGTGGTGGAGCTGAACATCTCGGAGGTAACTGTCGTTCCTGTAAAGATCCGCTCCTTGGAAGCGGACAAACGGCTCCTGTCTAAAGCCTGCTCCTCCTGCCTTTCTCAGTGGCTCTATATGACCATGTGTGGCTGAAGAGGAGGGGCCTGTGAGGCGCTCTAGCCTGCGAGCCGCGCTTCGCCGCGCTGCCTGCGAACAACCCAAACGTATCTATACCGAAGAAGACGACTGAAGGTTTTTGTTCTTCGCCCAACCCCTTCCTTTTGCTGCTGCTACGAGGTCTTTTTATTTAACTATGCCATACTTAATTTAATATTTAACTCTGCGTCTACATAAAACATAACACTGCACTACAGTGAATAAAACACTGACGCATGAATGATGTTATTGTATAAGCATTATAAGTATTAGAAATTCAGTAGGGTATTCGGCCTGCATGGAATTTATGAATTATAATTAATGATGCTAGAACTCGTAATACTAGCCCAGTCTCATCTCACCATTTTATCCTTATAAAGAAAGTTCTTTATGCCTTTGAAATGTTTCCCTCAATGTGTTTTGGTTCTGCATTTATAACTGAGGGTTACATTTTTTGTTTAAAAATTATGGTATATTAAGCACTATTATTGCAATATTGTTTTTTTCGGTTCATTGAAAGTGTACTTAATTGTGTAGGATATTAAGCTGATAACATGTACTCTGCAAGTTAGGAATCTATGCCCATGTGAGGTCAGCGCTTTGGGTCCTGCAGCCGGCAGAATGAGCGTGTCAGTGGTGGGCCCTCGAGCTGGGCCTTCGAGCTGGGCCCTGAACCTTGAAAACCTCTCCAGGAATGTCAGATAAGTGGCTGGCCTTGTGCTTGGACCTCAAACTTTTCTCTCACTTTCATTTGGGTGCCTCATAGGAGAGCAAGATGGAATATACAACAACCAAAGAATTCCTATGTACCTATATGTGTATTTATGCAAATGGATAATAAAAATGCCCTGTCTTAAATAGCCCTTGTCGTATGCTGTGCACTGACAGTGACGTTATGATGTATAACATCCATCGAGATTTTGGAATATACACGCCAACACATTAGTTCATTTTAGAATGGTCTTTTAATGCTTTCTGCTGTAATTTTGGTACCTGATTATCCGTGTCCTATATAGGGAGTCACAGGATGTAAGGCAGCATCCATCTATTTTAGGCTGACAAATAATTAACATTAAAGACTCATGCCTGGAATGTTAGATTTTCTGTAATTGGCCTACTGTCTTATGTATCCTCCTGCCTTGTGCTCAGTCCTGCCTGGGATTGGCTCCCCCTCGAGATGGATGGAAAAATCTATGTATTCTGTAATTCTTTCCTCTGAACATTTTCGATCTGTCCATGTTCCATAGTACAAATGGAGCACAAGGCCATGATGAGGCAGGTGTCAGTCAGCGGCAGGTCACACACAAACACAGAATCACAAGTTAAGGGCAGTTTAAAGATGCCTATTTGTGTCTTTTTGGACTATAAACTTCAAAAACTCAAAGACGCAGGCAGGTTTCGAACCAGTAACCTGGAGGTGTGAGGCTACCCACTCTGTCAATATACAGTAGCACCCGCTAGAACATTTTACCATTTCAAAAAAATTCAGGGGATTATTATTTTCTTTAAGTTGACCATACAACCCATTTCTTTTTCAAGGAACCAGAGCTATACCGCATCATTTCTGGAATCGAGAAATGCCATGGAAATGGGGAAATGCTATTTGAGTAAAGAAATCATCAAGGTCGGCCCATGGAGGATGGTCCAAAGAGAAGTCTGAAATTTTCAAGTTCTGAGTGTGGGTTGGTTCTTGGTGGCAGTGGAAAAGTGCCATTAGGAGTAGATAAACCAGTGGCAGGACAATAACAGTCCTACTGTCCCCAAATTGAACTTCATTGTGCCTACAATGTTCACTGTGAGCCTGTCTGCACGCAGCTGGTGGTGCTCTGGGGTTGTACCTCATTCTTCAAGTTGAGTAGGGTTGGTGCATTAAGCAGTATTGACAAATTTCAGTCATCAGTAAAAAGCCATGGCCACAACAGTAGCTTTTGTTGGGTGGTTTTCATTAGCTCAAATGCTCTCTATTCTAAAAATTAACTTTCACTAGAGCCAAAGAATTTAGAATCACGTCTTTCGATAAAGTTTCCCTGACAGCCAATTGTAATCTTACAAAATATAGACATTGATTCTGACTGAGGTGTTTATTTTCCTGGGTGACTTAAGTCATATATTCCAATTCATCCTGGCAAAAAGCAGATCAGCTTTGGTGGCCGTTTTGATTTGAGGAGACTGAACTGCTACTGTTAAACTATATTGCAAAAAGTATTGGGACACCCCTCCGAATCACTGAATTCATGTGAAAATCACTTCCATAGCCACAGGTGAATAAAGTCAAGCACATAGGCATGCAGACTGCTTCTACAAACATTTGCAAAAGAATGGGTCACTCTCAGGAGCTCAGTGAACACAAGCGTGGTACCATGATAGGATGCCACCTGTGCAATAAGTCCATTCGTGAATATTCTATGGTCAACTGTTAGTGATAACGAAGTGGAAGCAATTGGGAATGACAGCAACTCAGCCAGAAAGCGGTATGCCCCGTAAAATCATAGAGTGAGGATTGCGAATGCTGAGGTGCATAGTGTACAGAAGTCGCCAACTGTCTTCAAAGTCAATAGCTATAGACCGCCAAACTTCATGTAGCCTTTATATTAACTCAAAAACAGTGCGTAGAGAACTTTGTGGAATGGGTTTCCTTGGCCGAGCAGCTGCATCCAAGCCTTACATCACCAAGTGCAATGCAAAGTGTCGGACGCAGTGATGTAAAGCACGCCGCCACTGGAGTCTAAAGCAGTGGAGACGTGTTCTCTGGAGTGACGAATCACGCTTCTCTGTCTGGCAATCCAATGGATGAGTCTGGGTTTGGTGGTGACCAGGAGATTGGTTCTTGCCTGACTGCATTGTGTCAAGTGTAAGGTTTGCTGGAGGGGGGATTATGGTGTGGGGTTGTTTTTCAGGGGTTGGGCTTTGGCTCCTTAGTTCCAGTGAAAGGAACTCTTAATGCTGCAGCATTCAAAGCCATTTTCGACAATTTCATGCTCCCAACTTTGCGGGAACCAGTTTGGGGATGGCCCCTTCCTGTTCCAACATGCTTTGTGCACTGGTGCGCAGTCAAGTTCCATAAGGACACCTTTGGGATGAATTAGAGCAGAGACTGTGAGCCAGGACTTCACATCCAACATCAGTGCCTGACCTCACAAATACTCTCCTGGAACAATGGTCAAAAATGCCCATAAACTCATCCCTAAACCTTGTGGACAGCGTTTCTAGAGGAGATGAAGCTGTTATAGCTGCAAAGGGTGGGCAGTCTCCATATTAAAGCCTATGTATTACGAATGGGATGTCATTAAAGTTGAAATGCATATGTGAAAAGGCAGGTTTCCCGATACTTTTGCCGATATAGTGTACATGGTAATGGAAAACATATTCATTCATAAGAACAGGCATTTTCCCCATAGAACCCAGAAGGTACAAGAGTGGGTTCAGTACATCACAGTAAAATTTCATTATTAATCAAATAGGTTTTACTTTGTTCTTAATTGGCTACAGCAAAGTGGGTTTAGTGATTAATCGTTTGCTGTGCACCAAAAGCCTAATGAAGATCTTTAATATTAGTTACATGTGTCTATAGTCTCTATAAAAACCTCCTCTGCTGGCGCATTGCTTGGCATCTTCATGTTATGTACCTGGGAAACCAGAAGAGAAAACACACCTATTATAGCTACTCTAATGTCTCCACTAGCCTCTGGTAAAATTTGGGACAGACTTTAAGGTTCTTCGGCTCACTAATGAAGCACTAAAAGGTCAGACTTCTGCTTTAGGTATATAATAATGTGAGTGAGGAATACAGACCTTCCTGCAATCCCTCATATAAATAAAAAGACTGTTGGCAGTGGAGCCCTCAGCCACAGGGGCTTCTGGTCTAGGCAACAATCTGCCAGCATATGTGAGGGCTGCCCCCTCAGTCTCTGTTTAAATCCACACTGAAGCCGTTTGACTTCAGCGTAGCCTTCTGCTGGTCTGCCTGTGCATATCTGGTCGCGTATCAGCATCTGCAGTTACCTTCTGAATCACTCTCCTCTCCACTGCCCTGATACTCTGTACCTGGGGCGAAGATCAACTGAGTTCATGCCATTGCTATTGCAGACCATAGAGGGTTACTGGAAAGGAGAGGTGTGAAGACTGATCTGCAGAACGGTGAACAGAGGTCTGACCTACAGATGGCGTGATGACCTGCAGACGAGGGCAAAGAAGCGAATATCTCACACACACACACACGCACACACACGCACGCACGCACACACACACACACACACACGCACGCACGCACGCACGCACGCACACACACACACTCACTCTCCCCCAGCATGCCCAGTCACCTGACCATGGATCCCAGTGTTTTTGTTTCCTCCTGTATTAAACTATGAAGTTTCATTTGTGCCTTTTTCTTCTATATTTTTCTAAATTCAATATTCATTTGTACTATTGTAACCCTGATTCGCTATTCCACTGAATTTCAGTCTTGATTCTCCATCAGCCAATTTGGGCCAATTAAGTTGCAGGACCTGCTATTTAAAACAAACTGAATTAAAAAGAAAAATGAGATCCCCTGCTTTAATCCTACCAACGACCTGGTAGCTAAAGTCGTCCTTCCATCCCTCCTTGGTCTAGTTAGGATCACCGTGCCCTGGAATCTGTCCCAGGAAGCCCTGACTGTACAGCAGGAGACATGCTGTCATACACACACATTTCCTGGTACAGCCAAGCATTATGGGAAATTTAGAATCATCCACTCCCCTGAGCCGCTTGTCTTTGGAGTGCAGGAGGTAAATCAGGGTAACTGGAAGAAACCCAGACAAGCACAGGGAGAACAAGCAAACTCAGCAGTCACAGACGATGGCTAGTTTTGAAGCTACGGCTCTGGAAGCATGAGGTGACGACAGTTATCCAGCGACCCACTGAGCCGCCTGACTGCACCCTCACTACATATTCAGCCGCACTCTTATTTTTCAATCTTAATCCAACAACTCAGCACCCAAAATACGGCTCCTTTTTAAAAGTTTTTATGATATAATCTTTCAAGGGGACTTTCACACCTCCATAATGTGTATTATGGCGTGCCATTTCTCGAACCCAGCGCAGTGAAATAATTTGCAGGCCTTCCTTTGAAAGAAAGTGAAACTAAAATAAAATTAAATGGTCAGTATTAACATACAGAAAGAGATGGCATATGTAGGAATACGCTTTAATGTTATTGACATTACCAAGGAATACTCCTAATGTTGCTCCAGAGAAGATACCATTTTGATGATTTTCCAGCTGCCTGGAACTTCGACAGTTGGATATGCAAATACCTTTAGATTTATTCGAAATGTATCTCCAAGATTTCACATGCCAAGTGGATATTGCGAGTTTTACTTATTTAGGCAAAATACTGCAAACTTCAAACCCCTTCTGCCTTTCAAAGCTGACAGACTCCTGATGCAATGGTGAGACAGTCCAAGCAATAAGTCAGCTAACAGGGGCTCCTTGGTTGAACATCTACTGCTTCTCCCCACTAGCGTACTACTGTGAAGGGACCAAGGAAACATCTCATGGAAAGGAGGCATCCTTAGACCTAAAAAATGTAATATTCATTTTCTCAAAGAGAGTGTCTCTAAAATGTTTCTGAGGTACACACAAGATGATTAGAATTCAAGGGATAGATGTTTTTCCAAATACTTATCAAGAATGAATATTTATTCAAAATACTATATTTAATATTTTTAATATATCAAATAAGACTCTCTATTGGATAAATACTTATGGGAGATGAATAGATAGATTTATGTTTTTCATAGATTGTTGTGATTATCATTTTAAAAAAGCAATGGTAGTCATTTTATAGTACACTCATACTGGATTTTACTCTAAATTGCAATGTAATGTTGTATTTACAAATTTTGTATATGACTCAGATATAACAAGATATAAAAACAACAACAACAACAACAATAATACTGAAGTGATGCTGTGCGTGGTGGCGAGTTTGAATCTGCTGTGCGCATCATTTACGCGTATTTTCACAGGTTTTCATTTATAACGTGCTATTCTCCCATAACAAAAACACGCTGCGCAGTGAACACGACCCGGTCCATCATTATATCGTGATCAGTTATCAGTGAAGAATTCGCTTGTATTTGGTGAACCCTTTAACTATGGTTAATATCGGTCTGGAGTGGCTTTTCGGCGTGTAAGCAATTTCATACTACTTGGCATTCAATAATTTTATCACACTGCTCAATATATTATTCCCATTATTACCATCAGCAACAACATTTTGCTCTTCTAATATTTAAACTTAAAAACCAAACACTTCAAACCCCCGAGCCCTATGCCCTCCGATGCCCGTCAATCGGGAGTCCGTCCCTTTGTCGCGGGGCGTGTGTGGGCACAATCGCGCCTCCATTCATCATTTTATCCCCCCACTCCGTGCGTAGCCAGTCAATTATTTCTAAATAATACAGCAGACTTCCAACTTCCCCATTGTTGCAAATTGGCTTTTTTTTTTTAGATTTTCGATGTTATATGGTATGTACATTTGCTAGGGCGTCTGCGCAAGCACGACGCATGCTAAGAGTGAAAAAAAGCCTCATTTTGCGGTGACGTCCTTACTTCCAGCGAGCAGACCGCCCCCTCCTCTCCCCCTGCCAGCCTCGCTTAGCGGAATGCGGCTTCGCCTTCACCGGCCCACAGCCGCAGTAAGGTGCGTGTGTTTCTCTCTTCTCATTGTTATGTAGGGGAATGCTTTTTTCCCTTCTTGGTGGTGGATTAATTAAAGGGTCGTTTCGTATGGAGATCCGACTGGGAAGCGACTGAAGACGAAAAAAAAAGCCGAAGATCCATTGGCGTTCCAGGTAAAAAAAAATACAGTAAGGTTGCGCGTTTTAGTGATGAAGCTTATTATTCGGCTAGAGGTGGGCCTCCTTTTATCGTCATTACCCCCATGAAGACTTTAATTCCCGAACCGAAGTGACCGCGACCTGTCATGCATATTCTTGCTTTTCTTTATTCCCAGCCTCAATAACGTGTGGGTCGGGGGTATGCTTCCACAAAGCGTATGAAAATACATTTTGATGGCACATCTGATGCTTGATCAGATCAAAGGACAACTTGGTTCGACCTCATCTTTGCGTTTTTTTTTTTGGTGGTGATCCTCACTGTGCGCAGCCGGCGAGCGCTCATAGGATGTCGGGGATCTTCTGACGTTTGGGGTCGGGGAGAAGCTGCCGGATCTTCCCAATCATATCAGATCTGCCAGCCTTTTGCTGTTCGCAGATAAAGCATTTAGTCGCCCAGCCCCAAACACGGTTATGCTACATGCATACGCCAGATGAGCCACCTACGTTAAAAATATTACCGCCGGCAAATATCTCTAAAATGCCTCCTGCACAATTTGCAGCCCCTGCAAGTGCCGAGGGAGGAAACACCGTACCACTGGAGCTGCTTAAAGCTTTGCGGGGTTAATCTACCGGCGGGCCTCCTTTATCATACATTATATTCTGCATGTGTTATTTTCCATTTAAATCACATACGCATTAAGATCCTTGGTGCCTAAACCAAGGATGGGTCCCGTGAAAATATGCATTTAACTAGATCTTCTTTGTTCCTTTGTCTCTTTTGTTTCTTTCTGAGACCACGCTGTTAGAAAGCAGCCTTAGGCAGCGATTTTAAAATTGCTTTTATATGTAGGCAACTACTGTTAATAATTCCTTTTTATTGTATCGAGCATAATTTTGAGAATTTATAGCCAAATTTCAAAACTTATTACCGCAACATAGAGGAGCAGGGTATGTAGCCAGCACGTAAATTTAAAAATCAGTCACTACTAATTACGTATACAAGAGAAATGGTTTAGGAGCTTCACGGCAGATTTGGAAAGAGAATGATGGAGGGATTCTGTCACAGGTGACTTCTTTTTCAAATAAAGCAGCAGACAGCCGCATTTTATAGACGCCAATTAGCCAGAGCCAGATTACTGTTAATCCATGCGTCTTAATTTAGAGTGGATTGTGACATCAACCTACCAACGTGCAAATAGTCACTTTATGCTTATACCACAGATTTACAAGAATGCCCAAATAACACAGTGTGTTTAAAGATAACCTGTTTAGAACTGAGATTTTAATTGACATTAAATGACATTAGGGTTCCTGCAATACATTTCAGTTCTTTATTCAGTCTATTCTGTAATGATTTAATATTTTCTTGCGTCTTTCATATCTATCCCAGTATTGGCTTGCCTTGCACCTTCATTTTTATGTAAGGAGCACTCGCTGTTAGAGATTTGATGTCAGAAGTTAGAAGCCGTGTTGGTCTCTGAAGCCTGTGCCCGTTGGATATTAGGTTAGGGTTAGGGATAGGATCGCTGTCGCTCGTGTGAGAGACTCGTTTTTTTAGCTTGCCGTGGGCTAACCAAAGACAAACTGCTGTACTTATGCAGTCTGCTTTTGATGAGCTCTGTACTCCTAGTTAGCATTTTTTTGGCATTTAGTAATTGTCAAGTTTCTTGTTTATTCAAGGATGACCAAAATGCATCAGTATTTATCTAAATTATGATTTGGGGACTTAGAACAAAAGACCCCGGCTGTGATTCTTGCTATTTTTCCGTATTATTTTAGGATTATCTTATCTAAACTCTTTGTAGGGCTGCTCAGTTCTGGCAAAACTCATAATTACAATTATTTTGGTCAATACTGCGATCATGATTATTAAACACGGTTACTCACTGACTTTGGAAATATCATGCATTTATTGAACTTTAAAAAACTGTCTTGTTGACAGTGGATTTCCTTGAACTTTAAAATTAATATAATTCAACTGAGAAACTAATAAAAAGGGATGTGCTGGATTCATAACGCAAAACAAAACGGGAAGATAATTGCAAAACGAAATGTGGCACAATCATTTTATCAAAATTATTTTGTTTTGATAATCACTGTATTTTACATACCATAGACAACTTTGGAAGCAGTGAAACCTTACAGTAAAACATATGAACTGCCAGACATTTGAACCGTTTTTGTCCTTGTTATATCTCAGGCAAAACTGGAGATAGTCTTGAATGACATTGTCTGTGGAGAGCAGAGGGATCTCTGGAGGGGGGGCGAGGGGGGGGGGGGTTGTTACCTCACCCTGAAGGGGCCACACTGGCATGTGTCTTTGTAGATAACTGCTGTATGCCACAGATTATGGTGTTGTATGTCCCTCAAGGGGGGGCCGTATGAACATGACGGCTGGAATATTCTGTATCTACTGAGTATACTGGAGCATTTAATAGAGGAGGGCACATTGAATTTGCTTAGCACCTGATTCAGGTAAACAGGCGGTTCGTGAACCGTATCTTTAGCTTAGCCGACCTGATTTATTTTATGTCGGTGCCGTTAATTTGTGAACAAGCTAGCAACACGATGTTAGCTAGCTACAAGATTTGCAGCATATCGTGCATGAATATTTATGAAGTGAATAGCGTTGTGGTCATATACCTTCCAAGTGTTTCCATGTTCTCTCTCTCTGTGGATGGACTGAAGTGGACTGGTGTGCCTAAGTTGCCGATGTGCGTGTGCCTGTGCGCGTGGGTGCCCGTGCGAGTGTGCCCGTGCGAGTGTGCCCGTGCGAGTGTGCCCGTGCACATGTGCACATCCCAGGTGTCCCCTGGCTTGCTCATCCTACAGCATCCTCTAGGTTCAGGCCTGCTTTTGATACATTGTTGTGGATAATATATGGAAAGTTACTTTTCTATAGTATGCATCATTTTTCTAATGATTTTTCTTGCATTACGACCAACAGCTTCGAAGATTTAAAGCCGTCATACATTTTTTTAATGAAATGCTCATTAATATTAAAATTGCATCCAAAAACCTATTTATTGCATCAGCCATTTCAAAATTTATAGAATGATTATTTGTAAGCTTAGCTTAATCTCTTAAAAACCTTAAAACATATATTTACTCTAACCATCTATATGACGGAGGCATTTATGTCCGTACAATTTCCGAATACCTTTTGTTCAGTGACCTGTCAGATAAGCAATGTACACATCTTGTATTGCGATATCCAGGCCTCACCCTGCGTCCCTCCTTTCATGTCGAGATCGAGATCGTCTTGCAGGAAGCTTAACTCTCCTCATGGATGTAGGTAACTGGGGAAGATGTTTCCTTTGAAGTAGTGATAGAGATTCTCTCTCTGTCAGCTTCAGGGCGACTGAGAGATGCCAGGTAGCCTGTCTTTGTGTGTTTGGACTGTGGGAGGAAAACTGTGTGATGAGGGAAGCAGCCAAATTCCACTCCCCCCCAGGGGAGAAGCAGGAATCAACCCCCCCAACCCTAGAGGTGTGAGGCAACACTGCACCCCCTGCTGCCTTATTCTGCTTTTATGATTGTTTGACTTTTTTTTCTTTTTGTAACAAAAACTGTATATTTTGGGCCACTATGCATATCCAAAAATCAGCTGGTCAAGACCTTCCCATGGAGGCCATTCACACCCTGTCCTCTGCCATCGCATTTGTTAAATTGTGTTTCTTTAATGTTTTTTTTTTCCTTTTTTCTCCTGTGAGCGCCATCATTCCGGGTTATTTTTGCCATCAGCTAATTGCGGCTGCGTGTCCCGATCTCCTCACCCCTTCGTTATTTGTCCAAGGATTCGCTGATGGCCTTCAGCTCCTGGCAGCTTCAATGTGAGCCTCTGTCCGTTGGGTGAATTCTACTTTAAAAAGGCAGTCACCTCCAAAACAGTTCTCGACCATTGATGAACAAAACAAACAAACTATAAATTTACCTTGAAGAGGAGTATAGAATAAATAAAAGGTCTGCCTGCCTCCCAGGAAGTTATTGTAGTGTAGGTATTTGGGGGGGCTTGACCTGTGGCACATGGGGAGGTGGTATATCCTGGAAGGATGCCACCCCATCACAGGACTCACACACTATGGACAAACTGCAGCCTAACTGCATCCGTGGACTGCGGGAGGAAACCCATGTGATGAACATGTAAGGAGCCAGGGTGCGATCCAAGCCCTCACACTGGAGGTGTGAGGAGACAGTGCTGGCCACTGCACCACTGCACCTCGAAATAACAAGCTTTCTGAAATTATCCATTAACTTCCAAGGAACTGCCTGCTGTAGTTATCAAGACAGGAGCCTCGGTGTATCATGACACTGGAAAAAGATGGTGTGCTTTTTCTCACTTAGACGCTCCGTCTCCTTCCGGACCAGCACTAAAAAGTGAGAGGGGCGTCACAAAATATTAAACATTACCCTTTATATATCAAGCCTGCAGTTATTTACCTGGAAGTTTCTCTTAAAGGCAAAAAACTGTTTTTCAGCACAAATTCTGTAATAGTTGGTGTCAACCCTAAGGATAAGGTGGTATTAACCCTAATAAAGTGGTATTAACCTAATAAGGCCCTCAGGGTCAGGGCTGTGGAGGGGAAACAGCCCAATGACATTAATCTCCACATTTTGCCCCGGGTATGATATTCCTTTCTTATGTTTTCAGCATCAAATTACCACCAGTTTTATATGCTGCATGTATTATGCAGCATCTGTTTGCATTTCGCATGTTATCTGCATGGAGGGACTGCAGGGAGCTTCCTGGGAGCTGCGGGTGGCCTTTCGTAAAGACATGGAAACTTTCTCCATGGAAACTTTAGACCATTAGAGTGACCTGACTGCGGTCCTGGTGACCTGGGGGCTTATTTGCACAAAAAGTCACCTGGAATGTGAGTTTGTGACTGCAAAATCCAACATTTATCAAACAAAATTTGACGGGAAAAATGTGTATAGGTACAGAAACACGTGTCCTTGATATTTGGACCGAGAAGAACGACACCTGGTATTTTTATCACCCTCTGTGTTTCTGTTCTTTGTATAGGAACTGGTCTTCAGCAACGTAAGAACTTTAAACAGGTATGCAAAACCCAAGTGTGGCCAAGTAGGCATATGAGACACTCAATTGTTTTGTGCATACAGTTTAGTTTTTTTTTTTTTCTTTTCTTAAACAATGAAATTTTATGCAAAGTTTGATGAATGAGGTTGCCGGTGCTTCTGCAGCACTCCAGCAGTGACCTTGGCATCTTCCTCTGCTCTCTGAACCGTCCGTCTCGCTTGGCTTAGGGACACGACACCTGGCACTTTATCGCTCTTGCAGTTTATATGCTTTTCATCTTAATTGTTCCCCAGTGGTCATGAGGAATTAGGACATTTTCTGCTGGATTTCCTGGTTGCTGTGAAGGTCAAACAAGCATTTTGCATTGTTCTTTCATTCTGCCTCACAGTTGACAAAGGGGTTTTGATATCCGTCTCCTTTCTGTACACTGGCGATGGAGGCTTACGGTGTCGGTGCATCACAACTAATACAGGCTCTGATGGATATCAGTAAATACGCTATTATTTTAAGCAATTATCTATTTTAAAACCGAATTCACTGTGCAGTTGAATTATATCTCAATTATGTATTTTGTGCATGAATATTACCTTACCCATTTTTTCTATCTGTCCATTTTGGTAATCTTTATTAAGTCAGTTCGCCTGGTAGCAGGGCGAACTGGGGGTAGGCATATTTTTAATATGCCTGTTTGTTTTTTGTGATTTGATTTTAATGCCTTAATGATTTTTTTATTTGAGTTGAAACAGCTGCTAATTTTGTGTTTGTTTCAGGGTTAGCTAATAAACTGCCTGCACGCTTTGATGTTATCCACTGGGGGCACTGTCCCATCATTCTGCCATCCCCGGTCAGTGTGGTACAGAGCCAGGGCTGAGCGGGTGATGCCTGGCATGCGCTCGGTATCCTAGAAACAGTGGGAGCTGGTGACTGCAGAATGGTTGCTAGGTAACCCACTGGTGCAAGGTGCCTGCAGTATTTGTCATTTGTCTTTTAATTAACAGCATTTTCATTCTGCCCTATGCCTTTACAAAAGTTATATTTATAGTGAGGAGAGTTTTTTTTGGGGGGGGGCGCTGAAGCCAAAATGAGCCCTTCGATTTTATAGTGAGAATGTCTCGATAAGCAAAGATAACAAAAGATGTCAAATAGCAGTGAATGAGTGATAATTTTTTGCGTCGTTATTTAATTTTTAATTTTTAAAGTTACGATTAGGCTGTGAAAGCATTTAAGAATTAGGACTGTGTCCTGTGCTGTTTCCATTGTTGGAAATATTGTTTTAACTAAAAACACATGTGTAGTATTTTCTTTCTCTCCCGCTTGGGGGTACCATTTATAAAATCAACAATAATATGTGTGTATTTAATCTAAGTCATTCATAGCAGTTTTCACATTCCATCATCTGTTTAATGGGTTTAATTGGTCAGTTCAGATAAATGGAGACACTTTCCTGATTTATTAAGAATGAAACGTTTAGAAGCGGTTTGTGAAGCGCTGTCTGTTCGTTGACAGTTTTCCTTCAGGTGTCCCTTGTGTTGGAAACACACTCTAGATGTTTGGCCCGCAGCTGTGTCACCTACATGACTTTCCGGAATGTTTTTTGTTCTTCTAAATCCATTTCAGGAGACAATCTGTGATTTGCACATTTCACATTAAGGGATTAAATTTTCATTTTAACAATGGGCTAAAACCTTTTGGTATATTGCATATCTGTCTTGGCTTGGTTATACTTCACTTTAATTTCATTTGAAATGATGGCGGTAGCTCATACTGTGACTCTGTGTGTGTGAGTGTGTTCATGGTTATGTATATATTACTTTGTAGGGACCAAATGTCTCTACAATGTGATAAAAACCCTGTTATTTTGATGAGAGAAGGCATGATGTCATTTGCAAAACTAAATCTGTTGCCAAATTAAATATAATAAAGGAATCAATCAAAAAAGTACCCCAACTAACCAAAAACTACACATAAGTATCCAGTACAAAATGTACAATGGAGCGCAGGAAACATTTAAGTAGTAATTAACCGAACATTAGAAATAATACAAGTCTAAAGACATCTAGTTTGTATAAATTTGACTGTGTTCAGACTTACATACATACTGTACACTGCACTCTGCAGTTTTGCTTAATTTTTCCATCAGCATAAGGTACAGTGGCCCCTTCACATTCACAGGGGTCAGGGCTGGAAGATCCCTCTGAATGTGACAATTTGCAAATAATGGCCACACCCAACCTCATCCCACAGCATTCTGCTAGCCTGAATGCTAAACCAATGTTGTGTTCTTTTTATTACCAGTTTCTAAACAAACGCCACTGACGTTTTTTTTTTCCACAAAAGGAGACTCAAATCTGTGACTGCAATAAAAAAACTAAAAATGCCAAAGTTTTGTATTTTGTTTGGTTACTTATGGTTAAGGTTAGGGCTACGTAGGGGCTAAGGGTGTCGTAGTTGGAATTAAGGGTTTGACCGTAGAAATGAATGGAGATTCTTCACAAACCTGGTGTGTGTGTGTGTTTTGTTTATATTACATTGTGAGGAGCAAATGTTGGTCCCCACAACATCAAAAATAACAGGTTTTTACAAAATAACAGGCGGGGGGACCTGATACCTCATCCAGGGTGTTCCACTGCCTTGTGCTGTAGGCTTGCAGTAGTTGACGATGGGTGGATGCATGGTCTGCCTGCAAATGTTTAAAGAATCCATCAGAAATTCTAGGTACTGGTATGATGATGAAGACTTTCGAAGTAATTGCCGGTTGGTAATGAGATTTCTTACAGGTGATAAACATGTGATCCATTTGTCTTATACTCATTTCATGGTTTTCTTCACATAATTTTTCTTACCTTTAATTATAGAGTTAGACTTGATTGCAGGTGCGCAGTACATAAAATGGGAGGGGAAATGAAAGAAATTGCACCAGTGCCATTCAGAGAATTCTGAGCAAGTATGAAGCTGTACTCTGCTGGATGCGTAGGTGAGGAACTAATGTGTGAAGCATTGAGGGTTTTCAAAGCGTGCAGAAGGTATTGCCTGCTTTGTGGGCCGTTATTCAGGTAAAAATACAAGTAGGGTGAAGTATCTGAAATATTCTTTAACAACAAAGGGAGGCTCCCAGAGGAAGCCTGAGCCGGTTTTAAATGAAAGGACAGAAGTCGGAGTTGGGGATGAAAAGGGCGGGGTGCCTTCGGAAGTCTGTGATCTCCCTTCTGCCCGCCTACGCCAGTGTTCCCTCCTGCTCCTTCCTCGTTTCCTCTGTCTGTCCCTCCGTCGGTCTCCTT
>JAABNX020000047.1:17234543-17247659 GCA_015163995.2 Mormyrus lacerda | reverse complement strand
GGGCGGGGGGTATCTCTGGAGATGCGTCCTTACAGAAGAAGGGAGAAGGAAAATTATCAGCTGTTTGGAAGGAGAGTGTTTTATCTCTGAATTGTGTCTTTCTCGCCTTTTGTGAAATCTGTTCTTCATCGTTATTTTTGGTGCCGTTTAATTTGCTCTGTTGTATATCTGGTCTCTACATCTCTTTTCCTGAATTGTCTCTGGAAATGCAAGAATTGGATCAATTTAGATGAGATTAATGGTGGCATTAATGGAAGCGGATTACTCAGGGGGGGGGGGGATCTTCATTTTTATGCTGTCCTATTTGTTTGTGGTTATCTTTTAAGAGTGTCATAAATATTTATGTCCTAATCATCTTCCTAAATTAAGAGGTTCTCTTACATGGAGAAAATATGGATAGGCCTACAAAACTCATGTGCAACTATATACAGTTTCGAAGGAAGTGGATTCTTTCTTGCAAATATTGATGGCAAGTGGTAATGCAATGTAATAATATTGTGATGCCATTGAAGAGTTGCATTTACACTACAGTATTGATATAGATGCCGTGTTGTCATGACTCTGTAATGTTTTGGGGCTGTCATGTGACCTCATGTAAGTCTATCTCCTTAAACCACAGATTATTTTTTTTGGCCCTTAAGATGGTGACCAAGTTATTTTTGTTTTTACATGGACATCTTTAGAATCTGCTTGTTATATTTTAGTAACATAATGATCAGGGGTGGACAATTACAGTTCAAAGGTGGTCTCCCAGTGGGACCCCAGCAGCTCTTCCTGTGGTCACCCACATATGGCCTGGGAGACCTCTGTTGGGTGACGTCATTGACCAAAGGACCAATCAGATCATCGTTTCGGATCACCTCATGACCATACATTCATGAAGCAGAAGCAGACAGCAATTATAATCTGACTAAATCCATCAAAATCAGAAAAATTATTTTCTATTGAAAACCAGGATTGAAAAATATACATGACATTGGCAGACAGACGACACACATTATTTCTTCTGACAACCGAGAGAAAACAGCACGTGAATCACGGCAATCCACAAAATGTTGAATATACATGTACACGAAATGTACACAGTCCACACACGACATATCAGCTGTCATGACTGTCGCCTCGATCGGTTCTCGTGAATAATCTACAATCCGCTGACGACACGTGAATGAAAGACTGTTCCATGTCTAGCATGCGCTTTGTTAAAAAACATAGCGAAAACTTCTGTACTCACGGCACAGGGGCTTGGGAAATCGGACGAAGTCTTGCCCAGGTACATAAATCGGACACCGGTATACTAGTACATGACTTTGCACAATACTATCACTACACTGTAATCCCTGTGTGGCGCGATACTCACCAGTCTGATCGGCATTGCTCAGGAATCTCCGTTCATCTTCGGCGGGCATCACGTAAACTAACGATGATACTTTCTCAAATCATCAATCATAATCGGCCATCGTCGTACATAATCTGCCGAAATTGTAACCACGAGCAGTTGCCCACGGTTGAAAACCGGTCGTCCCGGGTGCGCGGGAGACCGAATTGTCCACCCCTGAATGATGTCCAATCGGGAGCAGTTTGATTGATATCCTGCCCAGGTGTGGATAGTATGCAGCAGTGAGTTAGATGCTGGCATTCCAACCGCACAGTCAGCTGCCAAGTGATGTCATAGCTGTGGTTACCGGGGTTTTATATCAGGAATGTATTTGTAGTTTAAGATGATGCACTGATACGTTTTCCCGGGCATTTCTGCATACTGTATAGCGCTTTTCTGTCTTGAACTCTTTGAGATTGAAGTTTACTGTATCATTCATTGTTGACTTTTCTACTTTTAACCTTGGAAAAGATTAGTGAAAGATGAAAGATTAGTGAAAGTGATTTGGGTTCTGGTACATTACATTAATTGGAGGCTGCTGTTTCTTCAGTTTCTTGTTGACAATGGATACGCGGTTCCATAATGCCGACCCGGGGGAGGCGACCTGCACTTTCCCTTGGGATTCTGAGGTTTGTTCCTGTCCATTGGTGAGGATCCATTTGTCAACAGTGTCCTACCAAAGTCTGTTCTTTGGCTGCCTATAGACTATAGCCTTCTCTACCTTCTGCATCCTTCATTCTCCATGTCTGTGTTGTTATGGAAAACGTTCATGTCTTCGTTATTGGTAGGTATAGTTTAATTGGCAATCCAAATTGTGCCACCAGAAATGTGTGCTCTGGGTGACTGGCAGATGTTCAGGGCGCAGCCTCAAAGCGTTGTAACATACATACACGATCATGGTTAGTAGCTTTTGACAGATGGGGGGAAAAAATACAGTAAATCAAGACGAAATCAGACGAAAAATGAGACTTGGTGTGCAATGGCCTGAATACATAAAAAATTGCAGTCACAGTGGGTCTGTACTGTATTCATTTTTTGTACTATATTAGCTCAATAATCAAATCAAATATGAAATTGTGTGCAATAGATAGGTTAATAGTTTTGCTAATTAGTATAAATATTTCTGTATATATAACTTGCCTGTATTTATTGTTTGCCTTGCTAAGAAGTAAAATACACAGCAGTGTGTGTATCTGGTAATATTTTAAATTTTTTGAGGAACCGTGCAGATTTTGAAATTTTTGGGAAAATGTCGATGCACTTCTTGTCCAGGATGGGAGTTTCTCCACTGGTGTTGGTTTGTGTCATTTTATAGAGATGGGTATAAAAATGAGTGATGTATAAAGAGATCCTGACGTTGAGGCAAAGCCTTTTGTATCCTGGGTGTTGAATGACTGAGGTCACTGGGCCGTTAAGGGAAACCTGTTGAGTAAGACTAGAAGAGTAGCACAAAGCTCACAGTGTGAATTTGCCCCCATCCTTAAATGCAAAGCATCCCTCCATCTCTCCATCCCTCCATCCGTCTACGGTAGAGGATCTGTGTTTCCCGGCAGCCTGTGTCCTGAAGCAGGGGACGTCCTGGACGGGACGCCGGCGGTGATGCACGTTTAGCCTGTTTGATGTCATCCTCCTGGATGAATTACGCTGCAGCCACCGCTGCTCTCCTTCACGCTTCCACGGTGGTCAGCCTCAAACCGTGAGGGTGATCTGAAGGCCCTGTCTAGGCAGGGAGGCGGTGTACGGCTCTACGGGTTACAACAACGTGCTTGTCATTGGGACGTGGCTGCTTTGCATCACAGGCTTGGCATTAGGCCGTCTGCTATTTCAGCCCCTTAACCCCCATCATAACATAGTAAGTTATATGAGCTATTATCACATTTTTTCTCTTTTTCTAGTTTCTGGACTTCCACCCATTAGGAGGGAAATAACTTTTTATTTAGGGTGCTGTGATAGTTATCAGTGTAAACTCACCCTCCAAGGTTCAGATCCTGCCGCCATCAAGAAGTTGATGTAGAAAAATTGTGGCTTTTGCGTAACCCCCCGCCCACCTCCGTCTGCATGTTCTCCCTGTGTTGCACGGATTTCCTGCCGGTTGCCTCCTCGCAGTCTGATGATGTCCGCTCAGGTGGCACCGCCCTCTTCCTGTGTCCATGAGCGAGTATGAGCTCTGTGACGTACCGGCATCCACTCCGGAATGTTCACTGGCCTTAGGGGTTTGTGCTTCCTGCCTGACTCCACGGCCTTGTTCAGCAGAGCCGGTTACAGAAGATGGATGGATGGATGGACATTGCTGTTTTATTGAATATATCAAAAAGGCTCTCAGGAAGTGTCACACATCCTCTTCCAAACCCTTGTGTACAGATCTACACCCAGAACAAATGTCATTCAATATGTTAGTTGGTTTTTTTTAGATCTCACCCAGGGTTTTGGTACAAGTATATGTTTCTGCAGGCTGGAGTGCTGAGCGTGTCAGTCAGTGGGCATGTCGAAAGGTCGGTGGGCCTGTTGAGTGTGGTGAACTGGGAGGAACAGTGCATGTACCTTAATTTGCACATTCTGGAAGTATAGCAGTAAGTGTAAACAAGCACGGGACGCGTCTTATGCTATATGAACAAGTTTGAAACCAGCATTTCATTATAGATTTGTGTCAATCGTAGTCATTGCCTGACCTATATATCTGGTGAATGTCTGTTTTTTTTCTGAAATAATGACAGCATTTGTGGCCAATAGAAATAATCTTTTTGCATCCCTTCTCTATTGCGCGTGTCCGCCATTCGATATGCCCTCTACTCTGTCCTGCAGAGACTCACATCTCTTTTGATATCAGTCCCCTGAACCGAAACTCTGGTTCATCCATTTTCCCGGTTTCAGGAGACATGTTCAGAGATGTCGCAGCAGATAATGCTGTGGATGACGCTTGAGTGGGCAGGAAGTGACATCGCATTTGCTGAGTGACGGCACGCAGCTCGAGAAATGAAACTGCTCATTTGGATTTGTGAATATGGTTTATCTGCTTAATGAATAGTTATCGTATGCTGAGATTTTCTTAGGGAATGTCCTGCAGAAATGGCATGAGATTTAGTGCAGTTGATATGTAATTACTTTGAATTGGAGTTGGACTGAATATCGCATGTGGTAATTTTTCATATGTTTTTAAGAAATACTTAAAGGCTGTGAATTCAGACTTTAAAATGACGTTATTAAAGTAGTTTTCCAGAATGTGGTATTTAATCATTAGTCAATTAGTCCCTCTCTTACTGTGCCCGTTTCAGTCAGGGTGTGTGTGTGAGTTTGTCTGTGTATGTGCGTGCATGCGTGTGTGTGTGTGTGTGTGTGTCTGTGTGCTTTGTGCGTGTGTATGTGTGTTTGCGTATGTATGTATGTATGTAGGTGTGTCTGTGCGTGTGTGAATATATGGATGTGTGTGTTTCTGTGTATATATGTGTGTCTGTGTGGGTTTGTACTTGTGTTTATATGTGTGTGTTTCAGTGTATGTGTCTGGCTGCGTGTGTTTTGTATGTGTGCGTGTGTGTGTGTATATGTTTGCTTGTGCGTGCCGACACTCCCTGCCTTTCACGCCTCCTTGCTTGATCCCCTGGCCCTCACCTGACCCCCTGACGGCCTGAGAGGCATTCTGCCATCCCTCTCTATGCTCAGACCCTGACCAGCAGCGTGGCCCCACCCTGTTTCAGCCGGTATGTCCCCAGGGAGGCTCGCCTGTGTGATGAGCTGGGCAGATATTCTGTTCCTGCGGGGCGGAGTGAGCGACTTTTAAAGATTAAACCAAAAACTTTTTGGTTTCAGAGAAGCAGTATAAATTTTAAATGGATGTACCTGATACAGGAGCCTGCGGCCGAGCTGCCGACGGCTCTGCGCCGTCTTGTGTTACGCCGCGCTGCTAGTCCTCTCCCTGAGACAAGCTGACCTTCTTTTTCATTTTGGGAACCTCAGCAGCATCTGCTTCGTCATCTTATGGGGGATTTTCCTGCAATTATCAAAAGTTAGGACAAAGCGACGCGATGCAGGCTGGTCATCGTCGGGGCAGCTCATCCCTTAAGAAACAGGAGACGAAATGCATCATACAGGCTGTAACAACAGAGGTAACTTGAGGAGGAGGTTTGTGTTTCACCTGACTGCCTGCGGCTTAGCCAGTGCTCAGGGTTACGAGATGGGGCTTATTTTAATGTACGCGCAGTGCTAAGTACCATGTCCCGTGGTAAGTAGGGCTGGGGACTGTATAGACATTTGTTAATTCCTTGTACGTACAAGAAAACTATTCGGCGAGCGGCAGTGAATCGAGGCTGACAGTCGGCCAGCAGCAGTTATGGGTAAAGCTTCTCGGCTTGTTTGTTTGGGCTTTTAGCGTTTTGCCGGCAAAGCGAGCGTCTTTTAGGGTCGGACATCAATTTCCGTGTTCAGCGGGATTAAGCGCAATCTGCCAGACGGAGTGTTGCATTAATATGAGATGTATTATTAGGTATGAGGTGCCATTGAGGTTTTCTAGCACGGTGACTGGAATTTTCCAGACCTGTTGGTCTGATTCAGGTTATTTTTACTCAGCATGGTTAAGGTGGAGTAGACAGAGAGGGAGGGAGGGACGGAGGATGGGGGGGGGGGGTCCGTGACACGATTAAAGCCTCCACGCTACATATTCATGAAGCTGCTTACGGAAGACGAGTCGGACTTAATAATAATAATAATAATAACGATAATAATAATAATCAGCTATTTGCGGACAAAATAAACATAGATAGGTTTACAGATGATGGCCTAATCTGGGTTTTTTGCGCATTATGTAACGAAAGATAGCTGTGAGGAATTTGGATATTTAGAGATTAAATTTTGCATTTTACTGTACAGCCTAGACATAGCCAGTAAAAACAAGGTGTGAGGTGTTAAAAAGCTGCATGTGTGTGTGAGATCAGTGGCAGCGTGTTGTGACATTCGCAAGGCCGTGGTCCGTCCGGCCTGAGCTGCTGCTGGCATGGGCGCCTTTCTGGGCTTTTATGTTATTACTTCCTGTTATTCTGGAAATTTAATCTAGTAATTCTTTACCAGTTCCATAAAATATAAACCTTTTAAATTAAAGCTTAATAGTTAATTTATTTTAATTATGCAAAATGCATACTTATAGGATAATCTGTCCAAGAATTGGGATAAACAGCATGTATCATGAGGATTTGTAATAACTGTAGCAACAACAACAACAATTATTATTATTATTGTTATTATTATTATTATTATTATTAATGGAAAATTACTATGTTGGTTGCCTTTTGTTTGTTTATTACCCTTGAATGTCAGGCTGAAAAGTGATTTTTCTTTTCCGAGGAGAACTTCACTTTTTAAATCACATAACACAGGCTGCTATTGTCAGCCAGCAATGCTCTGAATCGCTGACTGAATGAATGAATGACTGAATGTACATTGACATTCCTAAGAGAGTCATTTTATTCACACTGCAACTCTGAATGTATAGGTGCAATTATACAAAACCGTGACTGTCCATGCATGCGATTTCGGAGACTGCTTAGCCAGTGTAGCGTGATTGTGGCCCCGACACAGCAGCCAGTGCCGGTTCAGCCTTTCAATCAGCCCCTCACTGGCTTTTAATGACTCTTTTAGTGAGTGCCTGTAATAATGCCATCTCTGTGTGCATGATTATTTATTTATGGCCATGTCACACACTTTATCCATTTATTCCTTTTTCCATCATTGCTTATACAGCACTAGGTTGTGGTGCATTGCTGGACACACACACACACACACGTTTGTGTTTATATCTTTGTGGGGACTGCTCATTCATTTCTATCGGGAAAAACTCTAATCTCAACAATGACAACCTTAACCCCAACCCAGCCCTAATGTTTACTGTATGTAACCAAATGAAAGGCAAGATTTTTGACATTTTTAGCTTTTTGATTGCAGTCAGAGAGTTTTCCCTTATGGGGTTTGAGAACGGTCAAAATAACTGCTTTTTTATTGTATTTTGTGGACATTGGGAGACCTGGGAGACGCATCACAGACACGGGTGTAAACAGTGAGGTGTCTCTGCTGTCTGCTTGTGATCTGAACACCCAAGACGCATTTAAAACAAAGCGTGAACATGCCCATAAATATATAGTAAGGAAGTGAGTGTGTTACCATGTTAATGAAAGATGGTTTCTTAAATTTCCAAAGAAATTTTGTAGGTCCCACTAAAAAACGTCATGTTCAGTCATATTTGGTCGCTGGCTGGCTGATTTCGCTTATCCTGCCATGGTAAGATCATCTTCAGTGTGACTTCACTCTCATACACACCTGTCCTGGGGAAGTCTGACTGTCTGTGTGTCCCAACTTCAAAGCATGCAGCAAAATGTTCTAGGCTGAAATTTAGTGGCTGACAAACATCGTCACGCCCGTTTAATCAAACCCAGGCGGGAGAGACGTGGCGTTTTTGGAGACATCCTTTGTCAGAATCCATAGTGCCGATCTTTTAAATGCTTAGGTACAGAAGAGGGGACTTTTGGGGAAGAATGAGACTGTCGAAAAGAGGGACGATGGAAACAAATGAGTGTGAGAGGAATGTTGTGTCTTTAGCCTTGCGGAGGATTAGTTGTATTAGAGAGGAAGGAACGCTTTGGGGGAACTGAATTAGCGCACTATTGTTCAGCTTTCCTGCCTCACTGAACATTACAGGATGGTGTGGACAAAAATAATACAGGCATTCTTTCGGTGAATTAAATATGTTAATAAAGGGATTTGTACATCAGTTCATTTAAGGAGGTGATTTCTCACATCTTTCTTTGCTTGGTAACTGAACGCCGGTCTTTCAGCACATCTTGTCACCCCGCTTATTGGCTGTGCATTTTGCCTGCATTCTGCTATAGCTATAATTTCATCTAGAGTGAGTGATAATCATCGAGATTCTAAAATGCTCAACTTCCCATGCAATGCACGCACAGTTTTTGACCAATCCAGTCATGTCGCTTAACACTTTGATATTTTGCTTCACTACACAGCTTTCGGCTGTTTTACCAACATGATTGAATTGTTTACGCTAGAAGTTGAACATGTATTGCAACACCAAATGAGTACAATTCATCAGCAAATAACGCCACAAAACAATAAACAACAACAAAAAAAAAACAAATTCCACTGAAATTCATGTCCTGGAACCATTTTTTTTCCCCACCACTGGACGGCGGATCAAATTCCAGAACAATCCTGGAGAATCCAGGGGCGATAGCGACGTTATCTGTGACCTGCATGGATAGGAAAACCTCATTCTATTATTTAAAAACGTCAATGGGAACATTTGTGGATCCTCACTATAGTTAAAAAAAATGAGGATCCTCATCCGGGCAAATTTCTGAGTCGTCCTGAGCCACTGATTACGCAGCAGGTAGAGACAGGGCGTGTGTCCCCCCCCCCCCACACAATGGACACTTGCAGGTATAAATTTAGCATCAGTGAAGGCTTGGTTTTCTTTACCTTCCTTGTTTTTTCTTGTATCTGGTTGAATTTACTGGTGCGTTGATGTGCCGAGTCGCCCTTCTACAGCTGAATGTGTGCAGTCGGGACAGTGAGACCCCGGCAGCCTGCCGCCCCGCCAGTGCCGGCCAACACAGCTTGTGGTCTCCTCACTCCGCTGCCGCTCCTGCGATGTCGGCCGGCGCAGTCGCTTAACGAGGCCGTCGGGCTCCCCTTTCTGTCACGAGTTGCTGCTCATATGCAGAAGGTCTTGGTGCCCTGATGCGCGCAGACAGCCAGGCCGAGCCTGCAGCAGACCGTCTTTCAGTGGCCGTGTGCTGTGGTGCGTTTGCTGGGAGCTGTGGATTCCACTGGATTCTGCAGAAGTGGTTGGCTCAGGTGGGCCTGGTGGCACTGTAGTTGTACATCTCCAGCGTTTGGGGTTCAAATCCGCCTCCTGCTGATTGAAGTTCACATGTTTTGTCTGCTTTCCTCACACCGGCCGGACACCTGCTGTTATGCTAATCCGTGTCAGTGTATGTGCTCTGTGACGGACTGGCGTCTCGTCCAGGGTGATCCTGCCCCGTGTCCAGTGCTGCCAGGGTCAGGCTCCAGGCCTCTCCAGTCACACTCATCAGGATAAGCAAGTTGGAACACAGACACCTAGACATTTGCTATTATTTGCTGTTGTTCAGTTTCCTCCATTTGTTTCAAACACATGCATGGTAAAAAAAAATGGCGATGTCACCTGATGTCGCCAAGACTGTACTGTGCAGTGCCGCCTCTGTCTCGGGCTTTCAGCAAGACTCCCCAGCCAGTGGGGTGGGGGTTAATCGACATGATCGTTATCTGAGTTTATAATTATAATTTTATATGCAGTGCTGATGTGGTCAAATTAACAGGATGAAAGTTCATTATAAATTAATAGATTCTTTAATTAAATAATGCTTATTTTGTCTTTCTAGGGATTTTAATGCATTTAAAGTGCCTTGTTGAGCTCTCAGTGTTAGTGTAAGTTTTTTTGTTTTTTTTTTTGGAGGGTCGCCAGTGTATTAGTGACTTCTATCAAATGACCTGCTTCAGCCGGGTTAGGACTCATTTTGCCGAACATCTCGCACGGAGGCTGAACACACGACCGCGGCACTGACGGCTGCCGTCCCGGCTTCTCTCCGCAGATGTTAAGCGCCTGGCCGTGACGATGCTCCTCGTGCTGATCATGGTGACGGGCGTGTTTGGTGCGCGGGCCTGCACGGCCCCCAATAACTGCTCCATCATCTCCAAGGACTACTGCTACTCGGCCCGAATCCGCAGCACCGTGCTGCAGGGCCTGCCCTTCGGGGGGGTGCCCACCGTCCTCGCCCTGGACTTCATGTGCTTCCTGGTAAGCTGGTGGCCTCCTGGGCTGGGGCTGGGGGTGCTGGGGGCGCATGATGTCACCGGAGGAACCATAGTACTGCTGTGAGATTTATTTTTTTTTTTTTTAGTTTTTGTTCTCTGCTGCCCCTTTTTTAATTTTTTTTTAAGCAGGTGACATTAATAGACAGCTGGCATCACATTTTCATGGTTGCGGCTGACTGCTAATGCTCACAGAGTCACAGACCACAAAGCGGTGTTGTGTAAATGATGACGTTAAGCAGACTAATACGTCGGTAACTTTACTGAGGTCTTTCAGGGTAAACAGGCAAAGCTCCATGCACAGCTATAAAATGATAATTCTAAAAATGTCAAGTGTATTAAACCATCCTAGACTTAGTTGGTTATGGTTTTGGTGAGCAGCCACTTAACCCGTTACTGATTGAGCGGCCATGCAGACTTTCTTGCAGTGTCTCTTTTTTTCTGGTGGTTAGTTTCCCTCCCAAAGCTCCAAAAACTTTCAACATTAGATACTCATAGTTTAAAAAAGTAAAGAATCACACAAGCAGTAAAACAGGATAAATGACAAACTTGGTGTCTGTTTCTGTAGGCAGGGCTGTGTTTCAGTTGCTGAATAAGCGTTCAGAATCACATACTGCCGTCAACTGGAACGGCAATGAAATTAAATTTTGTAACTTGAGCACTATGGCTGTCACTACAAAACAAACAAATGGACAAATTAATAAGGACAACGTAAGAGTCTTTCTTTTTGTGAATCCTGCCCATGAGATTTCAGCCTTTTCAGTAACCACACGGCACGCCTTGTTCCTCGGAATCCCTTTAAGTGCTGAGGCACAAAAACACCACGATTCAAAATGTGTATCCATCATGTTGAAGTAAGCAGCCAATCAGAGGGATGGAATTCTCATTTTACACCGGACGAGCTGTTTTTAATGTAATCCTGCTGCGTTAATCTGGCGTTTGGGATGGTGCGTGATCTCGCCGTTCACCTTGCTGCCCTTCAGGTCCTTCTCTTTGTGTTCTCCATCCTGCGGAAAGTGGCCTGGGATTATGGGCGCTTGGCGCTGGTGACAGACTCAGACAGGTAAGAGCACTGACTCTCACACTTCACCATCTGAGTTTTCCTGTGGAGCTTCTGGCTTTAAAAGTCCTTGTGGTGACTCTTCAATGAAGGTTCACAAATGGGAGCTCACAGATGGGTGTGTTGATGGGTGGATGTGTGAATAATTCATATATACGTCTCCAGCAGGAAACCTTCACTGGAACTAATGTATATTTTTCGTTCCTGTTTTTCAGACCTAATATCCTAAATGTCTGCTTATAAACTGTTAGAAATTGATTCGCCAAGCCTCTATTTCTATGTTTTCTAGACTTTAATATGTGCTAACGATAACCTCTTCAGTCTCCAGGTCCCTGTCTTTGCATTCCAAGGTCTTCTAGACTTGAATGTACGGAACGTGGAGCGATTCTCTCTCCGCATAAATCTCGGTCTCCTCCTCGGTGCAGTGACAGTCACGGCTATTCTGTCATTACTGTATGAATCCATCCGTGCGAAACGGCTTTGCTGGAAGGTGAAGGATCCGTTCAGACTCCATGTAGACTCTGCGTCAGGGTCGCCGGTGACCAGGCCGCACAGGCTCCCCCCGCTTTCACACTGCTTTTGCCTGCAGGGTTTGCGATTTCAGCTTTGGCTTCATCGCCCTTCTTGGGAAATCCTTTGAGGAAGTGGAGGATGGGGACTCCTGCTTCCTGAGTGCTGATAGAGACACACCGATGTCCTTTTCCTTATCTCATACTGACAGTCCATGATAAATGCACAGGCAATGATAAGCAAGATTTTTATTATTAGCTGATATAGGATCTCTGTGACAGGACTTGGGTTATTTGGCAGTATTGAGTGTTATATTGAGTGTTTTCTGGCTAATATAGCAAGAAATGAAGCATGCTTCGTATTATGGTATGGCGGTGCCCCCTTGCTTCCCTGAGGCTTCAGGGTTGCATTAAGGCCGCCAAACTGTTAGAGCCAATCACAGCCTTGGTTGACCATGTGACTTCCAGGGTCACTTGGTCTTTCAGGTCTGCAGCCAGCATTTGCCATGTGGCGGTAGAATTTAAATAAAGTTCAGAAATAATATTTGCCACTTTGTTGATATATTGTTCCTAATATTATTACTATACTATTATGAGAAATGTTCTACGGAACACATAATTCTAGTGTCCAGTTATCATAAAACAGATGGCATGCTTTGATTTGGATTTAGAACTTTCATTTGGTCTCTTGATTAAAAGAATTAGCCTAAATCATTTCTGCATATTCCACTTAAGTATGACATGATTTGCATAAGCAAATCATTCCCTTTAGAATAAACATCATTTGTGAAAATGTACCATTGTTCTACTGCACAGTCTGTAGGTTGTGTAGCAGGTAAATATGTCCCCCATCCTTCACCTACACAAATGGGCTGTTCTGCTGCTGAAATTCTTTCTTTTTTTTTTTTGTAGCAATATTTTTGTTGAACAAAACAAGAATGCGTACATGTAACACAAACAGGACATTTTTTCCCCCTTTCTATCCCTTTAACAAAAACACTGTACCCACCCTCTACGCTGCCAAAATGACCTACAAAAAAATAAATAAATAAATAAATAAATAAATGAAGACATAAAGGGGAGGTTTCACACTACATATTACCTTAGCCACATAGAATCGTTAGAGTTTACTCAAATATAATGGTTGGGATCTTTTCAAAATATAACAGCAATGGGTTCCACTTAACATAAAATTTATTAACAGACCCTCTAAGAGAGTATTTAATTTTTTCCAATTTTAGGACTTGCAAAAGGTCATTAAACCAGTGCTGCTGAAATTCTGATGTTAACATGTTGGACCCATAGCTGTATGTTTGAGTCGC
>JAABNX020000047.1:17194183-17210761 GCA_015163995.2 Mormyrus lacerda | reverse complement strand
GTCCTCCGCTGTGCTTGGGGTCACCCCCCCCCCCCCCCTCCCGCCAGTGAGAGCGTGCGGCCGAGCCAGCGCCAGCGTGGTGTTCTCCGCTCCTCGGATAAGGACTGGGATGGCAGCCTGATGCACAGCCTCTCTCATCTGATCCAAATACTTTACCTTTGGCCCCCGTCCTGCATATTTCCGCCTCACTTTAACACCAATAATCCCTAGAATGTGAACAGTGTCTCGCTGTTTGTCTCGTTTGTGCTGCACACACCCCTCGGCCTGTAGGAGAGGCAGGAGCCGGCTGCTAACCTGGGACCCCCCCTTTGCACCCTTATGCCCCTCGTAAGGAGTAACTGTGACAGGCTGCATGTTTAGTCCTGTGGGTGGTCTGTCTTTGAAGCACCAGAACTGCCACAGTGTAGCACTGCTGGGGGGGGGGGGGGTTTGATGTGTTTGGTTTTTTTTTTATAGCTTTGGTGCACTAAATGTGCTCGATTTTTCAGTTCTGCAGCGACCTGCAACTGCCCCGCAGAGCAGAGGTGGACATGTGACCTTCCATTCAGTCATGGTGCGCTGATGTTCAGTCGTCCCAGGAGTTATGTTCCTGGGGAGGGGGAACTCTGCATGCATGTCATAACCATTCTACTGCGATTCCTTTCATCAAATTATATTTCCATGTGAATTTAACTTTATGTACTATCTAACTTCGTATTAATTGCTTATTCTAATGGCCAGCGAGATCTTCGGATCTTTTTTTTTATTACGTACATTTTAAAAATGTACGTCCTAAAGATTAGTGCAGTGTTTTTAGACCTCCGGCGGTTTAAATAATCGTTGATCGATGGAAATCGTGAGGCTCATTTTGCCCCAAATAAATATTAATGAAGAAGGTTGTTGTCGCTTAGCTGCGTGTGGCTCAAGGTGTCAGCGAGCTCAGACTTTCTCAGCATACGGCCCTTGATCGCCTGAGCCAAAGGGAATTCGATCCACTTGGGAGGTGCTTTTAAAAATGGCCTAGTGACATGCAAAAGTCATCATGACCGTGAAGCGTTTTGCTGGTCTTTTCATTTGGGTATTAATACATACTGATTGCATACTGAATACATACTGATTTGCTTTCGGTTTTTTCACCTGCGCTGGCTTTGGCTGTATGTAGCCATGTATATAGCTATAGATTTTGTGCTTGAATTTGTTTAGAAAAACAAATATTGTACCATATTTTGTACAATATTACTCTACAATATTTTATGGCATTTTGTGTGCATTTTTCAGCAATAGCTCAATGTGTAAAGGATGTCCTGAAACGTGTGCTGCTTTAACCGATTCAGCTACGCAGGGCACAGCAATGCTGGAAAGGTGAAGAAGTGCCGCTGTTTTCGATGAAAAAAGCCGGACGCGTTTGTGCTGGTGGAAGCCGAGTGTTTGGCAGCAAAGAGCAATACGTAGAGAATGACATTTGAATAGTCTGCTTATTGCTTTATAGCAGTGTTTCCTGACACACTTCTCGGGGACCCGCAGACGGTTTGCCCTTTTGCTCACATTCAGCTCCCAGCCGAACAGTCCACATTTTCGCTCCCTCCCAGCTCCTGTCTTTGGGTCCCTGAGGACCAGGTTCAGAAGCACTGCTTAGTGGTGACTGTCGAAACGCACAATTGGAGTGAACAAAATGTTAATTCCCTCATGTCCCGGTTATCTTGTGACCCTGAAATGTAACTTGTTTTGAATCTGGATTCGGTTAACAAATCAGATATCTTTGTACTACTAAATACTATGATGGGATCACCCCTGCACCAATTACCTGCAGGTATTTTCTTTCTGCAGCTGTCTGGACCGTGGGCACCATCTGTTTTGGTCACCATGCTGTGTGTCCATGCACTGTAATTCAGTGCAATTCACTCAAGGATCGTGGACTGAGTTTGATACACTTGAAATTTTGGTTTCTCAGAACATTTGTACAGAATTCCCGTGAATAAATTAATGTTACTCAGACCTGAGACCCAAACCACAAAGATGAATGCAGGCTCAGAGAACATCTCCTCGTAATTGACTGACTTCAGTAACTATTTAGCAGAGGTGGGTAATTTAGCTCCACAGACCATGTTCACGTTGGTGGTCCTCATCATCACCATCGTGGTCTGTCTCCCACATCTGCTTCTGGCATTTCAAGACTAAGATTTTGCTTCAACCAACCAGTAGAGTATAAAGAGTCAGTCAGACTTGTACTCTCTGGACCAGAACTATCCACCTCTGTTATTTAGATACTTTATCATCTGATCTGGAGGTTAAAGTGTCATTAGCAGGTGCTACGTGAAATATATTCTTAAAAATCTGCAGCCTTTAAGGTGTGGGGTCGGAAAACATGTACAATAGAATTGTTCTTTTTTAAGTATAGCTCTTTCTAAAGTAGTGGTAGATGAAATATAGCATATATTTCTTAACTCTTGCGATGCACAGGAGAAACGATATTGATACGCAGTATCAATGAAGAGCTGTGCTTCTGATTGGCCCGTCTTTGGTGTGCAGTGTGTCTATGGTAAATCTTTGAATTTCTATGTCCTTCAAAGAGCAGTGGTAGAAGTGCTATTTTAGGCATAGTAGTTTTGCTAAAACCTTCGCTTAAGTTAATTTCCGGCTTGTATGACACATCAGTCGAGTGACTGTTGCTATCTGCTGGGACATAGATATTTGAAATTCCGTACAGATTACGGACTAGAACACTGTGGCGGATATGCACTTATAGCAAATGGCCGCTAGAGGTCTCTGTGTACATTTTTTTAGTTCTTCAGTTCTGGAATGGAAGACAATAGAAAGGGAAAATGAAAGAATGCAATATACTCAAAAGACGGACTGAGTGAAGGGGAACTGTTTTGTAAGGTGATATAACTTGAAAAAAATAGAACTGACTCAGGTTTTCTTTTCTTTAAATAGTACTTTATTTATGCTTTTGATTATTTTTGTCAGGTTTGATGTGCAACTCGTTTAACCGTTCAAATTGTGAATGTTTCAACTTCATATAGTACCATTATATATCAATTTTATTGTGTGGCTTTTATACTTTTACATTTTGTCTTCGTTTTAAGTTTCATCAAATTTAAGCTTCAAAACAAAAAATGTGATCGATGTGTTTTTATCCCTAAACACTCCTTGCGTCTAACAAATTTGTGGGTCCAAGGAGATGATAATGATTCTGAGAAGCACATGCCGCCGAGGTCTGGTCCGAAGACTTCTGGAGAAACTGAGCACAAAGCGAACTGTATATTCAAGTGTCTTTGAAGATTTAAGGCAACTCTGCATTGCTGATGTCCAGGAGAGGCCTAATGATTTTCCTCATAGCATTTGTGTTTCATGTAAATGTTTTTCTTTTCTTTTTTCTTTCCTTTTCTGCCATTTTTCCTTATTATGGGGATGAAGTTCAAGTAAAGATTATGGAAGCTTGTGATTGGTTTGTATGACATTGGCTTGATGAATCAATACCAAGAGACAGGTAAATAAAATATTTTTGTAAATAGCCTTCAGTAACTCCACCATCATGGTAGTTATGATAATGTGGAGTCGAACACTTATGTACAGTTTATGTAAGTGATAAACAGGAGGGGGGGGGGGGGTAAAATAATATGTACAGTAGACTGTTTGGGTTTTTTATTGTACTGGTCATTAACCAAACTCCCCTGCCATAAAAATACTAGTGTTTAGGTTAATGTTTAACAGGACCATTCTGTCGTGTCATTTTTTTACATTTTATTTTTAACTTGGGTCAGAAGGCTGTCTGTATAGTGAAAAACTTGTCAATCTCTCCCCCCCCCAATAAAAACTTAGAATGGTTCTTGATCTTCTTGATGTGTCCGTTGTGTCACCTTTCAGTCTCCACTCGCGTTCAGAGCTGGCCGGCTTGGTGCGCGTCGGGCGTCTGCATGGTCTCCCCGTGAAGGACCCGCGTCCCATCTGGGGTGTCCCCGGTTTATGTGCTGCACTTCCTGGGTGTGTGCAGGGGTGTTTAGAGTGCAGTAAGTCTGCCTTCAGTTTTCTAAGACCTCTAGTCTTCACGCCATTTGCTGAAGAATTTCCAAGGCTGTTTGGCAGGAAATGCCTGAACCAATGTCCACACTGACCGTACTTTCGTTTTCCCAACGTCATAATATTTATCATGCACACCCTTTTAATTCATTAGTGTAATTCAGAAATGGCATCTTGGAGAAAATGTATATCAGTGTGATTTCTTAGAAATATGTCAGAATTATTTCTTTGTAAAATTCAAATTCTTCAAATATACTCAGAAAAAAAAGCCTTTGAGGGTACAATTACTAGCCACTGGGGCTGTACCCTCAAGGGTCTGCCGATTGTACCCTAGCTGCAGGTAAATGTACCTTTTATGGTACAGAAATGGACTGTGAGGGGCATTTCTTGTACCGTGGGTCATTCATTAATGTTGTTTGTACCTTGGGGAACAAAACATTACCCTTTTTTCTGAGAGTGTAATAGTTTAAAAATAAGTAACCTAATAGACTATGAAGATGCATTTCAGGCTCGGCATCATCTCCAGTTTTGCGGACAAGTGCTGGTCCTCCTCTTTGGCACTGCGATGTAGTAACACTCCTGTCTTGGCTCTCATTCTGGTCGAGGGGCTTGCCAGCTTTCCTCGGGCTTGTTGTCTGGTGTACAGTCCGTCCTGATGTTCTCCACCCATTCAAACACCCAGGTTTTAAAATCCTCATTTCTGTGCAGCTGCCCAAGTACACAGAGAGAACAGAGACTCTGTTGTGATGCTGGTTTGGTAGTGCGTACATGTCCGGCTAGTCTGTAAAGTAGTCCTGGGTGTGAACACACGAACGCTCCAGTGCCCGACGCCGCAGGTCCTGCTTGATATCGCAATTGACAGTTTGAAAGGTAGCTATGATGTTTTCTGCAGCACAGCTGTCACAATTAGACTGTAACACAGTGTTTCCCAACCCAGTCCACAGAGACCCCCAGACAGTCCACATTTACAGACTGTCCACATCGGACAGTCTGCAGGTCCCCGAGGACCAAGTTGGGAAACGATGATAGATAAGGGGCTTCCCCCCAGCTTGGGCAAACCCCCATAGCTAGTGAAATTCTCTAGCCAAAGTCAGATCTGCCAGATGGCTGCCCCATTTCCCCCCCCTCCAGGACAGCACAGACTGTCCCACTGTGGCCTTTAGCCTCAATGCCAGAATGAGGGCAGATTGCTTCATCCACCATTATACAACACGGGTATAAGATCCTCTACTACAGTCTGCTGGGATGGAGACTGTCACTCATCCCAGAGTAGGCAAAACCAGACCGAGGAGACACTGGTAGCCAGTGTGGTCTTCTACTTGTATATATTTTTGGACTGGATCCATCCTGCCGGCTCTGAAGCACTCAAATAAAATAAAGTTCTGGCCCAGATGAAGATAACGAAAGTCACCCTGGAGATAGGCCAGCTCAGCCGGCGTCCTCAAGGCTGCTGTCGTGTTTTCCTTGCTAGGTTTAACTCAGCATTGTGTGTAATCTATGGATGTTTAAGGCCTAGACAGGGGACACCAGGCATACAGACCGGCTGCCCTTATGTGCTGTGGTGCCCCTTAGTCAAAGCTGTACCTAAAAAATGATTCTCTAGGGGCCTCAGGGGGCGGTGATAACATAGTAAAAGGCTAAAGGAATATGCACCCCTGTAAAACACAAGGTATGTAACCCTCAGGAAGCTGTGATGCATATGTGATAATTCAGTCGGGGGCAGCACCAATGACTCCTGTGTTGGGGGGGTTGAATCGCACCTCTACCCTGTGTGAGTGCAGTTTCCTCTGGATATTCCTGTTTCTTTCTTCAGTCCCAAAACACGGCCAGACAAACTGGAGTCTGAAGCACAGGGGAGGGAGTGTCTATCTATCCATTGCAGGGTATACCTCTCCCACCAAACACAGGGAATTTAGAGACGCCGTTTTTATCTGGAGCACTTAGAGCACGGGCATCAACCTGCAGTCCTGGGGGGGCGGAGCTCAGTGTTCCACCAGTTTCTTGTTCCACCACAAATAATTCCGCTCAAGAGTCGTGTGGTATTCAGCACAAGGAGGTGAATGACGTGTGTTAAATGAGGGGAAACCCAAAAAGGTGCAGGGCTCTGGACCCCCAGGACTGGAGATTGACACTCCTGACTTAGAGGGAACCCATGTAATGCAGGGAGAGCAACAAACAGATCAAGGGGGAGCAAGATTCAGAACCAATAAGAAATGTCTATAATGCTACCTATTGAGTCACTATTGCCACCAACATGTTTAGTTTTATTACAATTAAGACATTATATATATGTTTATACATAAAAACAAAGTACAATGAACAAAAGCTATAAAAAGCCTATGCAAAAAACCCCTATGAAAATCCATAAAAGCTTTCCTTCTTATTATTATTGTGCATTACCAAAGATCATAAAAATGTAAAGCTGGTCTCTCTGGTTCTGTAATCATCACGGTAATGCAGAAATGTGTGACATTTCAAAAGTGTTTTTTTTCTGTCAGGTAGCTGAGAAACGGTAACAAAAATGAGTACCATAGGAATCCAACCGACTGGAAACATACCAGGAGCAGCTGGCAGGAGCCACTAGATGGTACTCATGTGCATTTTTTATATTGCTGCAGTGAGAGATTATGTAACGATAGTGTCAGTGTTCCTTAAGATAAAGATGTCCACACCAGCCTGTCCAGGATAAGAGGTTAGAAGGTGGAGGCATGGAGATACAGACTCGCCGGTGGGTCTAGACAAGTCCTCGGAAAACAAAGGAGAGCGCAGCTCCTAGAGCCAGTCCCGAAGTCAGAAAGAAGGCCATGACGGTTCCAGCCGTCTCTGCCTCGTGTGGCGCCACCCTCCTGTTCAGAAAGAAAACCACAACCAAAAAATATGAGGACACCGTCACCAAACGTAAAGAGGCAAGTGGCTAGCGATGAGCATTAAACTGGTAAACAGGAAGAGGGGAGGGCATGTTTACTTGGGCCCAAAGCACATGCAGAGGCTGGCCAGATATCCATTGGAGAAGGCGAAGAAGATCATGAAGATGATGAACCAAGCATCGTGCGCAAAGAAAACCGGCAGGTGAAGCCTGGGCTGCACATTGCAGAGCATGAAGAGAGGCACGAAAAGCACGCGGGCCAGCATGAAGACGGGCAGCAGATGGCTGTCCTTCCCTGGCTGGAGACAAAACAATGACAGCACATGACCACCAGGGGACAGCACAGTCCACACCAAAATGGGAAACACTTTATACGTTTAATGAGCTGAACTGCTCAGGATCTGCGCTGCTCAGCCTGATGTTTTTCATTCACTCCTAGTTTGCATCAAGTAATTAAGGCTGTCGCCAAACCTGTTATCTTGTATTATCAATCATTCTATTGTAATGTTATTGGGAAAGATTAAAAGGCACTTGATCTCGAAGAATAAGGGAAATCATTTTTTACATCCCTGCTACAGTACTTAGGACCAATATAGCTAAATTTGTATTTACCAAAACACATTGTGTAATCATAATCATGTGTAAAATATATCCCATATAAAATATTCCAACTAAAATAAATTATTATAACTGCATATAACTCAATTATACTAAAAGTATCCAAAGATGTTGAGATTAATGCGAAAGAATCGAAAAATTACGCTGCATTTCTATCATATGCTGTCCATGGATGGCCCGGTAGTCAGATACACGTGAAAGAAATCATACGGCGCTGATGCAGGTGCGAGTTACTCTCCTTACTAATGCAACAGAGGCCTTACTTAGACACAGTCGTGGTGTCATTGTTGCTGCGGCCCTTACTGCAGCCCTTACTGCAGGTGCTGGTACGGCTCTTCACATACCCACATGCACACTGCGGTGAGGCTTCGTCCAGCCCAGTCCATCACATTGAAGAGCAGAAAACACGACACTGGGATGAAGTATGTCTCTGGAAGGTGAAGGGAGATGATGGTTGCAAGGCATTTCAAGTGAAAAGATGGAAACACTGAAGGTTAAAGGAAGCAGATACTGGAAAAATGTGAGGAATGTTTGAGGTGAAGGTACGGTTCTCTGGGGTGCAGGTGAATGCTGGCATTTTATAGCCTAAAAATGTTAAACTTTCTAACTGCCAAATTAACTCTCCCAGAAAGCCAAGGGAAAAGCCCTTTTTGACCCTCAACTGGAGCAGTGCCTGTTACCACTGAGATAAGTAGTCGGTGTGTGGTTCATTCGGTTAGGATGCCTCTGCTTAGTGAATGTAATGTGGCAAACATCCAGTGAAAAAGAGCTGTTTGACGCCTGAGACTGCCTGAACGTGACAGATGGGGCCCAAGCAGGGAACACACTCCAGGCGCTGCCGTTGGAGATGGTGGACTTGACATCCACAGTGACGGCAGGGAAAACGCCGATGGTGACGGTGAAGATCAGGCACACGGTGAGCGCCAGCACCCAGATCTGTGGAGAGAAACGCTCAAAGGTTCCGTCTCTGGTTCTGCCTCAGCTCCGCAGTCCCAGGCTTGCGGGTCGCGCCTTCAGCACCGCACAGTAAGAGCTCCGAGGCTTCCAAGCCAGCATCGCTCAGTACCTTTTTTAAGATGGCGACAATAGAGACATTCGGCAACCCAGCCTTGTCCGAGGGGCACAGGTCAGCTGTGGGCCCCCCTTCGATGTTGCCTGCCACTAAAAAAATACATGCAATCAGCATCCCCCCATATTTCTTTGAGAAGTCACAGTACAAATCAATTTAAAATCAGTTGTTAGTAGACCTCATCCAGGGTACCCCCCCTACTTCCTGGGATACACTCTAGGTTCACCGTTACCCTGTTCTGGATAAGTACCAGGATTTATCTACCATGTAAAAAAACACGCTTCGTGAGGGTGCATGATTGTGCAAAACCAACTCTTAATGTGAAGTTAGGGTTAGGGTTAGGTGCTGGAACGCAGTCAGACTAAGTACGCTGTATAATTAGATTTTTTACCTTTTTCACCTTCATAATGCCTTTATAATGCAATCGTAGAATAAACATTGCAACTTCATAATACATTCATAGAACATGCATAGAAGTTGTATGTAAGCATACCCTAACAGCTTTATGATATATTAATAACAAACATTATACTTATGTAATCGTATACTGTTTTTTATTAATGTATATTAAAGCTGTCAAGGTATGTTAAGATATTAAAGCATACATACATGCTGCTTATGGATGTTCTTTGATTGCATTATAAAGGCACTATGAACATGCAGTCAATGTAGTGTTTGTGAATTTTTAATTAAATATATCAACAGGGGATAAATCTTTCGATTTTACCTGTAGGATTCAACTCCATTTGCGTATCCTTCTCAAGCTCGTTTTTCTTCTCCTGGTAATACTGGAAGAACTCCTGGAAGAGTGAGTAAACCGAAGCCATTGAGTAATATGCAAGAATGCCAACAATCAGGCTGAGGTCACAGCAGGAAGCAACCTTAACGGCGAAATCGCCAAAGAGGATCAGTTATTTCCTCACCATTTTGGGAAGGGCCACATAACACCCCATAGCCGAGAGGATGACTACACAGGCTGTGATGAAGTATCCGAACGCGCTGTCCTGCAGCTCCGAGCCACCTGGGAAAAGCCATCAGCATTAGCTCAGAGTCAGGAACTCTGGCTGTGATGTTTATAATTCCCGCAGATAGAATAAAACCACTCTATGTGTGAGCCTTACTTGCAAGGGCGCAGATCATTGAGAAGGCGGCGAATGTGCCGGCCAGGCCCTGTCCACTCATTATGGGTGCCGTATAAGAGACGGGGAGCAGCCCGGCCGCGCCAAACAAACTGCCCTGCAGTATGGCTCCGAAAGCTGCATCGGAGGCACAAAGAGGCACCCATGAAACAAGCTCGGGTTGCACACTGTCGATCACATAGCAAGTGCCGAAAAGCTGAGAAACTGAGACTGTTAAAACGTGACATAAAAGTCAGATGATTTGTCAACAGGGATGGAGAACACATCCGAGATCTGCTGCCTCGGGGAGAATCAAATGGAGCCCGCAGGAAAGGAACGCGGAGGGTGGGGCGACTCACAGTTGATAATCACAATCTTGGTCATGGTGATCATGTAGAACGGGAAGGGATCAACATCCACCTTCACAACTATGGCCGTCATGAGGAAGACCACCAGGATAACTCCCAGGCTTCCCATTATCCGCAGCTTCTGGGGAATTCTGTGGAAGGGGACAATCACGTCGAGGAAGTGCCTCCATAAATGAAGACGGAGCCGAAAACTCAATACAACAAAGTAGCATCAGCCGCCACCACTCAAACCATGAATTTGCACAGGACCCCCAAGGATTGGCTCACAAACATTGCACTAAAATAAATAAAAATAAACTTGTTTATTTAGGGAATGTTGGAGCAGCATTGGCCTGCTAACCAGCTAGCTAACTGCAATATTCTGACTCCACTTGTTAGCTAACTTTAACGTTATATGCAACCATAAAATAATTATATCCCAGAGACAAGTCTGTAACAGAAACTTTGCCTAAACTGACCAGTTTCTTCAGCACAGATAAAACGCCAGACTTCACAAGCACAGACAAAGAAGTGAATGCAGGTGCAGTGCTAGTGTCCAAGGCTGCGTCCAGAGTTAGCGCTAATGCTAACCCATCCCCAAGACGTCACACTTGCATGACCCCTTATTAAGTGAAGCTAATGCTGACATTCTCTCCTGGGTTGTTAAAAAACAGACAGAAAATTAGCTGTAATTAACAAGCTTATTCCCAGAACTGAGATACTGAGTGTTCTGCTTTTTCCGCATTCCCTTTGAACGTGAAAGCAAATTAGCCCTTACAGTAGAATGCAGCCATGGGTGGGGGTCCCTAAAATTAATTTTTCAGTGGCCCCCAGAAACAACAAACCTGCCTGCTTTATAGCCTAAGACAGGGGTCACCAGACGTTTTGAAACTGAGAGCTACTTCACGAGTACTGAGCCATAGGAAAGGCTACCAGTTTGAAACACCATCCTTCAGCTCAAGGAATTTTAGCATTAACCTGATTTACTTCAGTACTAAAAAATCGTAAATGCGGAATGTGAGTGCAGCGCGCTAACTCACTACAGCCTTGAACCTCTAAGTTCCTTTACACGTGACACGTGTCAAAAGAAACAATCCAGTCTTTTCTTTGATATCTGTTTCTTTACTATAAACTTAAAATTATACAAAACAAAAGATGAATTCCTAATTGCTACAAATGTACGTAATGTGACGTAACGGTCAAAAGACTGTGACGCTCCTAGGCTCAAGGTTTATTCTGTCTTACGTGGGTCATTACGCTTTTATACTTAGCAGCCAGTTTGCATCACATAAAACAATTACGTGTTAAGGTTACTAATTCTTAAATGCAAAGCTACAGAAAAATGTCAGAAATAACTCAAAATAATGTTACAAATACTAATGAAATATTAAATTCAAATATTCAAATATACATGTTCAAATGTACAGAAATGGCCCTAACTTGGGAATCATATTTAGTTTTATGCATGTAATTATATTTAGCTCCAGGTAGTTTGAAAACGATAAAGATACAGGGGACTGAAACCGTAATATACGTACCGACAACATGGCAAAAAAAAGGCTACAGGTGACGCTCACTCACCGTTGGTGTAGAAATGAGTTGAGGCAGGTAAACAACAGGAGAGGCAACATGGCACAGAGTGTCATCACATTACTAAAGTTGGATTCCAGCACGTTACGGGTGTCCCCACCCGGAGCAGTTTCGCTGCTGCCCCCTTCTGATGAGTTCCTCAGACGGCTGGTAAAATACTGGGTGGAGAGTAGTATTGTTATGGAACTGCAGTTACATGAGGCACCACCAGGGGACCCCGCTGTGATGGCATGACCTGTTTTACAAAATTAACCATGTGCTGCTGTTGAAGCGAAAATACTAACATACGGATACAGGAGTCCTCGTTAAGATTAAAAAGAATGAAAAATTGTAATATGACCTAAAAATCCTCAATTAACTAATTAAGTCACTGTATATGTCACTGTACCATGTTCGCAGTCATGAAGAAGTTCCAGGGTAAGAGAGTTCCCAAACCGAGGATGAAAAATATAAGCCACACAGCTCGGTACCTACAGCCAAAACAAACTGGTTATAAAATGCAAACGCTAACCCTCCTCTGCTCTTAGAATAATATCAAATTCTTTGACTTACTTGTCTCTGGGGGCGTTGATTGCTGTCATTGTAATCTTCTGATGGCAGGATTACTCTTTTCAATGTTTGCAGCACAACCTGGGAATCATCGTTTTTTTTTTACACTAATAATACTTACAATGAATAAATTTGTGCATGGTGTTTTTATTAGGTTTAATTTTTATGTGCAAGAAAAGCTACCCATAGAGAAGCTAAAGAAAATATCTTTACACAATCAAAACATATAATTTGCACAAGAACAGGCAGGATGTCCATGTGTTTCATACTATATGTAAGAACTATAGGTCTCCTGATTTTTCAGTGAAACAAAATGCTTGGGTAATATGAAGGGTTTTGTGACAACATTCAATAAATTAATGTCATTTAAATGATTATTTAAATTATACCAGCAGCCATTAAAATTATCTGTCAAACTCACCTATTAACTCAGTGGACAGGCTCCAAACAATTCCCAACATCTGATTGAAGTCACAGCAGATCGGTTTAATTCTCATTTATAATGTATTTTGTCTGTTCCATCCTGACGCTGCATTACATCCTAGCTTCACAAAATCTCAAATAAATTCTCCTAACTTTAAGATAAAAGTTAAGCTGTCCTAACTTTCCCTGGTCACCACATAGTGTTAGCAATAGCTAAACATATTTCATCCATACCGTTGCTCTTTTATTGCTCTCACCAGGGTTGCTAACTTGGGTAGTTTTAGGAAGTTAGGAAGCTTGTGTAATATACTTTCCTGTGTTAAGATAACAATGGCATAGGAACCGTTACTCTATCACGGCTCATTTTCCTAAAACAGGTATTAACCCTAGTTACCATAGTTAGTTAAGACAGGATCTGCAAGTTAGGAAGTTTCTAAAAAACGGATCCAGGAGAGAACAGACAAATCGTGGTTATAAATAGAAATTCAAACGACTAGGCAAGATCGATCTCTTGTGACTTAGTTTGCAAAGTATCCAACTAGATGGTTTTATTTAGAGCCAACTAAGTTTGATGTGTGACTTTGACAGATCATTCTATACCATCATTAATAATTTAACAATTTAAATGATCATTTAAATGAAATATTTCTGAATATTATCAAAAAATATCATCCATAGGGTAACACATCCAATTACAAAAGCAATTACTGTCATTTCATTTTGAATTTTCATTTGTAATTATTAGTCAGTGATATAAATGACAAACTGTCTACATTTTCTGCAGTAAGTAAAACTATAATAATGTTTTGATTGTTATATTCTGTAGTGAGAGAAGTCACAGAGAGAAAACACACACAAACAAGACACGTCTTTGAATATTAAAAGAAACACGTTGCTTAGCTCACTTTCACCGGTCTCATTTTTGTTTAACATGTCAAGCAGCATATACTGAACTGATTAGACATCAAGATAATACAGGGTGCTAAGGACGCGAGAAAAGAAATATGTAGGCCTACTCACAGAAAATGCATGTATATCCAGCAACGACTCTGACAAAGAAATAGGTTCGCTGCACTCGGCGACATTTGGCCCCATTTCCAAGAACTGTGTGAGCTTTTCAAGCCCCGCTAACAGCCAACCACATGCTGCATATGTAACTGATAACGACATATCTTAACACCCTTACGCTGCTGCATCTGCTAAAAGTGATGTCTAGTGAGGACACCACGTAGGCCTGTGTATAATCACGCAAGAAGAAAGAAGAAAGAAAATTTATGAAGTATGCACTTAATCTAATATACATTGACTTTACCTACGTTCATCGTTATTGCTGGGCAACTTTAAGATTTGTTTTATATTAATTATTATATTTAAAAGTATAGGATTGTAATACGTTCCGGGAGAATTCGTTTTTAAGGTGAAATGTGCAAGAGATACATGATTACCATTAATTTCAAATGGGAAAAATTAAGCACTAGTTAGATGAAAGGAACGTCACGCAGGGGAATGATCGCCCACAACATCGGTGCATTTCCGATCAGGACGGGGTGGCCGCAACACTGGCACGTTACTAAGTGCGACTCTTTGTATGCTTCAAAACCAGACTTCAATTTAATTGTAACTCAGTATACAGTATTAAATATTTTCAATAATTTCAGTCGTAAACTGGCAAGTCAAGGATTCATATATCGAGGGGCTCCTGTATCTTCATCTCTATCACTGCAATGAGCAAGAAATTATGAATGTTTTACTATATCTAACATGGTACCATGAAGCTAGCAAAAATAAGCCAGAATAATGAAGCAGATTTACTTCCGTTGTCATGATTCAAAGCATTTTTCAAAGTAAGAACATATGTCTTTAATGTTTTGCATTACAGATTTATGGAACTGTAAATTCAATTTTAAGTTAAGTAGGCCTGTAACTCTTTCTGGGCTAATCGTCTACAGTGACAGAAGACTGGATTCCAGCAGAAGAAGAAGTGGCCAGGATCTTCCAGAACGGGGTTTTCTCACAAAACCTCTATTCCAAAGATTGTTGAAGGAAAGAAGGTGAAGCGTCTATTTTACTAACTAACTACAGCAGAAATTCTTGAACCTCTGAACTAATGATAAAGTTCCGCATGTTTATGCTTTTTATCGTTACGCATAATTTAGTGTTCTTGCCAGTTTTGAGCAGATTCTTATAAAGTAAACATTCAGTAGACAGTATTCCCAATAAGCAAATAAATAATGTCTGTGGTATAGTAAGACATAATTTCTTTGGGAAAATAGAATGAACTGTTACATTTCCCCAAATAACAATTATAATAGTTGTCATTTTAAAAGAATGTCAGATATTTCGAATAAGGATATATTTCACGTAGGTCAAAAAGGTCAAATGTATATGCATAACACAAACCAAAAAGATTGTGTCAGCTTCAAACCCAGTTATTATACATGCTACTAAGGCTCTCTGAATAGAAACAAGTGCCACTTATATCAAATAAGCATCAGCAAAAAGTTTGCTGGGTTTGCAACATAACCCCCCAAAGCAAAACTACACCAGATTTCACATAGGGCAAATGCATTTGCATAACGGAAATCTAATGGATTGTATCAGCTTCAAACTGACTCAGATCCATTAGAGTAGCTCTCCTAGAAACTAGTGTCAGATATATCAAATTAGTGTGGAGTATCACCTCCAAGAGCTGCTGCGACAGGAACACCAGCGTGCAGACTGGGTATGTATATATACAGTATATATATATATATATATAGTTGTGTATTACAAAAATACCTACAAACTATTGTACCAGCACATGAGAAGTTATTGGACACAAAGTGCACTAAGTAGTAAACATGAGTACAGTAAACATTCTTGATGTACAGTGAGTCTGTCAGTGGCACATGAAATTAAAGATTAAAACAGCATGTTCATTTTCCTTGTATACATGTGGCATGTTTTTTGTTTGAAGCAACGAAAATGTATCTAGTGTCAGCAATCCATTTCCCACAGGTGTGAGACACATGTCCATCTCTGAGCATTTCCCACAGTCGGCTCTCGAGCTGTGGTGCAGAGATGATGAGCGCCTCAGTGACGACAGAGGAATGCCGATCCTGGCACAGCTCATGCGTACTGCAGCCTGTCTTCGCCTGTCAACGCCACCGACACTTCATTCCACCCCAGGTGTAATGTCTGTACGTTCAAGGGTTAGTCCTAAGGTGGTTGTGACAGGGGTGATCAAGACAAAGACACTAAAGAACGTGTTCAACTGGTAAATGGCATCCTGAAGGGTGCTGCAGCAGAGGTATTTAGGGAGGTTACCTTGGTAAGCCTCTGTTTTGCTTTTTCATGATACCTAATGTTTGTACTGATGCTAACAAAAAGACTCTTGTCAAGTGATAAAGGATCTTTTATCATTATTGCCTGTTTGTTTTACTACATTCAGCCATTTCATATTTGTAGTAATAGGCCCAAACACTTTTCAATAAGGTTCATTAGTTAACATGTACTAATTGTTCTTAGTTAATGTTAACTTCAACATTTACAAATGCATTATTAAAATAAAAAATTGTGTTTGTTAGCATTAGTTAATGCACTGTGTAATAACATGAACAAACGATGAACAGCTGTATTTTTATTAACTAACATGAACAGATTAGGTCCATGTTACAAAAAAGAAAATTCTTTTTGGATAAACTGTTTTAATTAGCTATATTGACATGGATATATATATATATATATATTTCAATATCTGAAGTCTTCTCCACACAAAGTCTACCTAAGCTATGCTGACTGATGTATTTATATGTGTTCTAAGATGCTAACATTGGGCAAGACATTTTGCAAACTCTCTCACGAGAGGATATGCGGGATCTCCTTCCTGGTCCTGAGCACTTCCTGTGGCGCAAAGCCATTTGGCTTTTGACTCGTGAGGAAAAACAGGTAATTAACTTCAAACACTTGTATTTTGGATATTTTTAACCTATTAGTGGGCATAATTTCAGTACAGATGAT
>JAABNX020000047.1:17108202-17118498 GCA_015163995.2 Mormyrus lacerda | reverse complement strand
CGAGATCGAGGTATTGCTCCTCGGTCAGGGTAGGTGTCTTCATTCGGAGTTCTGTCATTCTGTCATGAGTTATGCGGGGAAGCAGGCAAAGGAGATAAGGACTGGGGTAAAATAAATGGATTTAATGTGAAAATGAAGGGGCATAAAGAACAGACAGCGTAACAAACTCTGATGTGGACTTAAATGCACAGAACTAATAAGGAGAAGTCGAAACGGCTATTAAACACTGGGAATCCACATGAGGTTAACGCGGGGGGGTGTGGCACAGAAGGAATGGCACGATCGGGGTATGACAGTACTCATATTTTCTCCCCCAAAAACATGCTGAGATTTATTGACGTTATCAAATTGATATCAAGTGTGTGTGTGTGTGAGAGAGAGCAAGAGTGAGTGAATGAATGGTATGTGAGTACACCCCATCCTGGGTTGTTTCCTGCCTTGCGCCCATGGGTTCCAAACCCCCCATGACCCTGAACAGAGAAAGCAGTTACAGAAAATAGATGGATGGATATGATATATTCATTCAGTGAAATTAATCATGGGGGAATTTATTCATGTCACGTAGCCCTCCTCCAGTCTAGTCTAGTCAGTAGTGGCACATGAAAGAAAAAAAGGTAAAAGTTTGGTGCTGCAGGGTCACTGGATAAATGGCTTTATCGTGCACTCGGACCCCAAGTATTATTAATGTTGATTAGTGGGAAAGTAATTGGTATACTCTAACTGAGAAATATTACTTTGATTGGAATCTCACCTACTCCGGCTTCCACTGTTTCTGCATATGTCAACCTCCTCCACTGGCACCTGACATTCAGGACCAAGCCCGTGGTGGACTTTCAACAATATTTTCTGCTTTTTCTTTTGTCCATATTTTCAGTCACTGTGAGGATTTCACATTCTTGTGTTTCATATCGTTCTTGCATTTTGGTAAATTCTGTTCAATTTATCTTGACTAAAATATAGTAATGATCCGAAGTAGCTAGGTCAAGAGATACTGGTTCTTTGAACATGACAGCCTGGTCATTTTTTTAGATCAAGCACAGCACCAGAAGTCTTGTACAATAGCAAAGGAATGTTGTCAGGTACCACTTCAGTGTCAGTGTGACACCTTGTTTGCCCTACTTTTGCTGGGATCTTAACATTTTTAGCGGAGTAAGCTATTTTTCCATCACTGAATTTGAATGACTAGGAGTGCAACACATTCTGATGTCATTCCTATGGTCAAGTTCATCAACATAGTGGTTAAACCAGTTTTCAACACACAATGTACGAATACAAGTAGTGTCAATAACAGCAGATCCTTGTGCCTCAACTACAAAAACCTCAGAGGGTGAATCTTCATTTAATAAAGTGATACTACACATTTCTGCCATAATCATGGGCAAGTTTTCACTTTTATACAGGCAGCTCTTTGACTAGTGAACCGTGATCTGGCAAATCGCACATTTCATTCTCCTTCTGAATTTATCTAACGGATTTGTGTCTTGCAGTCTTATGCGATCACAGAATAGCCAAATATTACCTTTCCATCTTTGTTCTGTTTGGATATCTGAAAGGGGAAAAATAAATAAATAAACCACTTACATTCTGATTCCCTGGCCGGAGATGGCCTAAGAGAAGAAGCCCACTGATATGAGGTCCAGGTCAGTGTCGAGATGCTCTGCAGATGGCACACCTAAGAGTGACGTCTGGCTAATAATGGCCGGATACGCTGGTTTATGTCGGATAACTCAGGACCTGCCTGTCCTCCTCCAGTGGTCATCATATATTTCCTATGCCTGGAGATGGCTTTTTTGGCATCAGATTTTAAATCGGACCATTTCTTTTTCAATTCCTCTAATATGTGCCGTTCTCCGGACACAGCGTTCACAGAGAAGGTGATACCTTTCCATGCCTCAGCAGTCTTGGGTCACGCTACTAAATAATGTGTCTATTTGCATTTACCTCCTGTATCAATACTTCTACTTCAACATTACTGAAGTATTTTTTCCTCTTAGTGCCAAGCGGACTTGTTGCTCGCCTGTGGGTCCCCTCACTCCGGCTCGTCGGTGGACGGCGCCTCCGCCTGCAATGGCTACGCCGTTGCCTGCTGCCGCTTCCCCTCCCTCCTCGCCTTCACTGGTGTCCCCTCCAGCTCCCTCCTCTGCCCCTCCATTAGTCCCTCTGGCTCCCTTCTCTGCCCCGTCATTGTCCCCTCTGGGTCCTGCCTCACAGGTAACTGGGGTCCCTCCGGCTTGGGCCGGTAGGTCGCCCTAGGCCCCTCCAGCTGCTATCTGTTGCCTGCTAGGGTTCCCTCGAGCTCCCCTTGTCTCTCCGCTCTTCTCCTTTCCGCCTCCTGTGTCTGTTCCTTGTCCCTCTGTCTACTCTATTCCCTCCTGGTCCCTTTGCTCCTCCTGTCTTTGCTCCTTGTCCCTCGGTGTCTCCCTTGTTCACTCCTGGTCCTTTCGTTCCTCCGTTTTCTGTTCCCCCTGTGTTTCCCTTTCTGATCTGTCCCAGTCTTCCCCTGGTTTAGTAGATCCATCATTAATGTTCGTTGCCGTGTGCTCCCCAGTCTTCCTGTATAAACCTTGTTTGTCCGCATTAACAGCTTGCTTGCCTGATTCCACACTCGCCTGCTGACCCGGTCACAACAGATCGAACCTAACAATGCCCATAGTACCGGTGTCCCGTGCAACACTAGTCTGCACAGACGTTGAGATATTTGGTTAAATATGGGACTATCATGCAGAACCAAAAAATAAAAATCACTGTGCTGCATACTTGATAAAGCCACAAAATAAGGGCATTAATCATGAATCCTATTCTACTGTGTGATTTCCTTTCTGCAAGACAAAAACAGGGTGGCACATGGTGATGATGAAAGTGTGCTCAGGTTAGAATCGTTAAGTGCAATGTGAGCGCAGACCAGTGGAGGAGTTGGGAGGGGGGAAGCAATCGTGCTCAAGCACGGTACAAGGCAACTGGGCCAAGTGTGAGTATGCCCTACAAGAAATGGTTAGTCCGGCGGCACACTGTCCACAAGGTGCTGAAAACTCCGTAGGGAGGCATACAAAGCTGTCTGAAGGTAGTAGTGCTGGCTGAAGAAATTCTGCTGCTGTGTGAGCAGAGTGAATGGAAAGTCCCAACATCGATTCTAAACATCCACTAGGAGGAATTCAATGCTTAAAAGAGGAGAGAATGCTTTTACCACAACAAACTTCCAATTAATCATCTGTCCACCGAAACACGATTCTGCATCACGCTTCCTGAAAGTCTGAATAGAACAGCTTTTGGCAGCCTCAAGGTTAGGACCCCATGCCCCGGTTGCCAGACTCACAGCTGATGCTAGCAGGACACTCACCAGGGCAGCCTGCCTTTGGCTTGTGTTTCCCCTGCCCTAACGTGACATGTTTATATCAATCATCTCAAAATTACATGTTATTTTTTAATTTTTTTTTTATCAGAACTGCACTGATGTAGAATTTAATGTTCTGAGATTTATAAAAAAAATCACTAGCCATTATTTTATTTTTGTTATAATTTCATTTCATAATCCAAGGAAAACACCATAGTACACAAATGCACTGGATATTGCTCACAGAAACCTCCAGGAGCATTTTTGAGTGGTCATTAGGTAACCTCAGAAAAGTCCAGAATTCTTAAAGGAACCTTTTTAGGATCTGGATTTTTCTAGAAACCTTCCAAGGTACTAAAGGACTCACTCACATTTCGAAGGCTTCCTCCAGAAGCTTATAAATTGTTGAGCATTCTTTCAGGAACCCCATCCTATGGAATAGTTACTTGAATCACCTTCAGTGTATTTTTAAGTTCTTTGAGAACCCAGTAGGATATTTCAGTAACCTCATCATATGTAAAAGGTTTCTTGAGGCACCTCAAATATATTTTGAAGTTCCTTGGATTCCCTATTGGATACTCGAGGTACTTTTAGTTTTTACTGTGTGTAACACCAGCTATAAGTCAGCCATCGGCAGAAACATCGGCAAAATTCATGGGGAGTACTGCCTTCTGATCTTCTGAGAGATTATGAGGCACTGGGAACATGTGGAGCCTCACATTTACTCATTCTGTCTACCAGCACTCTCACCATCTGCCGACGTAGGGCAGGGATTGGTTTCTTGCCATTGGCAATGGCTGAATGGATTTCCATTCAGTGGCTTTCAGTCCCATGGCATTTTGAATGTTTCTGGCTAGATATAGTGGATGTCAAACCTCAAGGTTAGACAATGAAGCAGGGATGTTCACGAGTCATTAAATCAGGGGTGACGGACTGAATTGCGGTGAATTGCTTTATAGTGGTGACAGGCTAGAGAGTGCTGTGGGGTTTGGGGGCATTTGGAGACCTAGAGTGACCATCGTTGTTTCTTTTTCTTTGTTTAAGAGACATCTTAGTGAATAACTATTAAAAGATGGCAACCTGACAAAGTGGCTTGTAAAATTAAGAAACTTCTGCACATAGCCAAACTTTACCAGTATTATCTGGTAAATTGTACTCATTTAAACCCTTGAATATCTCACTGAGTCACATTTGCATTACCTGATTTAAATGAAACAACTTCCAGACCTGAATAAAAGGTCAGTCATGTCTTCCAGCCATACATTTTTCCGGTCTTCCTTTGATTCTAAGCCGGAGCACTGAAGCAGAGAAATCAGTCGCAATTGAGTCTCTTCAGAGAGATTTGGCAATGCCTTAGGACGGTGCTCCGGACCTCTTCAGACATTAACCTATTGGTGACCTGTAGGTGACCTTTGTATACCATGAGAGGAAAGATTTTTGGAGAACTATAAATGCCATGCCACCCACAGTGCATTCAAGCAAGGACAGAAACCAAGCAGGTTTTATTGGGAGTAAGGTAAGCAACACCATTATCAGGGAGACGTACAGCTCGATATTTGTCTGTAATAAAACATACCTCTGGATCTCTATGGATGAGTATTAGTTTAATTCTTCCCACAATGAGCCCCTCTTTAACATCATCAATCACAATGAACATGTGATTTTGTATTTCGTACTCTTCATAGTCACTTCAAGGTCTATAAAATTGTTTTCTGGCTCAGAAGAACAATGGGTCTCATTTACCAATATTTTCTCAGACCGATAAGACGTGGTGACGCGGTCTCACTTGGAATACCCCCTCTGTCTCAGCCTGATAAGAACTAGCGAATTAAGAATGCCTTCACAGCAGAACACCTCAGCCTCTCTGATCATTCCTACCCTGTGGAAGCTCTGCAGCGTAAACATCACCACCTAAGAGGTCTACATCTACAACCAATGAAAAAGCATGCGCCTCCTTCCTTACTGGTACTGACTAGCCAGACGTCAGTCATCTTTGTACATCTTCATGTCACTCTCCAATGGAGGAATTATTCAAGAGCATTCAGAAACTGGCAAATGGACACTTAGTCCCAGGAGCCACTAACTTGAGAAATACTGAGCGACAGTCGGAAGGGGATCTTCAAAGAGCAGCACCATACCAAGAAGAGATAAAGAAGCTAGAAAGTTCTGCCTATGTTACTAAACTTATTGTAGAAGGTGTAATGGGCCTTGTTAAGTCTTGCTTCAGGTTGCACCACGTGGTTCACCATAATGGGAAGAACCGTGTCGTGTTTAACTGCTCCTTTCAATACAAGTCTGAATGACTTCCTGCTACCTGGACCAACCTTAGGTCCATCCCTTCTCGGTGTCCTTCTACATTTCTGTGAACACCAGGTAGCCATAAGTGGGGATATGAAAGCAATGTGCCACCAGGTCTATTACTTACTTGAAAACAGATGCATCCTGTGGTTTTTATGGCGTGACCTCAAATGGGACTGAGATCCTGATGCTTATCAATGGAACATGCTCCCCTTGGGCACAATGTATAACCCTTGCTGTGCCATTATTGCCCTTCATCAGCATGTACAGTAAGAGGGCACATTGAACCTGGGGCACCAGAGGAGCCATCGCTCGAGAAGAGTAGATAACTGCCTGCAGAGTCTACTGTCTGCAGAAGATGTTAGGCAGCTAGTGGACAACCTGAGAGAGCTACTGTTGGTGAGTTTGAGATTTGTCAGAGGGCAGGTAATAGCATTGATATTGTAACCCACCTACCTAAGGAGGCATGCTTAGAAGGCGCAGAGCTCTGGTTAGCCCAAGACCGGTCAGATTTGCACAAATCCATACTCGCACTGTGGTGGAATCATGGTGCTGACACACTCAACTGCAAACAATGACACCTAGAGTTGGGGTACTCACACTGCTCTGACAATTTATAAAGATGTAGCGATTCAGTCCTCATTCCATACACAACCCATGCCAAAGTACTGGTTCAGCAACTCTGAGGAATGTGGCATGACTGGGACGACCCATTACCGCCACGTGACTGGCTTAGAACCTGGGAACCTGGGAATCACTAGTCAAACTAACTGGACTTTGCGACTTAAACGTGCTTGGACATGGTATGGTCCGGCTAACTTGAGTAGGCCCTCAGGCTGTTGGAGTGCTGTAGTGGTGTCTTAAGGTTAGGGTTAGGGTTAGGTTTAGGGTAATAGTTGGGTGTACTGTTATAATATATATTTGCATATATGCACTTCTCTGACTGATATTCATTTCTGACAGCTTTGACGTGGTTTAGAGGTGGTTATAAGCGGAGGTGAACAAAGTACTCCACTCTATTACTTAAGTTAAAGTACATATACTCCTGGTCAGATATTATTCCAGTACAAGTGAAAGTTGTTCAGTCAAAGTTTTATTTGTTTGCATTTACAGAACCTCAACAAACGGGAACAGAAACAAGGTAGCTGGAAAACAAGTTGAGAAATAACTTCAGTCCCAGCACAACAACCTGGTCGGAAAATAAATAAAAAGTTGACCAACCTTAGCATAAAAACTGCAACTACTACGAGCACAGACAGCTTTGTTTAAAATGTTTACTGGGATCAAATAAATGTTTAAATATGATATGCTTTTTCAGACTGGATGGCAAATTTTTGAAGGCATCTATGAGGTTTGTAGGGGGTAAATACAGCAGACATTTAAAACAATGCAAACCTTTCAAAAATCTAAAACATGGACTTCAATTCAATTCAGTTTTATTTATATAACAACAGTCATTGGACTTCAGCCATGGGCCCTCTAGTGGGGAGCCTTTGTCATCTTTGTCTGCCATCATTACAGCCACCAAGTTCCAACTGTTCAAAAAATGCACCACAGACTTTGAACTTGACTAATGTGTGAGTAGTTTATTGTGCATGGTTTTTTTTTGTAATGAATACAAAATTGCAATATCGCATTTTAGAAAAGATAATTTGTCTGATGACCTCAAAGCTATCCTTCAAAGTAATGAGTAATGAGAACCGTTATAGAAATATAGTCAAAGAGTCAAAAGTACAATATTTGTCTTTCAAATGTATTGGAGTCATAAGTTTCCAAACTTAACTGACACTCAAGTAAAGTACAGATACTCAAAAAATGTACTTAAGTCCAGTACTCAGGTAAATGTCAGGTACTGTCTACCTCTGGGTATATGCCATATACCCGCGTGTACCCACCACTACACAGGACAGTTACACTGTCAATTCTTCATTACGGTTGTGTTGCCAATAGATTTTTCACAGTCAGCTTCATATGGTTTTATAGGATTAATCAGTGCTGTACTGAGTAATTGAAGATGTAAAAACACTGAAGAATACCAAGGAAGCTCACTGGAAACACAGATAACCTGGCAATTCCTTCACTATTGTGAGAGTGGTTAATGCAGGGAACGTGCAAAGGTTTTCTGGTATAGGCTCTGGGCGCCCATCACCCTGCAGATGGATGGAAGGGTGGATGTATGAATGACATTAACATCTACTGCTAGCTTAGTTATTTAATATTTAGTGCATTGATTGTTTGTGGCCAACAGCTTGACCCCAGAGAGCCCACACAAATGCCGCTGACAGTTCTCCCTTGATCTGGAGCTGAACAGATCAACTACTTTAGTTAAAAGGATGAAATTTTGCATAATATGACACTGATTGAGACTGATTGGGCAGAGGAGAGCTCCAGAGGGGGGTCATCCCAGAGATCCAAGGGCCCCCCACCCCCTAGCAGGAGCCTGACAGAGCCAGGAGGGCCAGGCCCCGCCAGGCAACCGCCGAGAGTGAGCCAGCACACACCCGAGCATCCAGCCCCGGACATCGAGAACCAGCAACACGTCGGCGGCCGGTGGCCCCATCCACTGGCAGGGAGTGTGACAGAGGGAATAGAGCCTGAGATGTTATTTCAGGTGGAGTCTAAGACCCGACCTGACACATGCGCATAGACAAACAGGCGTACACATACACAAGAATACGTTCCCACCCTCATGCACACATAAACAAATATTTAAATATTTGCACATTTGCCCAACATCGAGACACACAGAAATGAACGCCCCCAGAACCCAAAATCCCCCCGGACCCACCCATGAATGGCACGGCCACCAGGCCGGTAACCGACGTCCGCCTGATGCACCGCATGCAGCCACCAGAAAACCACCATCCAAGAGCCACCAAAGCCCCATCCAGGCCAGAACCGCAGTCCCAGCGCCGAACCCCCCAGGAGGAACCCCCAGACACCCCGAACCCATACGTCCCCCCCATGTCAACAACAAAGTCCAAAGCAGGACAAAACCATAACTCCTACCCCCAATAGGTGATGAAGCTGATCAAAGGAACCCAGAGAGATTGATCTAATGTGCCGGCAGAAGCTGTATCAAGACTAATATGGTCCAACAAATTGTCTGAAATACACAAGACTTAATGGAAATAACAAGAGACAGCTGATACTGTAATAATCGGGATTTCACACGAGGTTAATGAGGGGTCGTGACACACAGGAGGATCAGACAAGCAGAGCGTGACAGTTTCCTCCACAGTTAATTCGTAGTGTGTAATATTGATTTAGAATTTTCAGGAAGGAGACATTAGGGACATGCCAGAATATAGGATATAATATACAGAATTTAAGATTTATTTTACTCTCTCTATAAGCAGAAGAATTATAAATTAATCAGTGTGAGATCTTCGTTAATGATTTTTTATTGGTTTACTGCTATAATAAAATATTCAAACTTGCCCTTATAGAAAATTGTGAATCTGTTGTTATAATTTAAAAAAAATATTTGTAGAACACATTCTCTGAAATGAAAGAAGAATTCATCCAGTGGATCCATGGTGATTTGGGTGTCTCTGTGACAGCTGTTAAGATGGGGATTAGAACATATATCAGTCAGGAGATACACGGAGAGCAGGTATGGTGCTGCAGTGGTTAACAGTGTCGCCTCACACTTCTGGGACCTGGGTTTGAGTCTCTGCCATTTCTCTGTGTGTTGAGTTTGCTTGTTTTCCCCAAGTCATGGGGGGTCCCCCCCCCCACAGTCCACAAATATGCTGAGGTGATGCGGAGTCACCAAACTTCCTATAGGTGTGAGTTTGTCCTATTCTGTGTTGCTTCCTGCCTCGTCCCCATATGCTCTGCTACTGACTTGCTGCCCAATGTGGTCACACCCCTGCCCTGAGCTGCCTGTGATTGCTCAAGGCCCATCCAATCAGGGCTGCTGAATTTTCAAGAATCATATCGGCAGCTGCATATCAAATAACTGGACGTAAAGCCGTTCTTTTATGCTCTGTCATCCATCCATCCACTTACAGGAAATCCATTCATCCGTTTACAGAAAATGGATGGATTTAAATATGTCATAATTATCTAAAAAATATTAGTGATAGATGCCTGGGCTGTGGAAGATTTTACCAAATATAAAGCTGAAACTCGATTTTATTACAACAATTTAAAAAACGAAAAGTCTGTCGATTATTAAATAAAGAAAGAATTTATATGAACTAACATCTGTGTCAAATGCAGAAACAGTTTAAGGAATGTTTAGTAATGTTTGAGATTTATAAATATATGGACTTTTTAAACGTGATAAAATGTTATAAAATGTGTAAATCTAGGAAAAATTGCTTGTAGAAAATGGCAACCTGTAGTGTATGGGAGCAAGGCAGGGAAGGGGAGCCCTGCCAGCCGTCATGAGGTCACTGCCCGTGCTGCGGGGCTCATGTCGCAGTGACTGGCGGCATGTCTCTTTAAACATGCCCTTGGTTATGAGAGCCACTGGAAGCTCGAGATTCACTGCTGAGTCTCGTCAAAAGGAGGGAACAGTGTCATAATCTGGAGAACCATGCTAAGGGGCCTTTGCATGCCAATAATACTGTATAGGATAAATTCACTATTCTTTTAAACGCGAATATTTTTCTAAGTGCATGTTATGACATCTTTGGTCCTGTAGGGGAAGTTAGAGT
>JAABNX020000047.1:17080496-17092715 GCA_015163995.2 Mormyrus lacerda | reverse complement strand
ACGTGTCTAAAAGAATCACTTTACAGCCATCCATTATCCAATATGTATGTAATTTGCACTAGCTTCAGCTTTTCAAACTTTAAGGCAGGCGCTATTCAGAAGTAATGCCTCAACCTCACATTTCTGGTCTAGCTGGAAGTGAGAGCAGCAGTGGAAGAGGACAGACTGTAACTGTGCCAAGTGGTGGGAATGAGGCAACATGGGATTTGCAAGATGGGAGAATGTGGGTAGAGAAGAAGGTCACCTGGGGTGAGCTGTGGAATGCTGATCCAAACCACATAAAGTTCCTCATCCACTATGACTGGGGAGCACATCATAACCAATCAAATCTACACAGTTGGGGCAAACCAGGGACACCAGCCTGTCCTGTTCTCCAGGCATGGAACCTTGAAGTACATCCAAAATTGCTGCCCAAAGGCCCTGAGTGAGGAGTGCTACCTTAGGAGGTATGACCAGGTCCTGAAGGCAGTTGCTGAAGCCATTGGATCAGGAGTGGAATGGGCTAGACATTCCCACTTCGCCCGGCCAGTGATTGCCTTAGTCAGCGCTGGGGAGAAACCTAGACCTGCCGCAAAAATGTCAGCAGGTTTCCTGCCTTCGGTGTGGCGGTGAGAGACTGTCAGCTGTTGGTGCACCTGGGCCAGCAGCTGAAGTTCCCTGATTACATTACCGGCACTTCTTTGAGACCAGATGTTCGTCCTCTGTCTGAATCCATCGAACAAATAGAGCTTTGCAGCTAATAGTCCCCTAGGATGATCACTTAGCAGAGGTGATCAAAAAGGGGGCTGGCCAAGTATGAGAGGTTAAGTCAGTAACTGTCAGCAAACTGAATGGAGGGCAGGGTGTCTCCCTATGAAGTTTGCTGCAGGGGCTTTGATGCTCCATCTTTGATTAGAGCCTTCAGTTGGTTGGGCTTTGAAGGTTAGAAAAATAGAAGAGCCATCTGCAACACCGTTGAAGCTACAGAAATCCCTCAAAATGGCTGTGGCTGAAGAGAGCGGAGTTGCGGAGATAGAGTAGCTAGCCATCCATCTGGACACAAGTTGGGGTCTGATCAGCCCCAGCTGGGTCGCTTAGAGGGAAGTGTATGGTGTTGAAAGACCCAAAACATACAATGTTTCAAGAAACATTACTGAGGATGTATCCGGAAGCATTAGTAGTTGTATTTGCACTAGGCATGTAACGATGAATCACGAATCTGTTAAAAATCTATGTAAATGTATGATCATTTAAACCAGGTGATGTGGAAAATGAATCGCTACTTTGAGTATTTCACGGTACTTCACTGCACAGAAAAACTGATGTAATGTTACATTTGATTTCACTATGTCAGTTCGACATCAGATGTCACTGCATATTCACGACGATGCCGTACGTTAGTTTTTGGTTTGGACCGAACGGCAGATGGCTAGCAAATCTGAAATTGAGGACACACCACCCGATCTTAAATCACGAATAGTACAACGAACATGCTTCAACATGTCCACCGGCACCACAGTGAGCTCAATTCACCGCCGCCAGAGTGAAGGTTATTAAAAGGGCAAACCACGCTAAAAAGCTGCACATGCAAGACTCAGATTATTTGGCAGCGCTTTATATTAAGTGCACCTTCATAATCCATTCATGGAACATTCATAAGCAGCATGCACGTACACATCCCTTAACAGCCAGCATGCACGTACACATCCCTTAACAGCTTTAATGTTTGTTATTCATTTATATTACACATTGATCGACATTAACATTTGCACAGAAGACACTGACCGTAAAGGCTTGACAAAACTGAGATTAGTGATGGGAAGATACTTTGCTACAACATTATTTTACAGCAGATCGCATAGAATGTAGTTTTGTGTACTTTTTATATAATTCATATTTTGTAAAGCTGCAGCAGTTTATATATAATTTTTTTTTTTTTTTACTTTACATTTTTCTGTCTGAGGTGAGCCTGAAAGGGTACAGTGCTATTAATATAGCATGTGACTTCAAGGTGAAGCAGCCTTCTCTTAAAAACCCTCTCATTTGTTATGAATGCAGTATCCTCACTTATTGAGCAATGAATGTGAGTTATCTGAAAATTTAGTAAACTTTTATGTATTTTTTTTTTTTATTTAATGAAAAACTGCTGCTGCTCCAGTTAAACTGTGTGCTCACATCGAATGTCTATGTAGATATTTTTTCCAGCAAGCTTCACACAACACCTACACATAATATAGGTAGATGGCTTCACCTTTCCTCACCCTCTGAAGGAGAGCAATGCGATGAAATTTCTGAGCAGATTTCTGAACTCTGTCCAGTACTGTGTGGAAGTCTTTAGTCAAGAAAACCGTTCAAATGATCTTCATGCTGGTTTATTAGTTCACTATTTCTCTGCAGCACTGTTTAAAAACAGAGCATGGTCTATATTTGTACTTTCTGATTGTAATAAAACGGGGAACTGTAGATACTTCCCTTTGTAGAATTATTAAGCAAATTTATTACTACTATTAAAATGGGCCAAAAAAGCACCATAGAGAACCAGGAAAAAAATGGTGAAGTGCCAGTCAGAGGGATACAAAGCTGGCAAAGCTTTGAAGTATCACCATACGATCCGATGTTTTGAGGCTAATTGCTGAACAAGTCTGAAGATGCATCTGGAGAGAAGGCAACAGAGATGAACTGCCAAAAATGCGTGTCAAGTTAAGGGGGAGACATCCCGAAAGACTTTGGCATCAAAACTGCAATCTTAACAGAATCTCAAAGTACTAGGTGCAGTGTCCTTGCTAAGGTCACAAAGGCTGAAACGTGAGCTGAGTAACTTGAGACGCAAGCTGAAACATCAAAAATGGCCATAAACGCATCTCAAGACCTTATTGACTTTACAAAAGTTTTGTGGACAGATGAGACTTGGAACCCGATGGATGGGCACCTTCAAGCACCAACAGGATGGTGTAGGAGTGATGGCATTAGCTGCAATTATTGGTGATAAACTTCTTGGACCTTTCAAACTTGCAGATGGTGTAAAAATTAACTACAAGGGCCTTAGTGAACATTTTCCAAGGTGGCAAGCAGAACCCTTCTCAGTACAGTGTCTGGGATGTCGTCCAACTGCTTCAGTTAATATAGGACACGATCAAATCGAGCTTGACTGATTTAATGGACAACAGGCAAAGTGGACTGTATAGAACAGCCAATAGTTTATTCCCTATATAGTCTGAATAACAGGTTTTTTTGAGGTTCTGTTGATGAAGAGAGAAATCCACTTAGTTTTATTGCCTAATAATTATGCACACCGATAAATGTTTGTTTTTTTTATTAATTTTAATTGTGACAGACTAATGTAAGATTTTCTCTCAAATTTACTTCGAGCAAAAACCTTTTGAGTTCACTTATTAATCTGCCCAGCTTGAGCAAGGCCCTTAACCCCCAGCTCCCTGGGCGCCTCTACAGGTGGAGATAGATTGATTTGCCATCGAGGCTCTTTATCTAAGCCGTCATTAAACTCTCAGCCTTCTGTGTCTGTCGATTGTGCCTGCTCGCCTGTTGGCTGTTAGGACGAGGTCATTCGCTATGCTACACGTAGTCTTACTCGAGTTTTGGAGGTTCACTTTGCATACACCTTGTGGTTGCTGTCAGTTACTCATCTGGCTCACAGTTTCAGTGTCTTGGGTTTCGTCCATCTTACTCCTTTGCCATTTCTTTGTCTTAGTAGTTGCCTCATTGCTTTTGAGCACTTGAGTATTTGCTCAGTATTTAATACTTCAGGCTTCTCATCATTACCCCACTATAAACCTGATATGAACGTTGTTTTTGTCAAAAAATGGAGTGGCTGCATAATTGCCGAAATGATTTTGAACATTAGGACTTTGCATACAGACTCTTATTGATACATGAAAATCGATGGCTGTGTGGCCTCTCTGCTTCTTTGTCTTTCATTTGGATGGGTGGACTGTAGGGCTGCAACTAGTGATTATTTTGGTAGTCGACTAATCGTACAATTTTTTTATTTTTTTTTGTCAAGTAGTCGATTAGTCATGATTATTTCATGCCTGACTATTTTGATGCCTGCGACCTGTGGTTGCATATCCTTTTCTGGGCTCCAGTGCATGTTCTACCTGATCTACTCATGTCTGTCCCCCTGTGAATGTCTCCCTGATGTGTCGATTCAAATTTATAATAATCAAATTAAAATAACAACCAGTGAAACATATGAATTTGAAAATAATCAGATGTTTTTTTTTTTATATTGGTGTGACCATCACAATAAAAAAGAAATACATTAAACAATACAAACTAAAGTGCACATTGGTGACGCTGGTGTGTCTTAAAGTGCAAAAGTTTAAATAAAGCTTCAATTGAAATAAAATTAAAACAATGTATAAAAGATTCAGTTCATACTCACTAGCCGCAGTGTATTGTGGGTCCAATAGTCATTTTGGTTGTATATAACTGAAGTGCCAGCATTTGCGTGAGGCGTTATCTTTGGTAAGATGGGACACTCGTGCCGTGTGAAAGGCTGTCACACTAAATCACATGGTAGAAATGGCAGAAAGGTGAACCACAACATGAGATTTTTTAGGTTTCCCACTCCCCATATGGACCGCAGGTAGAGGAGGTAATGAAGGGGCGTCGGGTGGCCTGGGTCGCGGCGGTGAGACTGAAGGAGATCACTTTCAACACGATGTCTCCCTTCATGTGTGTTTGCTCTTGGCATTTTCATAATGGCAACAAATGTTTTTTTTTTTTTTTTTTTGAACAAAATTAATGAATATGCATTTTTTTTTTAAGTTGTTTTTTTCACATTGGTTAATCTGTTAGCAAGCTAGCCTCACTACGGAGGGTAGCAGAAATGAATTAATCTTTTCGTGTTAAACTAGCATTACGGAGGGAATGCTTTTTAAAGACAAAAGTAAACGGCAAACCTATGACGACACATTTTTCAGTGCATGTATGTGTATATTCGCGTGCATGGATTATAAGCCACAGTGCTGGACAAGGCTGTGTCACTGTGTGCTGTGCCCTGACAAACCAATGCCCAACTATAGTTTAAGTTTAGGGACATTAGCAAGTACGATTTCTAACGTTTCACATGATGGAAGGATTTGTATAAACTCATAGTACACTGAGCCCGTATTCTGCTTGCCGCTTAACTTTATTGGTCATATTTAAAATAAAAATATCTCCAATGACATTTTTGTAGTGTTCTTGACTCTTTTCCTTTCTTAACCACCTAAATTACTGGTGTGTGTTGGTAATGAAAATTCCTAATTACTGATTACATAAGACATTACGTATTTGTAGAGAAAAAACACTGTATATGAAATATTAAGTTTAACCGAATGTGTTTACATCCACGATACACTCAAAATGGCGAATGGGGGCGTGTCAGACAATGCAGTGCAGGATTCGTTTCTGACGCGTCGACAATACAAAATCCGCATCGACGATTTTTTTGTGGTCGACTAATCGTTGCAGCCCTAGTGGGCTGACGTGAAGTGTACAGACCCACCCTAACACCCCCCATGTAAACATTACAGTCGATGGGTGTTTTTGGTGGGGAGCATGCAAGTCTTACTGTAAATGCATTGTTTCATCAGATCTCTACAACCGCAAAGCTCGTTTCCTTCTCCGTACAGTAAACCTTGTTCTGCATGTGTTTCTGTACACAAACAAAGGCTTGTCTTCCTCCCACCAGCTTGGTCCGTTTTAATACCTCACGGTGCCCGATCTCTGCCGTATGCCGCTAATGCCAGCGCTTGCTCTGCTTCTTCAGACTGCCGAGAGCTCCGATGAGGACGAGGAGGGCAAAGCCCTGATGAAGGGCTCGGATGCAGGTAAAGAAGGAAAGGAGGAGAAAGAGCTGTTCTTCCAGAGGGTACGTGCGCCGCATCTTTCTGACGTCTGTTCTCTGTGAACATCCAGGCTTCCTGCCTCCCCCTCGGTGACCAATCAGAGGAACATTGTTACAGTTTGATACAGATTCTCCGTGGATGCGTCTCAGACCCTGCCCAATATGCGGAATTCTTTCGCAGCTTTACATTTTTTTTCCCAATTTTAAAAAAATTTTCCCAAATATTTAAAAAAAAAAAAAGAGAAAATTTCTGTATTGTGACTTGTCTCGATTCACACTTAAATTACTAATGGTACCATCAATAGCTCCAGAATTCAGTTGTTTTTGCTGCCTTAAAAATAACTAAAATAACCACCTTCCGATGTTTTTTACATTTTTAAACGGCCCCTCCATTTCTTGCTGTTCCCGTACAAACATATTTTGTGCCGAGCTGGCGCAGGGACCCTGTTGTGCTTGCTTAATGTTAGGGCTTGTCACTCTGCTTAGGGCTGTCTGTGGGACCTGCTTAGTTGGCCCTGAAAAATGGCGCGTTGTTAATTGACTCAGAGCCAGGATGTTTTGTGAGACGAACGGCCAAGGGGCAGTCGACTTTGCAGCACAGCGGAGTGTTCACTCCACGTCAGCGTAGACACGACATCTGCTTCACATTCACATTTATCCTGCGATGGGTTACTGCTGTATTCTGGGAATAGGTTCTCGACCCCTGCCACCCTGTTACGGCCGAGCAGAATGGATGGATTTGTATTCGTTTACAGTTGCTTTTCTTCAAAGCAACAAAGAAGTGAGGAAAGCTTGAGGTCAGAAGGACTCAAGCAGCTTTCCCAGAGCAGGACCCCATGATGGGAATACTCTGCTAGCTTTGTGGGAATCGAACCCACAGATTTTAGGACATGGTCACAGATCTCTAACTGGCTGAGCTACTCACATTCACCTGTATTTTTTTTCTGTTTAGCCATTGATAAGAAATAAAATAATCACTAAATGAGTTATGGTACATTTTTAAACGAAAGTTTCTTTACTGAACAGTGCAGTTTCCATTTCTATTGTATGACGGAAAAAAAAAAATCACATTTCCTTTCATAGTAATAATGTGTCATGAGCCTGACTGTTGATGAAGTTGAATTAATTAAAATGCATCACTTGTGCCTGAAGCTAAACTGTTCTTTCTGCCTGTCTGCTGTGTAATAGAGGCAGGTTGATGATGCATTATTTCCTAAACAGCTACACAATTTATTTGAGACATTTGTTTAAATGTGGCTTACTACTGAAAAACTATTGCAGTGATCTTCCTGAATCGCTGATACGTTTTTGTAATGAATGCTAGTAGTTAGTAAGTCCAGCATTGGACTTTCACCAATGTTTTGCAGAATCTTTAGTGCATATGCCCTGTGCCTTGAATAGCTTTACATGTAGGCCTTTTATATATTTTTTTATTTTAAGAAACTTGTGGATACTGTGGGCTGAAACCTGCCGTACCCATTGTAAACCGAGTATGTCGGCTTGAACGGTGCCGTTAGCATGCTGAAGGTCAGCCTAACGCTCTCTGCGTGTGACTGTTACAGACCTAAGGTGATGATTAACGCCACACCCTGTACTTTAAGGTACGAGAAATTCAGGAGGGGTTGGAGTCTTTGAGAAAGAAGGTGTCAGACCTGGAGAACAAGCAGAAGACTGTGCTGGGAATCGCGCTGCCTGAAGATGGTCTGTACGCACACCAGAAATGTCAAAGCGCTTCATTTACCCTTACTTTTGTGAATTTACTGTACTTGTTGCAGTTCTTTGTGTAGCGTTTGAGAGCATGACGGAAACAGATTTTTGGTAGTAACTGGCTACAATCAATTTCATTTAAAAGCCCCCCCCCCCAAAAAAATAAATAAAAATAATTCAAATTAAATAAATAAATAAAATGCTGACTTTGTGGTGGTAGAATATTGGATGGTTCTGGTTAAATGTGTCATAGGTGTAATTTAGGACGTTTTCTAACATGTAGTATGATTCATATAGTACCCTGCTCTATTTGATGCAGCAGTGACCTTTTAACCCCGTACTGTTAACTGGGATTTTCAGCCACTATGTGAGCTGCCTTTTGTTCCAAGCGGCTGCCAGTTAGCCTTCAGTGTGTCGCGCCTCGTAATGGGTGCAGTCTGGGATTCACCTGAGTGACGGGTGTATATTTTGCTTTGTGCAGTTGAAACACAATAGTATAAATCACAATTTAGCTCGCTAGCTAAGTGCATAAATGACTGCTCTCTCCTATCGACTTCAGTAATTGCCCTGGCACTATTGACAATATAACTAAATATAGATGAATAAGGCTGAGTTATTGATCTTAAAACCCCCCATTATGGGAATGACTGTGCTGTACTTCTGGTAATTCTATTTTTAATGTTGTATCACAAGGGATCCCAACAAGAACATATAAAGGTGTGATTCTTTGGCAAGGTCACATGTAGCAAGCTTTTTTAGGTAACGGTGTTCCTGTATTTGTGTTTTCTGACGTCATCTCTGCAGTACTTTGCGGAATAAACCAGTATCATTCACGTTTCAGTCAGGAAGTAACTTTGATAAAGAGCTTCTACAGATTCTTTAGTTAACCAGATAATGCAGTTACATTACAGGATTTTTCCAGCCTCCAGGTAAACCACAAACAAAAGAACAGAAACTTTTACATCAGCTTTTTTCCAGCCTTAATTAGTTGATTAGTTGTCCTGTTTTTAATTAGCCTTCTTTCAGTTGAGGGTCCAATTCTTTGCTTCAGTTTTACAGTCTGTTCGCTGAACACAAGCTTTATCCTGTACCTTTTAATTCTCCAATTTTTATTACCAATTTTCTTATTCAGCTAACAGGATTCTGTCTGGAGCCACACTTGATAACCTAACATTAAGGACCTTACATGTGATAACTATGGATTTAATGTGTTAATTTTTTTCACATTTTTCTTTTTTTGTCACATTATAAAAAGGTTCTTCTGTTGCAGATGTAGGAATATTAGCTCAGGTAAATTTTGATGGCTCCGCCAATGTACAGTTAATTTAAGTTTTAATGAATTATGATTATTGACTAATTGTTATGCCGAATGGTTGGCTCCTTCAAACTCAATTGTGGTATCCCCGTGAGTCTGTTAGTGTGAGATTTTAATGGGATTCACTAATTACCAGTATCACTTAGTAAACTGGGTTAGAAGGCTCGTCCAGCGAGCTGCATCATCAGGTAATGTAAACAATTGGTAGCGAATCTCCCCTCACAGCCATTGAGTCTCATGGCATTTCAGGCAAATTTGAGGTTTCAAAGCGTAGTAGCCAGTTCGCACAGAGGCAGTGACTATTGTGAGCGCTCAATGAACTGAGTCTGACGACGTGTAAAAGACATGCATTTATTCCTAACCATCACTACAGTTAACATAAGACAGATATTACACTTAAACAACAAACACAAAATAACAAAATAGAACCATACAGAACCTAATGTTTATTGCGGGGTTGGCATAAAAGATTAATTGGGAATTTTTTGGCAAAAGCCATCAGACAGCATAAAAAGTTTAGTAACTCTTAAATGCATAAAATATACAGTGCTCACAGTCTTGGTGTCTACTTCATTCAGTAAAAATGTGGCAAGTCTAGTGGTTTTATAATAAAAAAATCACTTTATTCATTTTACTGTCATTAGAAAAATGTCATCAGTTTAGCTGATATTTTACCTTTTTTTTTTTTTTTTTTTATAGCCATGTGAAGTATTTTCACATGGCTAGTAGTATCAGTTGAGTTTTCGGTCGACCCACACCTTGGCAGGATTAAATAAGTTCCTCTATCTTTCTGCTGCTTCAGGACATTATGAACACATGACTTTGGAATGTTTAACAGTAATCTTCCACACAGACGTTTGTGTCAAAACATTTTTTCAACTGACTGGATTCAGTTCTGCCCTGTGATGGGTTGGCGCCCCATCCTGGGTTGTTCCTTGCCTTGTGTCTATAGCCTCGTGGGAAGGCGCTATATCCCTTGACCCTGTATAACTTAAGCGGTTACAGTGGATTGAGTTGTGGGTGGGTAGATAGATGGATTCAGTTTGGTTTTTTGCGATTTTGCTATGTATTGCAGCGTTAGTCTTTGGCTCCCAAACACATACTAGACACTAATGTTTATAAAGGGGTTACTAATTAAAAAGCACCCACTGATTAATGAACCTTTCGACACAGAAGAGCTGCGTTTCACCACTTCTTTATGAGCTGATTTAAAGCTATTCCCGCAGTGTCCTGCATATAAAATGACCCCTCCCCACACACAAGTTTTAGAAAAAGTTTCTGGAATACCAGTTTTTACCTTTATAAAGAGAGAAATTTATTTGACAAGAACATATAAGTTAGCCAGCAACAACAAGCAATCAGATTACAGTAAGTGTATTAAACAGCTAACATTCCAAATAACAAATGTAGTGGGGGGGGGGGTTGTTAGATAATGAATATTGCAAATTCCATACATAAATTCCATAAATTATGTGACAGCTCTTTTCAAATGAATGTTCCGAGCAGCGGCGCAGCCAGAGAAGCCAACATTTCACACGACGCTTAGGGATACGGGCTAAACGCACACACCGCTCGGGGCTGCCAGCCGCCACGCATCTGCTGTGACACTCGCACTTTTTGACACTTCGTCTCGTGCAAGAAATCTCACAGCAAATCGGTGTTACAGTAAGTTGAAACACTCCTTACAAAATATCGTATTTGGATCCATCTTTTCCATTTTTTTTCCTAGACCCCCCCCCCCAAATATAAGACAACATCACTTTTTCACATGTATTTTGAGGGGAAAAAGCACCCTGTGTTTAAATTCGGGTCAACACAGGTTGGTTTTCAGTTTCTTAAGACTTGAAATAAATGTTTCAGTTAAAACTACAGGCTGTTTCTAATGTGATATATTTGTGAACAATAAAACTAATAAAGGGATGATTTTTGTTATAAAACCAATACATTTGCAGCATTATTACTGAATTAAGCAAGCTTCCCAAGACTTTCTGTGAGCACTGTATGTGCAATGCAGATCTAGGGCCAGAGAATGTGATGAGAGGTTTTAATGAGTGTCCCCCTTGTGGAGGGAATGTGATGCAGTGCCTGTGTCCTTCCAGTGGTCTAAGCAGCCCCTATGGGGTGCCAGTATGAATTGTCCTCTATGCCACCCCTTGATGATGTGTCCCAAAGGGTTCCCTTTCCAGTGGAGAAAATAGGATGCAGTGCTGTAAAGGGTACTCTTGAGAGGCGAGAGAACATGAAGTGTCCCAAACAGGTGCCCTTCCAGTGGACAAAATGTGATCCAGTGCTGTTCAGGTTGTCCGTTCGCGTGCGAGAATGTGAGGAGCTGTCCTAACGGAGGTACAACTATGAGAGAAAATGCAAAGCAGTGCTATATAAGGTACCAAACTGGGCGCCTTTCCAGTGGAAAACCTGTCTTGGCAAAACATATAGGAGGTACTCAACGTCTAGTCAGTGTCAGGGAGGGGTTAATCAATGTCATCACGGAATGTCATGGTATGTTTTAAACAAATCATGAAAAAAAGGAATTTAAGTGAGTGTTAATAGCTAGATGAGTGTAAAGAATGATTTAAAATGGTGTTCAGTCACATTTTGAAATATTTTTATATACACACACACATAAATAAAAAATCTATTTGTGTGTATGAATATATATATAAATTCATACATGCTACCAGTCAAACGTTTTTGCACACAGATTTTCTACATTTGCACGTTGCTCACCTAACATTTGCCAAAAATGCACTCAGTATTCTTTGCTAACATACATTTACAATATGTTCACCATTTGAGTACCTTTATTTTCAAGAAAATCTTTTATTTGTAAAAGTAACCTACTCTAGCTGTTATAACAGCACAAAAAAATTGAAGCATTCTTTTTACAAGGGACATTAAATACTGCTCTGTTAACTAGTGCACATAAAGTTAAAGGTCACAGAACCTGTTAATAGGAGGTCAGACATGCACTGTTACATACATGTTTTATTTGACTTATTTCCATTTGTAGTTGTTCACTCAACTTTCCAGGGCCTAACAAGAATAAAAATCTGCAGTTTATGAACTAAATGGTCAAAACCTTCTGACAGTGTGTGTGTGTGTGTGTGTGTGTGTGTGAGAGCGAGCATATTCTGTTATTTCTGCTCAGTAGTAATGGCACTGTAATGTACACTGTCATCTTCTGGCATTAATATTACACGCTGTGTTTGTCATTAAGGTATGAAAAAGGAACTGCAGACCATCAGAGATGAAATCAAAACAACAGCCTCCCAAATCCAGAAGAAGCTGAAGCGTGAGTTTCCCATCGCAGCTTAATCCCTATTTTCATCTGTCCCCGTGTTGCACTTCCATGCGGTGGAGCATCAGC
>JAABNX020000047.1:17060000-17071594 GCA_015163995.2 Mormyrus lacerda | reverse complement strand
AACAATCGGGGAAATACACGTGAGGAATGAGGGGGCGTGGCACACGGGAGGATCGGACGGAGCGGATCATGACAGTTATTAGAAATACTGAGCATTCGGTAAGCAGTAAATCACACACCTGTCACTGCATGTTCTCAAAACATTGAAACATTGGAACATGGCACTTGTTTTGTCATTTTTAATATTTACCATCATATTATGTTATGTTGTACATTTCCAAATATCAAATATTTAATTCTGAGTTACTTTGGCAGGTGATATTTATGCTCATGACAGTTTACATACACAAATCTGCAAATGTCAAAACACAATCCCCTGACACAACACTTTACCCTTTTGTCCAAAGAATTACTTGGTACTAAAATTAAGTAAAGCATCTGTTTTCAGCAAACTCTCCCTAGATGCATAAAAAGCTAGTACTTTGTGTGTTTTATAATAGATGTATGCAGGGTTACTGCACATTCATCTTTGCGCTTTACTTCAGTTTCGCTGTACAACCACAAGTCGGCACTCACAACGTCTCAGATCTTTTACGCTTTTACTGATATATAAAAATCAGTAAAACTAATGGTATTTCATAAAAATATTTTCCAAGCGTTTAAAAAAAAAAAATAGCTGATACATATGCATACAAATGTTTGCATCGTGGCTGACGTTGTTCATTGGTGAGGCATCGACCAATAAAATGACTTCATTCCCACCCCAGCCACAGAAGTTTGCATTTACAAGTGCGTGAGTGAGTTTTGCTACAGGAATATCGCAAAAAGAGTAGCAAAAGTCAAAGCGCTAGGATTTGAGGTTGTACTGCCAGATCTGAGAGGTTGTGAGTGCCGACTTGTGGTTGTACAGCGAAACTGAAGTAAAGCGCAAAGATAAATGTGTAGTACACAATTGTGCCTGTCATTTTGTTTATGTGAATGACACTTTACACATTTGTAACTAATAACCTGCAACGTCAAATTCAAAACACAGGTGTTCTGAGTATTGTCTGTGTGTGCAAATCGATCGATGCAGCTTTTCACATCAGAGCTGTGGGTATAAATTTCAACTTACAAATACAAATATTAATTTTATAAGTTCTCACATTCAAATTAGCAAGCTCCCGAGTTTTGCTACTGTTTTACCTTCATAAGTAGACCTTAAAGGATCGATTTAGTGTTGTGGCATGATCATTTCATCAATATGTTCACTTTTTCCTGATAGATTCCTATAGACAGATACAATTAATTCTAGGCATATAGTTATAGCCTAGCTGGTGTGTCTGATTTCCCTGTAGCGTGTGAATGCGCTGGTATCCATCCAGGGTGTCCACTGGGTCAGGGTCCAGGCTGCAAGCCCCCATCTCCCTGCCAGACTGGAAGGGTTAATCTTTGACCGTCATGCTAACTTCTGTGGGTTAAGTTAAAATCTTTTGGTGATATAATTGCCTACATTTACAGTGTGGACTGTGAGTGTTTTTTTTAATAGTTCATTAATCATTTTACAACAGGACACTTGCTAACACAATCGCGACCTATTTAATTGTCGAAGGTCGAGGAGCCAGAAGATGGCAGTGTTGGATAAACCGCATAAAGTTTCTCACTTCTGATGGAAGATAAACAAGTAACTATTTGAAATAAACCGAAACTTATTAAATCTGCTCCTCTATTTTTAGCAACTATATATCCAGCTACTTTAATGATCTGTGTATGTATGCAGTTATAGGTCAAGGCAGGTGGGCTGTCTATTCTTCGGAGTGGAAAAGAGAGTTACTATTATTCTGTGTAAAATCCACTGCGTTATACAGCTGAAAATTATGTATATCAGGTTTAAACACCAGAGAGGGAAGACGATAATGGATGTCTGGAAGTGGCGTTGTACTGCGTGTGTGGGTGTGCACCTTAATATATCCTATTGTACAACATTAACAACATTGGAGAATAAAACTGAAACATGGACTAATAGTGTTTGAGGTTTCACGTCTGTATACGTGCGGCCTGGTGGCTAATCCTCACCGATTCCATCAGCAATAATCGAGGATGAAAGTCGGATTTGCAGAGCAATAGCACGGCACACAACATAATGGGACATATCAGAGCTCAAAAGAGGACGAATTGTTAGTGGGCGTCTCGCTGGTGCATTTGTGACCAGGACAGTAAGTCTTTGTGGTGTATCGAGAGCCACGGTATCCAGGCTAATGTCAGCATACCGCCACAAAGGACGGACCCCATCCAACAGGAGTTACTGTGGACGCAAGAGGATGCTGTCCAAGGAATGTTCGGGTTCTATCCCGGATTGTATCCAAAAAAACTACACCTGCCCTACTCACTGCAGAACCCTATGTGCACCTTAACTCTCCTGTTTCTACCAAAACTGTTCACTGGGAGTTCCAGAGGGTCAGTATTCACGGTCAGGCTGCTATACCAAATTTTTGGACACTCGTGCCAATTCCAAATGTCTGTTTCAATGGTGCCAGCAGCACAAATCTTGGGCCAAATCTGATGAGTGGTGGACTCATCACTGTCTTTCCCACATCCGGGAGAGTTACAGTGTGGAGATGCCCAGGGGCTTTACCATGCACCACGGAGCTGGATCGGTGAAGATTTGGGCTGCAATGTCTCAGCATTTCCTAGGCCCACTACTTGTTCTAGATGGGGACGTCACTGCAAAGGACTACTGAACCATTCTGGGGGACCATGTTCACCCAATGGTTGAAATATTGTATTCTGAAGGTGATGCCCTATATTGAAATGATAATGAACCAATTCTCTTAGCAAGACTCGTGACAGAGTGGTTTGACGAACATGAAAGAGCAGCTCAGCGTGTGCCATGGCCGGCAAAGTCAACAGAAACTGAATTTTATTGAGCCACTTTGGGATGTTGGGAGGCAGGAGTCAGGACACGTTTTCCGCCACCAGCATCACATAGTGACCAGGCCACTGTTCTGCAAGAGGAGTCAGTCCCAAGATGAACAGATGCTGTATTGCAAAAAGAAGCCCCTACACCATACTAATAAATTATTGTGGTCTAAAACCAGGCGTTTCAGATTCTTTGTCCTACTCCTGTACCTTAATGCTCATTACATTTGAGCTGCATTTCATTTTTAATGGTGACAACCTGACTCTTAAACACAGTGTTTTTAAAATGATAGGTTGGTTTGGGGTGGTGTAGCGGTCAGCACTGTTGCCTCCCACCTCTGGGACCAGCGTTTGAGTCTCCGCTATGGTTCTATGTGTTTGCATGTTCTCTCCCTGTGCTGTCACACACTGGTTTTCTTCCACAATCCATAAACATGCTGAAGTTAATAGCAGTTACCAAATTGCCTGTAGCTGGGTATGTCTGAGTGTCCCCTGCGATGGGTTGGTGCCCCATCCTGGGCTGTTCCCTGCCTTGTGCCTGCAGCCCCCTTTGACCCTGAATAGGATATGTGGGTACAGAAATGGATGGGCAGGTTAATTTTATTGCTTACTGAAGGATATAATTTGGATTTTTTTTTTAAGTGAGTATGAAATTAGTTTGAGTGAATGGAGGTCCATTCGTGATGAACAGGATTGTATTATAAAGTGTTCTCTTATTTGATTCTACCTTCTGGAATGCATGCATGTACTCCTCTGGACACTGTTCCAGAATTCCTCAGTGATGTTTTGGGAAAGGAATTATTTTGAGTTCAAATGGATGGGAAGGAAGTCACAGAAGATTGAGGCTTTACAATGAGATGTTTATTACAAGGAGCCTTTGAAAGCAACAAACCAGATTTTCATATTCTTTCAGACATCTGACACGATCATGTTTATATCTAAACAAAGGCAATCTTCACTGTGTTCGACATACACATGTACTCTGGGCCGTCTGGTTTGCCACAGAATGGTGTTATTGTGGGTTATCTGTGGCTCTCAAAGCCGGATTCAGATAAAATTTGATAAAGCAACACACTGCACACAGTCCTCCAGTAGGGGGTCACAGTATATGAGGTTATATTGTTAGGTATTCATTCAGTAATCTATATTTGTCAAGGAAATATCTAGAACTTATTTTACAAGTAGGCGGTGCACTCGACCGATGGATTTTTTCGATGCCATACCCAGACAAAATAACCAAAACCGGATTAGAAGCAGCTGATAAAACTGAGATATGCTGACTGTAACCGTGCCAGTGTGCCAATGGCAATCGATAACTAGGTGGGGAGGAACACTTGTAAGAATAGATTTCTATAATTCTATAAATTTCGTCCCTGACGCTACTCAAATATTTTATCAGGGCAGGAATATACTAGCAACCAGCATACGTGTTTTTAACACACTGTATCTGTACTTAATATACGCCTGAATTCTTAACAAGCAAAAAGATTTTAGGAGAGAGACTATCTGCAGCTGTCGAACTGACTTCGCCGGGGAGTTTTACGGCAGGGATTGTGATCTTAACCGGCGTCATCAAAAAGCATTGGTGGGTTCGAATCCCATCCCCGTGTTGTGCGAATTTTCTCCGTGTATTCCGGTTCCTTCCACTGTACGAATCGCAAAATTAGGTCAATTGATGTCTAATCGTATGTGTGCATATATGTGCTCCGCGGTGAACTGGCATCCCGTCGAGGATGGTCTCCAGGCTTGTGCCCCATGCAGCCTCCAGCTCCCCTCCTCGCGACTTGACGAAGATGTGAGGTTTGGAAGATGGATGAATATACTGCGACAGTAACAAGTAGGCCTAGTTTCATTTAATGATTGACTATTTTATTTGACTTTGTTTTTTTTTTGATCTTCCAACCACCTGCTCAGTTCGGGGTCGTGGGCACTTAAAGTTTTCATAACAAATACAACATGTTTGGTACTTTTATTTCAAATGCATGGCGTACAGATTGAATACAAAGCAGACCAGGCAAGGTGCTAACTATACTGATGAAGGGGCTGGATGCGCTGTCTGTCCTCTGCACTGGACCGCGGAGCAGTTTGAAACACTCCTGTCCCATTGCTGGCGGGGGTAACTGGGATAGATCTGTAGCCATGGGCAACTGACTAAACCTACTAAACAATCAAGTCACATATGCTGCGACATTAGTTATAAAAGTTGGTTATTAAAGATGATATAAGGGCACCTCGGCACTGTCACGCCACAACTCCCTATCATCGGTACCGGCTACAAGCATTTTTCGGATGAGACTGAGCTGCCACCTGCCCCGATCCGCTTTATGAGCACCAGGAAACCGGGACGTGTTATCGTGCTTGTTTTTTAGCTCCCAGACAACCAGCCAGGATCAAATGCAGTCTGTTAATATTAGATAAAAATGCATCCTTTGATTAACATTAATAAATTTATCTTTTCGTTAAAACCCAAATAGTTTAAATGATACGGAATCGTTTAAATGATAAATAAGGTAACGCATAAATGTGTAATTCGAACCGTCCTGAACTCCTGTGTTACTTTGTACCACAATAATCCAGCAGTGAAAAAATCGGTTTCCCCTCCCCTTCCCCTCTCCGTCAGGTCCTAAAGCCGGCCCTCCGGCCCTCCGCCGCAGCTCGCAGGAGCCTGCTTCACCCAACAGTGGGAGCGCCGAGCTGTCCGCAGAGATCGTGGTTTCTCCGGGAGGCAGCCTCAGGACACAGACCGGGCCGCGGGCGCTGCGAGGTAAGCAGACGATGTGTCGGCGGCGGCAGGGCCGGGGCGTCCCCTGCGCCCGTACCAGCGCATAAAGTGCCCTCCGCGGCAGGACTCGACCGGTCCTAAAGCCAGCCATTTTGAGCAAAGCCGGCAGAAGCTGTCATGGGTTCGGCTGCTGCCTGCATAGGCGCCGGCTGGTTTTATTCCAACATCAGTATCATTTCCTTTGTCCGCGAATAAAGGATAAATCGGAGTGGTGTATTTAATGCGATACGGTTTTTTAACTTTAAAAGCTGTGGGGTGTATTTTGCTCAATTGTCCCCTGTGGTCCTAACGCCGGCCATTTTGTTATTTGTGCACAGCGCGTTCACAAAAATACCAAGCAGTTTTAAAGAGGCAATACGGCCACCGGCTAAACCACACTGCTCTGCCTTGAGATGTCCAGTAATGTGTCGAGCGCTCCCTAAATAGTAATAGGAGCTGCTTTTTACAAATGGCAAATCCATAACGAAGTTTCATGGTGTAGTTAGTGTTATGCTCATTTTTGCACAGCAGTTGTAACTTGACCTGTTTTGTCTTCAACTTGTTTTAAATTGTGGAAACTGATGGAGATAAGAGAAGTGTGTCGCATTCTTTCATATCCATCCTACTGTGAGTGGATTTCTGTCTCTTACTGTAATTTAAAATGTCACATTTAATTTCCACCCTTTTTTGTATTTTCTAGACCTGCGAGAGAAAGAGATTATTTTGAATAAAATGGATTCCCCTCAGTTGGACAGTCTGCCACTTTCAGGACAAGATAACCTTCCAGCTTCTGGAAACGATGAATCCAAAGGTGAGGAGAAACCAAAAAAAGAGACAAAAGAGCAACCTAGGAAACGGAGAGGTAGGGGGCGCCACCTGAAGGCCAAGTACTCTTACAAATGCCCAACCTGCAAGGAGGCTTTTCCCAGCCCCTCAGCGCTGCGCAGTCACAAGGTGTCTGCGCACAGCAAGGAGGGAAGACTGCATGCATGCACCAAGTGCGAGAAGACGTTTGGCAGCTCGGCGCAGCTGCTCAAACATCAGCGCACCCATTCCTCCCAGCGGCCCTTCCAGTGCCAACAGTGCCACAAGGCTTACAAGACGCCCACGGAGCTGCGTAACCACTCGCGCTCTCACACGGGCGAGAAGCCGTTTGTATGCACAGAGTGCGGCAAGGCCTTCATGCAAGCCATCTGCCTGCGCATCCACATGACGCAGCACAGCGGGGAGCGGCCGCACTCCTGCCCCCACTGCTCCAAGAGCTACCCCACGCTGTCCAAGCTGAAAGTACACCAGCGCTCCCACACAGGAGAGAAGCCTTACTTCTGTGCCGAGTGTGGCAAGAGTTTCGCCGACCCCTCCGTGTACCGTAAGCATCGGCGCAACCACCAAGGCCACCGGCCGTACTCCTGCAGCCAGTGCGGCAAGACGTACACGGAGTTGAAGGATCTGAAGAACCACGAGCGCTCACATACCGGCGAGAAGCCCTACCTGTGTTCTGACTGCGGAAAGGCCTTTTCCCGCTCGTCCTCGCTGGCTTGCCATGTGCGCATTCACTCACAGAGTAAGCCCTACCAGTGTGAGCAATGCGGCAAGGGCTTCACACAGCTATCATCCTACCAGTCTCATTTGCGCACACACTCCGGCGAGAAGCCGTTCCTGTGCCCACAGTGCGGAAAGATGTTCTCCGATCCCTCCAGTTTTCGCCGCCACCAGAGGGCGCACTCGGGCTTTAAGCCGTACCCCTGTGATAAGTGCACTAAGCGCTTCCGGCAGCCAGCTGACCTGGCGGTGCATCAGAGGGTTCACTCTGGACAGCGACCGTACAAGTGCCAGAGTTGCGACAAGGCCTTTGTGGCGTCCTGGGACCTGCGGCGCCACATGCTGGTGCACACGGGGCTCCGGCCATTTTCCTGCTCCGAATGCAGCAAGTCCTTTGCTGAGCGCTCCAGCTTGAACAAGCACCGACGGGTGCATTCGGGAGAGCGGCCCTTCAAGTGCAGCCTCTGCTTCAAGGCATTCGTGGTCTCGTCCAGCCTGCGCAAGCACGAGCGGACACACCTGGCAGAGCGTGCCCCGGAACAGCCGCAGCCGCAGCCTGGTCAGAGCCCTGCCACTGTGCAGCCCTTCTCCATCTCGCTCTCAACTCCCACCACCCTGCCCCAGTTTTCCTGCTCTCACTGTGATGTCACCTTTGGCACGTGGGAGGAGGTCCAAGCTCATGAGAGCCTCCACGTCGTCCCGCCTCCGTCATCCGCGACTGTCGCCCTGCCCATAGGTCAGCATGTGTGCACGCTCTGCCAGGCCGAGTTCAGCCAGCTCTCCGAGCTGCGTGCCCACAAACAGACGCACCCCCTGCTCCGCCCTCATGTCTGCGGGAGCTGCGGGAAGGGCTTCATGAACAAGGCCGGTCTGCGCAAGCACGAGCGTATCCACTCCACGAACCGGCCTCACGTCTGCCAGCACTGTGGCAAGGCCTTCCTGTTTGCAGCCTATCTCCGGAAACACTTGCACACTCACCAAGACTCACTACCCTCTCCACCTCAGGCTCGCGCCCAGATCGAACAGGCCCTGACATCTACATCAGCACCTGACACGGGTCTGCCGGCCTCCACAGAAAGCGAGGGCATCTCCCTGGCCGTTCCCGTGTCCGTGTCCCTTTCTGCCTTTCAGACAGTGCCAGCTACGGTGTATATAGAGAAGGTTGAGGGCCTCTGAGGCAGGCCCGAGCTTCACAGAGGCATCTTTCCCTCAAACTCTTACAGCTTCATTCGTTATTGAACAGCTTCTGTTTATGTGTAGTGCATACCCCAAGAGGCAGTTTAATTTTGTGTACACACATAACCTATTTTTCTCTATAGCGGACTAAGTATCTCAGTGTTTTATGTGTGCATTTTTGTATTACTTGTTTTTGAGAAGAAATAAAGTTCCGCTGTTTATAGTGCTTGTTTTAAAATATCAGACCCCCTCTCCCAATGATAGAGGGTACAGCTTATTAAAGCCATTTGTTCAGGTACACTCTGCTACACTCTGCATTTTTGCAGGTTTGGTGCTTCTTGGTCGTTTAATCTCCAAATGAACTACATATTATGTCATTACAGCACATTATTTATACGAGCAAATCATATACCTTATGATTGCTTTAAAAAGGCCAGAGTTTCAACTCAAAACTTCAAAAGCCACTGGATATAAGGTGTTGTACTTAAGTGACATTCTTCGGCCGATCATTCATCGTTCGTCTTTTACGTTGAAAGCACAGTGACCGGCCCAGCTGTAGTTTAAGGTTAATGTTCTGCAGGTACATCAGTGTTTCCTTGGGAAATTGAAAGCAATCCATCTTTTCACTTTTGATTTATCCAGGCTGAATTGTCATGTATTATTACTACAGGTAATGTCTGATTTCCATGCTTTCTTTAGACTGATGCTGATGAAATATTTTAATTGAGCAAGGTGCCTGTGGGGAAAGGAAGACATTCAAAACTTATGAGATGCTTTCGGGTGGGTGGTAATATGGCTGAATCCTGACTCATGGTTTGTAAATCACTAAAAGTGTGTTTAAAGATGCCAAACATCAAGTAATATGTATTTTATAATGGGGTTTTTAAGGGGATGCTGGAGAGGTGTCTCAGTCAAAGACAGACTCCTAACCCTTCAGCACAAAGTCTGTCAGGGAGCCCAGCTATAAATCGCACATTCACACATACTGAGTTACTCCTTTGCATTTAGAGACAGCTGGGATATGATACATATTCATCAGATTGTTAAAATAATGGGTTTTTATGCATCACTGCCTTAGGGGTCTGTGAAACAGGATGACTCAGCGGTCCCTTTACTGTTATTTAATAAACAATTAATTTTAATCGCCAAACCCTGTACTTAGGCTCCAGTTGTGAGTGTTAAAGTAGGAACCATGCATAATTAGAACCCTGGCAGTGCAGGCCGGCTCTGACGTGAGATTCTCGAGTCGTTTTGTCTGTATGTCTGCGGTTCGTATCTGGGAAGCACCAGCCCTGCAAGTGTGTTTTTGTCTGATGTCTTTCAGTTTAACTATACACTTTCTTTGGGGTGAAATTTCTAGTCGAAGCTTTTTGTAAATGCCTAAAACTTTCCCATTGGTATGTTCAAATTAGACGTATTTTCTATTTTGCCAAGCAATTGTCTACTTGATCAAAATAAGACCAAAATGGTCACGTTTAACCTATGTGGGTAACTTCTTAGTATGTGGCCAGTGGTCACTGAGAAATCAGAGATCAACATTCTCTGTTTAGAATACTGGCTTTTCTAAGTTGCCATTGTTCGAGTTTTTTATTTGCAATTGAATGCACTATTCTGGATTTTCATCGATACTATAAAAGCATAAATATCTTTTAAAGATTTATGAGCAGAGGGTTACATTAATCTGTCTGAGTGTGTCTGTGTGGGGGGGGGGGGGGCGTGTTAAGGGCTCTGAAGGATATATAGCTGTTGGCGATGCTGCGTTCAGTGATGGCCTTGCTCAGGCAGGACACTGCTGGATGAATGAGCCCCCCCAGGGTCTTCCTGCCGTCGGCTTCTTCACCCTCAAGCTTTTTCAGTTATCTGGTGACATGCGCCTGCAGCCTGCTCTGCTCCACAGCGCCGGACCTGCGGTGCCCATTGTATCGCATATCTGTCAGTGACAGTAGCTGTAACCGGAGCTTTTCCCGAGCTGAGCTCTAGCTGTGATCCAGGGGACGTCCCCTCCTCAGTGCACTTGCCTGGCCAAGAGTCTTAGCAGCCCCTCGAGTGTAAATCGCCTGAGGAGCTGAAATGGCCGTCAGTGCTGGCCAGACCACCGGCCAGTATGGCTGGTCCAGCTGCCCTTGGTGAGATATAGTGACTGTCCCTTTTTTGTTACATGCCTCCATCCTCCCCCTTTTCTGCATTGTCGGTGCTTTGCCGCAATACGGGCTGATGCAGCGATGGTTGCGAGGTTTCATCAGCCTGCTCTGGCTTCTCTGGGACCCCTGACTGCAGCCCTGCTGAATGTGTCAGCTACCTTCTTCCTTCTGACTGTGCACGCCTGTGGCCTTACCTTGTGTTCCCTGGGCTGTGCACGCCTGTGGCCTTACCTTGTGATCTCTGGGCTGTGCACGCCTGCGTTCCTGAGCTTTACCTTATGTTCCCTAGGCTGTGCACGCCTGTGGCCTTACCTTGTGATCTCTGGGCTGGGCACGCCTGCGTTCCTGAGCTTTACCTTGTGTTCCCTGGGCTGTGCACGCCTGTGGCCTTACCTTGTGTTCCCTGGGCTGTGCACGCCTGCGTTCCTGAGCTTTACCTTGTGTTCCCTGGGCTGTGCACGCCTGCGTTCCTGAACTTTACCTTGTGTTCCCTGGGCTGTGCATTCCTGCAATAAGAATGGACAAAGCAGGCTCTACTTCCTTAGGAAGCTGGGGTCCTTCAATGTCTGCAGCAAACTCCTGCTTTTGTTCTACCAGTCTGTCATGGCCAGTGTCCTTTTCTATGCTGTGGTATGTTGGGGAGGCAGCACTAGGAAGAGGGACGCTGAAAGATTGGACAGGCTGGTGAGAAAAGCAGCTCTGTGGTGAGCAGGGAGCTGCAGTCACTGACATCAGTCGCAGATAGGAGGACCCTGAGCAGACTGCTCTCAATACTGGAGAATGACCATCACCCTCTGCACACCACTTTCTCCAAACAGAAGAGCATGTTCAGTGATAGGATCCTGTCTCTGTCATGCAGAACTGGCAGGCTCAGAAGGTCCTTCGTCCATAGGGCCATACAGCTCTTCAACGTCACATGGAAGGGGAGGAGAGTGATGGACTTAAGTGTTTAAGCCTGTACAGCACACTATACCCTCTATACCAGGGGTCTCCAACTCCGGTTCTGGAGAGTTACTATCCAATAGGTTTTGATGAGCCACACTAGTTCTCAGGTAAATAGCAGGAGCAGGTGTGGCTCATCAGAAGCCAGGTAGGATAGAAAACCTACTGGATAGTAGCTCTCCAGGACCGGAGTTG
>JAABNX020000047.1:17001206-17011564 GCA_015163995.2 Mormyrus lacerda | reverse complement strand
GTCTGATCAGTTTGTCCAGCCACGAAGTTACCATCTTCTTCTTCTTCTGTACTGCCCCCCCATCCCATCCCATCCCACCACAGCATAGAACAGCACACCGGCAATCACTGTTTGGTAAAACATCGTCAGTAATTTACTGCAGGTGTTGAATGATCGTATCTGTAGTATGAAATAGATGAGACCCAGACTGAAATTGTTTGAACAGATGATTGTCAGTAAGGTGAGAATAAACCTGAGCTTTTCTAGCATTTTTGAGAGGAATTCTGATGCCCATCTGACCCTCCTGTTTCCTCCATTATGAGGCCCTAACAAGCCACGCCTCTCTCTTGTGTAGCCTTCCTCTTGTTCCTGCCCTTGTGTCCCTCAATCCAGCTGCATCTTGTTTGTACCCTTCTTAGCTGTGTATAAACGTGCTTCCCAGTCCTGTCATCGATGTTGTTCAAGTGTGTTGCTAGCGCCTCCCCTTGATCCCAGCCTCACTTCTTGGATGCCCCATGATTGTTTTTTTTTTTTCAGTTTGCCTCCTTCATCTGTTCGCACAATAGGAATGGAAAATTCGAGATTGTATGAAAATTCAGATTGTTGGGGTCAGCACATTCATCACTACTTAAAATTCCTAGAATTAGATTCAGGTGCACCATATCAGGTGAAAATGATTAGCACATCATTACAGAGCTTTTTGGTTGAGCCTGTCTTATTTAAACCACAGACATATGATGAAATGAGTGGTATCACCATGGTGAGATCCAAAGAACTCTCTGAGGCCTTCAGGAAGAAGATTGATTTAAAACAATTACCAGCATGGCCAGGGTAGGCTGTCCTAGCAAGTTCAGCCCCAGAGCAAACGGCAAGATGCTGAAAGAGAGGTAAGGAGTATGTGCTGATTACCACCTCAGGGAAGAGAACCTGAGTGCAGCTGGTGATACCTCAGCACCACACTAGCCCAAATGGACCACTGTGAGTTTTTTTTCCAGTGGCTGGAGTGCCAATCCTGCCACCAACCCCCAAACTTTTCTGTAAGTTTGAGGACCCTCTTGCAGGGATGGATGTAAAATTAACGTTATACACAGGACGGATGCTGAAAGAGGTCTTCAACAATCCTAAAATGTCATCACCGGTCATACAGGAAGTTCTTGCCACAGTTGATGTGAAGGTACATGCATCTAACATCAGAAAGAGACACTCAAGTTTGGTTTAGGAGGGAGGTGTGCAAGGAGGAAACCCTTACCGTCAAAACAACATCTGGGCAACACTGAAGTTTGCCAGAGACCCACCTAGACAAAGACGGGGACATTTGGAACAACTTGCTTTGGACAGATGAATCTGAAATTGAATTATTCGCACACAGTAACAGAGGACATGTTTGGCGTAAACCAAAGATAGCTTTTGAGCAAAAGAACCTCATACCAACTGTGAATCTTGGGGATGGAAATGTTGTGGTTTGGGGCTGCTTTGCTGCAGCAGAACCTGGCCAGCTCACCATCATAGAATCCACTATGAATTCTTCACCATATGAGAGGCTTGAGGACAATGACAAAAAGATCTGTCCAGAAGTTGAAGCTGAAGTGCAAATGACAGTGACCCAGAACATTCCAGTAAATCTACCAAGAAATTGCTTAGAAGAGAGAAATGGTGAGTTCCAGAGTGCTGAACTCGAAGCCCGGTTCGGAATCCAATTTTTTTCACATGACTGTATAATGTCAATTCTTACCGAAGAAAAGGAGCACAAACAGGCTTTTACCATCTGAGTAGGAAGGGCATCCAAGTAAAAAAACATGTATTTGCATTTCCAGTTAATCCATTCAGTAATTCTAGAAATTGCAGAGGTTTGGGGTTGTGGGAGGGGTTAGGTTTGGATAGGAGGAGGGGTTAGTGAGGCGGCTCAGAGAATACATTATTGTGCTTCTGAAGGCATCTTCTCCTGTTTCGGGTTTATTTAGTAGTCTTAAATCTCTGAAGTCATCTGATTGCTACAATGTGCTGTGCTTTTGACAGCTAGGAAGAAACACGGTTCTGAGTACTGGCAAAAGTTAGCCCACTAATATGAGAAATGCTAGAGGAGGTTTTTATTTTTCATAATTTCTTTTCTATATTGTGTTATCCCATGCAGGGTTGCAGGGGTGCAGAGCCTATCTTGGAAACAATGGGCACCGTGCAGGGTTGGCGCCAGCCCATTGCAGGGCACACACACACATTCACACACACATTCACACACACATTCACAGCTAGGAATAGACTGGCAACTTCAATTTTAAACTTTCTTCAAAGTAATCTTTCTCATTATCATGATGTTGTGTAATATTCCGTAAATATAGATCCAGGAGCGTCAGATAGTTAGGGACACCCTGACAGTGGGGCCAGCACTTTATAGGGGCCCCACAAAATAAATTTTAGGTCCCAGTCAGAAAAATCTAGGGGCCCAAAGTGACACTTTGTCAGGGGGCCTGTAGTATCAAACTACATCCCCTACATATATTTGATTTAATGTGCTACAGAAGATTTGAAAATTACAGCTGATTACAAAATGCCATTAGATTACACAGAGAAGAAACATTTTCTAATAAACTTTGAATGACTGACCTACCAGATTATTGTAACACCCAATGCTGACAGTAGAGGCTTAATTGACTGTTATCTTACCAGGTATTTTGAAAGCATCGATGTTTTCACCATGCATCCTTAGTGCTTTTCTGTTCTTGCATAAGGTCCCATAATTATTTTCGTAGGATATCTTAACTTCTGTAGGTCACTGCAAATCATCACAAAAACTAATAAATGATAAGATGTAATTTATTTATTCTGCAAGGTGTTTTTCTTGCATACAAAACTGAGTTAACTAAAGTGCACAGACAGTGTAAAAGAAACATAGTGTAAATAGTACACAGTAGTCAAACAAAATACAGTGCAGGAAATAAATATACATAAGCATAGTTTAAATAAATTGATAGGTGTATGTGTAATTAAGATTCGTCTGATGTTATCTGCTTTAAAGATCAAAAATGCTGTCCTGCTGTGTTCTGGCTGGGGGAAGGCATTACAGAACCTCTCACACGTAAAACTCCAGATGGAAATTTGAGTGCAATTAGATATTGAAACAGAAACTCCACCTCAAGGTGTGTCTTCCCTCAGAATAACTTTGCTATTTATTCATAAAAAAAAAGTTTTATTTTCAAAAAGTAAGAATGAATAGGCAGTTTTCTAATATGATGATAACCAAAACAGCGTGTGCATTTTCATAGCCTTTTTCTTCCAGCGTATCTGTGTTGCCACTTTAAACATCGACTCTTCATTTCATCTATTTTTCCATTCAAAATTTAATAGCTATAAGTTGACCTTTCTTTATACCAGAAAGAAAAGGCCAACAATTTTGCAGGTTTTGGTATAAAAAGGTTCCTTGTCTGAAATTATACACTTTTTCACAACTAATGTTCTTTTACTCTCACCTTGCAATTTAATTTTAAAGTATTTTTGTATACCACAGACACATGCTGTTCCCATCCAAGCGAGCAAGCAAACAAAAATACACATTTTATATATATATATTATACACACGCACAACTAAAACGAGGTGCAAGGTTAAGGGATTAGCAATAATATTATGTACAATGGACAAAGTACTGATGATAGTTCACATGTTTATAAGCACATTGCACTTGGACGCGTACTTACAGGAGTATTTATGTTTTTCTTAGTTTTTGTTTTGTTTTGTTTTTTTTTTTTACTAACAGGTAACAGACTAACTAGATATCGGGCTGGGAACTACGGTCTTACGGACTAGTGTTCCCATCATGCCAAAAGCATGAGAACAGACGTCCACCGTGGCGGGCTCGCAGAAGTATCGCGAGGTTTCCTTGTCAGCACTTTGTCATCTGCGGCTTTTCCACCATTTCGCTCCGTCTGAAGTCTCCTCCCCACAACCGCTATATTCAGTAAGCTAGACCCCGCACTCGTTCATCCGGCACTTTTTCACGCTCCCCCGGTCCCACGAGCATGTCGTTGGGTACCGAGAGACAGATCTGAGTGGCCCCATTGCGGATTGAGTGCGATTTCAGGTGGATGACGGCTTCTTCATCGACTTTTTAGTGAAAGAAATTTGGTTGGACATTTCAGGTAGGAGAAAAGTTAAGATGGCGGCAGCGACCGGGAGACGAGCGAGAGGGAGGAGGGTGGGGGGTATTCAGGGGGGCTCCGAAGCAGTGGTGCGGTGATGCACGTTGTCTGTCCGTTACAGTATTAGATTTGTCGTTTATATAATTCAGAAAAATTGCATTGGCGATGAAAGTGTAATTCAGACTATGCGCATTTTCCTGACAATGACTTTGCGAAAGTGGGAGCCTTCACTCGTTGATATACTTTTCTGTCATTTCTGCAGGAGCGTTGCCGTGTCGCTTAAACCTCCTTAGAGTTACCCCAGCCGACCTAGCGACAAAATACGCGATTTTGATAATTTTTCGTAGTTGTTTTTATTTTGCAGTTTCTGGTGTACTAACATGCTTGGCTGGAAGGAGAGCCGAGAGGCGGTTTCATTACGGCGGCAGTGCCGGTTCTTGTTGGATCGTGTTTGACCCCGCTTCGTGACGTCACGCCGGGGTTTGTTCCCGGTTAACCCGGTCGGTCGGAAAGCGGGTTTAAGGCGATCGCCCCACGTTTTCCGCGGAGGCCTTTTGGGAGATGCAGCCCGTCCGCTACCAGCGCCGAAGCGAAGCAATCACATCGAAATGAGCTTCCGTGTGCCGGCGGGTTACATAAGCTGAGCTGCGCGCCGGGGGGACGGCGGTGCTGGCGGCCGCGCCGCGCGCGACATCGCGTCTCATTGTCCGGCCGCGGAAACTTTTACCGGCGATCCTGGTTTACCGGGCACGGAGAGACGGGCGCCCAAGGTGGTGCGGCGGGCGGGCGGCCGTGCTCTGACGAACACCATTGATACATGTACGTGTTTAAGGGAACGGGGGGAAGGCTGCCCTTACTGGTGCTTCGGCTTATCGGCTCGACCTGCTCTGCTGTATTTACGCGGAAAAGCTGTCCGGCCCACGCCGAGTTGGTTACCGGCCTGCGGCGTGATTCGAAGCTCGGATTTACGCCTGCGGCCGAGGTGAGGATGCGACTGCACGGGCTTTGACGATAGCCCTGCCCTGCTCTGCCGTGACGCTTGTTCGAGAGCCACCGCAGTGTTATAGAATTAATCAACACTGATGGAACAACTCCGTTATTGCGTTTCATACGGGCTGCATGAGGTGACTGGGGGAAAGGCGCCGCTGTATCGCTTTATGGAGAGGCATCGTGGGCCCCTTTGTTAAAGTTAATGGCATCATTCGGAGGACTTTCTGTTTCTTTTCACTGGCAGGTGTTAGCGGAGAAAGCGCGGACTGGCCTGTAATGTACGCCTGTGGTCCATTATTTACGGCGTGTAAAGGGCTGCGTGAATTGCAGCGTGCCCCTTCCTGAAGTAGGGAGTGTGTGGGCTCGCTGTCATCTCTGAGGGTGCCTGTAGGAGGGCTGATCTCAGCATCACCGGTTCGTTTTATTTCCCAATTTAGGGAGAATATGCCATAACTATTAGTAACACTGACTGGCACATGCTTTATGGTAATGCAGAAGCCGAAGTTGTACTCATTCTGGGGTGGCCTCTCTGCTGGAGCGGAGGAAAACATTCGAAGAGAACCTTAGGCTTAATTGCATATTGGGATTTTCATCGTATGTCTCCCCGTTTTTCTTTTAACCGGACACAACCCTTTGGGATTTCTATATATGCTTCACTCATAGAACACTCAAATACTATGGAATATCGATCAGGTCAATTCAGAAGGCAGTTTTGCTGTAAGTACCGTGCATATACAAGGAACGGCAGATTACATCATTCCTTAACCATATGAATTCACGTTTAAGTACTCAGTATTCAATGAAAAGCAAGAGCAACAGAAATGGAAAAAAAACTTACGGAAGCTTAAGTACAAAACTGGTTAAAATAACTTGGTCACCATTAGTTTGAACCTGATTGCTTGCTGTCTCACAGAATTGCCTCTTGTACTTTTGGATAAAACCAGCAGTGGGGGAGGAAAAAAAATGCATTTTGATTAAGAAAAATAACTAACTGTCCTATGGCCTGGTTCAACACATCTGGGAAAGCCCCTGGAGTTTAGCTGCTGTATGCATGTTTATATATACACATACATTGTTTATACACCAATGAACATATACGTAGTTATGTGTAGACCAGCAGATGTGAAACACTTGGGGCTTACGAACCTTTTTCAGCATACGGAGAGAAGTGACAGGTCAGGTGTAGAGCAACGCAACAGGGATAAATGACAGGCCTCCTCTCAAGGCCTGCCTGAGGTTGCTGGATGCTGAAGGTGAGCTCTGCTGCATGGCCGGCCTCCACACAAAAAGTAGCTTTTTTTGTTTTTGCAGAACAATGTCGATTCAATTCTACTTCCATGAATGTTTTGCGGTCGCCCTAGTCTTTAGATTCTGTGTGAAATCGGATGATTTTGCAGACAGCTACTGGACATACTGTCATTTATGTTTTGTTTATGAGAGTGTTCTGCTGTTGTGAGGGATGCTGCTTCTTATGGGTAGATGTCATTTAACACAGTGTTCTAAGCTGGTATATTAGTGGGAAAACCTTTTCCTTTAATGTTTTTTGTGCTCTGCAATAAATGGAGGAACCCCTTCCGATTTCCTCTAGATGAAATATACGCCCTGCCTCCACCCTATTATGGTCTTTGGCTTGTTTTATTAAGTCGCTGTAATTGTAATCTTTCTACTGTAAATATATCTTCAGCATGACCAGATGCGCGTAATATAAATGACATGCACGTCTGGTCCTATACTTCACTTTTAGTTTCATCGTTAGCATCCTCTACATGCTCAGCTGGTGCTTGTGATCACAGCTTGTCATGCTCTGTGATTGTAAAGACTTGCCCTGAAATTGTCAGTTTACCTGCTGATAGACTGAATGTTTTTTCTGATGATTAAAAAAAAAAAAAATTAGTTGCTTTTTAAGAGCTAGATAATATTTAACCACACAGTTTACAAAGAACCAGCCAGAAACGGTGAATCAATTTGAAGCTTTTAAGAAAATGAATAAATGGTTGTACATGCATCAAAACCACTTTTGCTTGGGTGTTAAGGCATGAAAGAGAGCCCCAGGTGTTGTACCAGAATACGGCCATTCAAACATTTGCCCTTGGGGGGGCACCATTGCTTCACGGCCCCAGGGATGGGGGTTTGGATGCAGAATTTCAGTGTTATAATGGCTGTGGCCTGTACTACGAAGCGGGGTTACCGGCTTATGGGGGTAACTTGTAGGATTTAAGGTACCACAGTTTAAATGGATGACTTATTTGTTCACTTACATTTTGCTCAGACTACCTTAAATCCAACAAGTTACCCGATAAGCCAGTAACCCCGCTTCGTAGTACAGGCCCCTGCTCTGGGCATTTTGGATTTTGCTCCTGCAGTTTCATTAATGCATCCAGACTGCTTGTGGGCCCCTCTGTGTGTCCCTGTGTGTTTATAATGGAAATCGTTCTTTTCTTCAGTTTAATTTAATTGTTATTTGATGGTATATGAATCACAAAAATAACCAGGTCATAATTAAACCAAATAAGTGTTAATCAGATATTGTCAAAATTCAGAAAATGGAGCCAGTTATACTTTATAGGAATGTATTTAAGCATTAAATGAAAACATTAACAAGTGTACATTGAGTGGGTTCAAAATTTTTAAAAATAGGTATTAAAGATTGAAAAGCTGTGTGACATCTTTTTGTCACACAGCTACCCCTGCTCCAAGTCGAAGTCTGCGATTTGAATAAATTGGTAAGCACCGTGTCTGCACACCTTGTCATATGTCCATGAAGGGTGTTTAATTATTTTCAAAGTATTACTTAACTGGAACCAAAATGTAACTTATCCACTTGACACTTGTGTAGATGAGATTTGGCCACAGAAAAATGCTGCATTCATATTAGTGATTCTGAAACGTTAATGTGATGGGACACTTTAGATTGAGTCAAGCAAAATCTGTCCAGGAAAAAATGTTTTGGCAAGGTTAACCTTTTTGGGTTTTAGTACATTAATACATTGATAGTGTTTTATTGCAGGGATTAAAGGGCAACTGTGCGATCAGTTCAACAGAATGCATCAAATTTAGGAATATATTTTTTTTAATGTACACCTGTCTTTAATATGTTACTGTGGAGTTCCACACACAGCATTTGTACCTCCTCCAGGGGGGTGTTCCACAAAGTAGAATCTCTCAGTTAGCTGGGTTAATTTCAACCTAGAAGTCAGTATCGTCCAATAAGAGTTTAGGTAAGAAGCGTTCTTACTGGACAATCCTGACTTCTAGTTGAAGGTAACCCAGCTAACTCAAACGCCCCCCAGCTCTACAAATGACTTTTCTAACAAAGCCCCTCTTTACCTCATGTTGTTCAGTAACATTTGGATACCAATAAGATTGAAGGAAGCTTTTATTCATACTATCAAATATTGTTTCCCAAGAAGTTTCTGATGTTTTAATTTTGTCTTATTGAAAAATGTATGAAGATGTGCAAAGTATCCAGATCTCGTATTTATTCAGATCCTCCTCTTTCACCATTTAGTCTTTAATTGAGTGAAATCTTTAGGTCAGGGCGGAAGTATTTCTGCTTAGAGACACACCAATACCGATATTTGAATCGGTATCGGCACTGATCCAGACCTATTTGACGAATCGGGTATCTGCTATGTGTGACCGATCCACGTCCTATACAGTACTTACTTATTTAGTCTTTGCCAATCAATCGCACGATAGCTCTTTCCCATTTTGCATGTGTGTTTTTACGGCATTCAAATCGAACGCTATCGCTGCCCCTCAGTCTTTTTTGCTACTCAGTGGGTGTGAGTCTCAGTGACTTTCGTCTGCTGTGAGGTCATGCACATATCCTTCGAAGTACGAGGAGCGTAAGATAAGACGTGACGGTCTGGGAGTATTATACGCTTTTAACAGAAACCAGTAGCACAGCGATTTGCAGTCTATGTAAACGTTTTGAGGCGGGAATAGCGTTTAATGGACAATCCCATTTAACAAAGCGCATGCAACTGCGAGACGAAACAAAGCAATGGATAATTTGGGAGTCGCTAACTTAATTGGACTATTTTGCGAACTCGCTGCAGCTTGTGATTCAAAAGGGGCTGCCATCGCAATAAAAGTGTAACTGCGCTGATGCCAATGGGAGAGAAACTTAATTTAAACTTTAAATTTTAAAATTTTAAGCATTCGCCACTTGTGTGTACTTGCTTTGAAGATATTCATATTGAAATGCAAATGGCTCAAACTCTTAAACGAGGTGGAACAGTGCATTATGTATGTTTTTATAGTAGCCTAATTAAATAATTTTTGTCATACATTTTTTCCATCTGTATTTGCTAGATTAAAAATAATATAAAGTACAACAAAGTAAAAAGAGCTCTTGTATCGGTATCGGCAGTTGTGTATCGGAATCAGATCGGAACTGAAGAAACGTGGATCGCCCTTCTCTATTTCTGGTAGCTGGGAAATATGGCCCATTGGCAAAGATGGCCGGTTTTTCACTGTAGTGAAGAAAAGGTATCCTTTTCATGTGCCTATATTGTGTTGTATCCTTGTTTTTTCTTTTATGCCGTCTGAAATTAAGATCGCACACTATTGTTACTCGTTTTATTTTTTGGATTTACAATGCTTGATGAAATATGCAGAATGATTTTAAAAATCGCCAAGAAACTACCCAGTTTCAGAGAGGCTGTGGTCCAAACGCTGTATATTAAATTGCTTGGGGGAAGGATGAGAGATCTGCTTTTTGCATTCTGAAGCATGTCTGAAATCCTTCACAGAATAACGTGTGTGTTTGCTGAGGCAAAGGAAGCACCAGATTTAATTCCATATTACAATACGGAAAGGCTTCATATTATTACTTTATTTGTCGGAAGCAGCGTCGGGCTGCAGACGTTTGTGACCCTCACCTTAAGTTTTTCTCTAATGGAAGTTATGCGAGTATTAATTGCTTCATGCTCCTCTGTTTTAAGTTCAGATGTAAGATTAGGATTTTTTTTGGTGGAAGCTATTGTGGAAATGCTCATATGATACCTGGTTTTTGTTAGCTAGTGTAACGCATACAGTGTGATTCAGTCAAATCACCAAATTGTGCTTTATGGAGACAGATAATTGACAAACGGTTGAGATACAGATGGGATTGAAATGTTATGTAGGGAAAAATTGCAAAGTAGCATTCATGGTTCCATAACTGTTCTTGTTTTGCATGGGGGAAAAAAGTTAATTTAGTTTTGTAGAATGTGGGTATGCATTGTTTTCTACAGGCGCAGGTGACCTATGAT
>JAABNX020000047.1:16953170-16970875 GCA_015163995.2 Mormyrus lacerda | reverse complement strand
ACTGGTGCATGGGATGTGGGTGGATTACCCGGCCTTCTGTGTCACTGGTGCATGGGATGTGGGTGGATTACCCGGCCTTCTGTGTCACTGGGCCTTGGAAACGACCAGTCGGATCAGACCTGATCCTTCCCTTTGATTTCTGTGGTGGTGCTGATGTCCTGATCAGCCCTGGGTGTTTATGATCTGTGTCCCCCTCCCACAGGGAAACTGCAGACGCTTCACTCCCTGCTGCGGAAGCTGAAGACGGAGGGACATCGTGTGCTCATTTTCACCCAGATGACTCGAATGTTGGACGTATTAGAGCAGTTTCTGAACTACCATGGACACATCTACCTACGGCTTGATGGAAGCACCAGAGTTGAGCAGAGACAGGTGAGGGATTATGCAGATCGAATCTTTTGAATCCACTGTGGTACAGATGGGGTTTTTTTTTTTTTTTTTTGGAAAGGTATGTTTGTCAATATATTTGTCATTAATTAGGTCAGAAGGAGATTTTTTATTTTTTTTCTTGTTCTGTGTAGCATTGGTGGCCACGTGGTACCCAGACAGGGCTGTTATCAAGCATGAAATATCCAGACATGCCACTTGGTTGCCCTTTTCTGTTTGGGTGGGGCTTGGAGCCCCTCGCAAAGCACAAGCCATTTCGGGCTAAAGGCTGGTCTGACTTCTCTGCAGGCGTACATGTGCTTACACACGATTGGCGCAGATACGTTTAATCTGCGGTGTAACAATTTCGTTTCTGCGTTGGTCTTCACCCATTTTGGAATAATGTCCTTTCCTCCACAGGGCTCGCATGATTTCTAGGTCACCGGTAGCCATTCAGGCAGGCATTATTCACATTTCAGTAGCCCGAAGTGAATTTTGACCAATCCAAATATGACATGGAACCATATGCTAAATGCCATCCTTATTTCAAGTTTGGCAAACCAGGCACCCTCTATGACAGAGGCAGCACAGACTGCCGTCTGGTGCCAGTTATTCAGCATCGTGGATGTCAAGAGAGGAAAGAAAGAAGCAAATCCTCAGCCAGTCGCTGCGCCCTCACATACAGGGGATAAATCAAATCAGTCAACAATTTGCCTTTAAAACACTTTCGCTTATGTGAGATCAAACCTGATTTGTTTTAATGTTAGCAGGCACGTCATTGTAACGTTGACATTCCAACAAAGAGCAATGTAATTGCTTAGCATTACCATTACATGATGGAAATAATATAATAATTACTGAAATTAATTGTTCTTACCCATGTATACATCGAAGTACTTCGCCCACGTGTTTTACTCTGCAGTTTTTGTCCCCAGACACAAAGAATAGAAAGTGACTAATAGTCTGGCAGTTTAATTCACGTCAATGATACCCACAATGTTTAAAAAAAACACAATTAATTAATGTCCTCATCATGGATATCGGGCGGCTCACAACCTTTCCGCTTTTGCGGCTTATGGGTCTCATCCTTTTTCACACTCCATCAAGATAGCAGTTCTCTCTCACTTCTCCAGCATTGTTATTATTATTGTTATCATTAATATCTTCATCTTACTTATGGTCATCTTTGTATTCTTATTGTTATTTTGCATCGTTATCTTTATGACGATGAAACAACCAGTATTATCCTGCATCACTGTATAACATGCCGAAATTGTGGTATAATCTATAAGCTTTAATTATCAGGTTAGCTGCATTAGAAGTACTGCTGAAATAATGGAGGACAGGGGATTTAATAGTGTCACTCACCACCTGTCAGAGGTCTCAATGTTCTGGCCTGCCAAACGTTTCATTATTGAATCTGGCCGATAGATCGATTTTCTTTTCTTTTTGTTTCCCTCCCTCTTTCCTCTCTTTCATTTTATACAGTGTCTTTCTCCTAATCTGCCTCGGAAAGTTTATCACCTTTTCTGGGTGGGGAAAAAAAGAAAATACCTGCTTATTCTCTTGCGATATCATTTTTCTTACACTGAACTGTGAACAGTGCTATGTTCAGACTTGTCTTGAGTTGATTTAAAAGGATAGGTGGTTTTTTGTAAGATCAATAGATTTTGAATGTATGGTACTTTTTATGCAAGTAGTTTTAAAACCAGGTACTTTTACTTGAGTGGTGTTTTACTGGGTGATATTTTGGTGTGGTATCTGTGCTTTTACTTAAGTATTAAAATTGAGTACTGTTCCTCCCACGCATTCTGCAAATATGTGCATTTTATTCGCGTTTGACCGCAGAATAGAGTGACCACCTTCCTCATCAGGAGGAACAGTGAGCGACTTCAGGTTTTACAAAGTATTTTAAAATTGAAAGGCACCCATGCTTGGCTGAATTGTTTGGTTCGTCTTGTACTTTTATACTGGTTTATTTCCTTGATTGAAAGACTCATCCGACTGTTTCACATTAACATATTAGTATCACATGCATGACTGTGGGAGACTGACCAATCAGCACACAGCAAGAACTCTGTGCTTAAGTGAAATCCAAGTGCTTTTATTTGAAGTGCTTGTTTGCAAACCCTGTAATAGCTCATAATGTCCGCCCTGACTTGGATTAGGTGGTCAGCCAACGGCGGAAGTATGAACAATTCCATGTCTGTTACACGTCTGGATGCACGAAGACAGTCTGTGCGCGAAGCATGAACTGCCCTTAAGGGCAGTGCAGCAAGGATCTGCTGATCAGTCTGTGCTAAGGAAGCCCAGGAGGGTGGTGTTAAGACGGCATCAGTTGTAAAATGTCAGAATTTAGCTAATGCCGATGTTTTGTCTCTCTTGTTTTATGCTGTTGTTCCATCTCTGGCTGAGGAAACGGAAGGGTCTGAAAGAACCTGCTTGTGAATGAAATGTGGCTTCCCTCCTTGCAGGCTCTGATGGAGCGTTTCAATGCAGACCGGCGGATTTTTTGTTTCATCCTGTCGACGCGCAGTGGCGGTGTAGGTGTCAATCTCACGGGGGCTGACACGGTGGTGTTTTACGACAGTGACTGGAACCCCACCATGGATGCCCAGGCTCAGGACCGATGCCACCGCATTGGGCAGACGCGAGACGTGCACATCTACAGGTAACCGTGCTCCGGTGATGGCCGTGCCGTGCCGTGAGGTATCTGCGCTGTACTGACTACGTTATTCACGGTGTTCTCATCAGGCTCATCAGTGAGCGTACGGTGGAGGAGAACATCCTGAAGAAGGCGAACCAGAAGAGGATGCTGGGAGACATGGCTATCGAGGGCGGCAACTTCACCACTGCTTTTTTCAAACAGGTTTGTCCCTGAGAGAGTGAGCGCGAAAGCATTGCTGTACTCGACATGGTGCTCTTCAGGTGACTGCTAACTCTCCGCTCCTCTCTAGCAAACGATCCGGGAGCTGTTCTACGTTTCTGAGGGAGAGAAGCGAGAGGCTGAGCCCAGCCTGCCCTCGCAGCCGGAGGAGGATGAGACTGTCAGCAAGCAGCATGCCACCATCTTGGAGCAGGTAATGTGTGCAGGTCCTCCTCTTCAGCCTGGGCCATGGTTGCTCTGGAATATATTTGTTTGAAACAAACCCCTTGAGTGCTTCATCGCACCTATCGACCATTAAAATTAGTACTTTAGACTTTAGATTATGTCCAAATTACATGATTTGAACTGACCGCGATTATTTTTTTGCATGATGCTTAGAATCGTCTCCATTCACCTGTGTGAAAATAGCTGGATGAGACGCAACGGGCTTATTTCTGTCGCTATTTCCACATTTTCTACCATGTAATGTTTGACTGGCACTTGTCTAATGACATCATCTCTCTGCGCTTTTGAACCAATGCACCACCTACTGTTTTTGTACTTTGCATGCACTGCATTACTCTTCACAACAAATTTTACGATATTGTGTTTCTCTGTTTAAGTCCTGCATAACACGTGCACTTGTCTGGGTGTGTGTTTGTCTCATTACGGTGGAATGACTGTATATGTCCTTAACGGCTGCAGCAAAGTCAGGACATTATGCCAACAGGACAAAACTAGAGAACTGTATGTCATTTTACTCGTTTATTTCTGATCCCACTGTTTTAGAGCGATAAACAGCTGTGCATAGCTAGTATGCAAGTGCGCGTTCGCCATAAAGCGCTACCAGTGGCTATTTCTTGTTATAGCACTGCAAATGTTTACGTATTTCATGCAGATTCACGCTGTTATGACAAATTACCATGCATTTTAACCTTCATGTGGCTTATTCGTAATTTTGCGGTATGAATGCCAAAATGCACAGCGATTTCACATAAAATACTCATATACGGCGAATGCGTACTTGCATACCAGTTATGCACATCCCGGTATATAAATATGGCTGAAACAAACGCAAAATACGCCAAACTTCATATTTCAGTTTAGAGTTAACCAAAGATGTAAGTATACTGAAATACCATGTGGTTGGATAGCAGCAATTTCAGCGTATGGAAATATAAACTAGCATTCCAGAAGTGGGATATTTTGGGTAACAGTGTTGATCCAAAAACTGGAAATAGGTGACCGGAGTGAACATTTAAAAAATGACAAGCAAAGAAAATGGACTACTTTTTAAAGTCTGCCGAATCATTAACAACAGGGGTCTGTTTCATGTTTAAATTGGTTAGCCCGATTTAACTTATCAAATGTAAAGTACTCCAGTTTAAATGGATTTTATCTTCATACACTTATATTTACCCCAGACCACTTTTTCCCAATAAGTTTATCCAACTTAGTTTGTAAATGTAGGCAATATTATTTGCAGTAAAATGGCAGGATGTACGGATTGGTAATATTGGGCAGGTGGTATAGATCAGGAAAAGACACTATCTTGAGGCATTTAACTTTGTTTATTATATCATATAAGGCCTCTACATTTTTTTACAAACTTAATAGGCAACTGCAATTTTATATGTTCCAGTATTCAATATACAGTTCTTAATAAGATGTATATGTAATATTACCCTAATCATAGTTTAATTCCAGGCTGAGAGTGTTATAAAATGAACAGAAAGACAAATCCACAATTATTTGCATGACAATCGGCAACTAAAGTTTCATGATCGTGACAGCCCTAACCGATTTTTATTCTTAATTTTTTCTTTCTCATTTTAACGACCACGATACTTCAAAAAACGTATTCATTCTATATACACTTGAAATAACCAACAAATGCTCTTTCCCCAGGCTCTGTGTCGTGCTGAGGATGAGGAAGACATTGTTGCTGCCTCGCAAGCCAAAGCGGAGCAAGTGGCTGAACTGGCTGAATTCAACGAGAGCATTCCGTTAGAGGAGAGTAATGAGGGGATGGGTCGCGACCAGGAAGAGGAGGAGCTCTCCAAGGCCGAACAGGAAATCGCCGCCCTTGTGGAACAGGTGACTACCTCTGTACCAGGGCAAACATGCTGTCATCTCACTGTCTGACATGCAAGTCCGTTATGCTGGCTTTTCACTCTGAAATGTAAGCCAGGGGGCTTGTTATACTTTTAACCTGCCTTTCTTTTTAATTTTCCAGCTTACTCCAATAGAACGGTATGCAATGAATTTTTTGGAGGCCTCTCTGGAAGATGTTTGCAAAGAGGAGTTGAAGCAAGCAGAGGTGAAACAATTTTGTCTCATTTTAACCGTGTATAATGTAGTATCAGACAGATAAAGAACGGCGGGTAGAATGGGTTCTGTTAAGACATCAGTCATATCTGGCCAATTCCTAACGTCGGTGAACCATCAGATTCAAATTGCATCCTGGAGGCACCAGCATGAGATTAGCTGATGCTTGTTTTGAAAACTGCTTGAATTGCCCTTAATGACACTTGATTATCTGTCTACAGGAGCAAGTTGAAGCAGCTCGGAAGGGTCTGGATCAGGCAAAAGAAGAAGTCTTGAAACTCCCACCTTATTCTGACATCGAGGATGAGGAGTTGTGTCCGTCACTTGCAGAGGATCTGGTTCACATCTCATCCAATCGCCGGCCTCGCAAGCACAAGGAGAAGGGCGCCCCTTCCACCAGGGTGAGCGGAAGGCTTCGTGGTCCTATGGTGATACCTGAAGCTAATCTCAGTATAAACTTGACACACGGAGAAATTGCAGAGCATAAAGAGAGAGGATCAGAATCCCATCATTCGGAGCAAGATGCATCCTCGAGCCTCATGTCCCAACAGCAATGCCATGGAGCTACACCTTCCCTTTGTAACCCCAAGCCGGATGAGCCTGTGCCAACGACTAACGTAATCGATGACACATCAGGAAGTCTTGGCTGTGCTGTTCCAGTGGCTGTGGGACCCAAAGAACTCACAGTGTCATCTGTAACTTCCCTCGCTGGAGTAAATTCACAGAGTGCTCAAAGCCACAGCCAGTACCATCCAGCCATACCAAAGGTTACAGAACCTGCAGCGTCTGGCGTGATCTGCTGTATGTACTCTGCTTCGGAATCAACCGCTAGGGCCCACCTCACCACTACTTCACCTACGTCTAGTTTAGTGCTTTCCACTGCTCTGACCCCAACAGTCATGAAGACTCACATTAACCAAACCCCTTGTGCCTCATCTACCTCATATTCCGTTTCTGTAGAAAAGATTAATGACCAAGCCCAGTCAGATTACGATGGGGCACCAGCAGACGCAGAGAATCGCTCTGAAGTCACACAAGGTCTGTCTGCTTCATCTGGCATGGATAGCATTGGTGAAGATCACTTTGATTCAGCCCAAATTCAAGACTGTGATGTCACAATGAATGAGGAAAATGATCAACACATCCAGAGATCTCTTAATAATCCTTCACAGCTCCCCGCACAGTCACCTCTTAGCCGATCCCCACGCAAGCGACAGTCGGCCGACGGAGAAGTGCTGAGTAGCCATGTTGATGATTCACCCTCAGCCAAAGTTCTTAGGAAGTTACCGGGCCGCTTAGTCACAGTAGTGGAAGAGAAGGAGCCCCGTCGGAGGAAAAGAGCAGCAGGTGGCGGGCAGCATGATGGGAAAGGCCAAGAAATGGTGTCAGCTGACCTTGAGCAAGGTTTAGATGTGCTCAGCAAGGAAGCTGCCTTACAGACGCAAGACAAAACCAGCACAACTCAGAAAGAGAACAGAATAGCGACACAGGTTATGGCTGAAAAAGCATCCCCCCAGCATCAGCCAGATCAGAACCAGACCTCTCCCCCACTGTACCACGACAGAGCAGTGATCCACTCCACCACCAGCCTTTCTCCAGATATGCCTGTTTTAAGGAACCTGCCGGTGCGAAGGCGGTTAGAGACGGAGTCCCGCATGGCTGCCCAGCTAGGTGAACATCAAGCAGGAAGAGGCCGAGGACGTGGAGGAGACAGAAGATTCAACTTGTCTCCCAGCTTCCCCAGGAAAGTGGATACAAAACTAGAAGGAGCCGAAGAGGCCTTGAACACATCAGAAGATTGTACATTCACTCCCCCTAAAGTGAACATTACACCTCCTGGGAAACGCAAGCGAGGTCGCCCACCTAAGACTCCACCCAGAGTAAATAACTCTGCGACAGAGCAGACCTCTTCTTGTGATGATGTTGCCACAGAAGGCCCCGGGGTTTTAGAAAGAAGCCCATCACCATCTCCAAAACGCAAGAGGGGGCGTCCACGTAAGGAGATAGCAAAAACAAGTACTGTTGAACCCAGCTGTATCACTTCAACAAAAAGTTCTTCCCTTCCAGGTAGCTCAGACTTTAGTGAGCATTCAGAAAATTTTACCACAGCAAATTATCAGCCAGCTTATGGTGTAGAACCTCAGCCACCCGTACCAAACAATAACCATCCGCTAGAGAACATTTCATCTATCGACACAAGTCCGCCTAATGAAATAGCTCCCACCTCTCTAAGTCCCACTCCTCAGTCCAACGAAGTTTCTTCACCTCTCACGTATACCTCGAAGTCCAGTACAGAGAATCAGCATGTAATGGCACAGGTGACGGAGGATTTCAAAGATGGTGACGGTAACGTGACGTCTGTGTCGGTTGGCAAGATGGAAGGAGAACAAGATAAAGAAGCAAAGAGCAAAGATACTGGGGAATGTAAAGAGGATCAAGGGGATCAAAGTGCACAAGAGGATTGCTGCACATCTCACCCTAAGAAAAGGAGGGTTGCTGCCTGCTTGTCTGGGGACCAAGGATCTGTACAAAGTTCTCCTCGGGGTGAGAGGGACGATGACGTGGGTAAGGAGACCCAAGAGAGAACTAGAACGAATAGACGCACTATAGCTATGAGACCTGGCAGCAGGAGGAGCAGCCAAGAATCCGCTTGCTCCTCCTCGCCATCGTCAATATCCTCTCGTTCTACTTCCACCTATTCATCGCTGTCTAAGAAAGATGATGCAACAGATAGATCCATGAAGCGGAAGCAAAAAGTGGACGCAAACAAAAAGGAAGGGACCGCTCAAAGGGACCCAACGAAAAAACCTAGCCATTCTGATTCTGCGAGCACCCCACAACAGTGCTCATTCTCCTGCTCTTCTTCAGACTCCGACGACTCCAGTGGGGGTCATAAGGAGCGGCGTCTCACTCGGTCATCTCAAAGGATGCTGGAGAGTGGAGATAACACAGACCTGAAAGGGCATTTGGAGGTAAGAAGAAGAAGAAGAGGCAGAAAGTCCATCAGGAGTCCATGTAGAGAAGGTCAACTGATGCCAAACACAACCACTAGAACTGAAGGGGAGGAGACCAAAGCTGAAATGTCGTCTGTTAGAGTTACACGGAAATCATCAGGCCCTTTACTGGCTTCTGAGCAAAGACAACAACCTAGCCCTGTCTCGCCATCTACAGCCTCAGAGGTCTTGGGAAAAAGATGCTCTGCCTTGAATGCAGCTGCTAAACTTCTTGCCATGAGGAGTAAAGGAGGAAACCCTGGCTCTAGTATAGCATTTTCTGTAGGTAAAGAGACTCCAAAAGGAGGAAGGGCTAAAGGGCAGCCTAATGCCTCTGCATCATCTGAACGGAGCAATAAGACAGGAGCCCGGGGGACCGAGAGTAAAACAGAGAGTAGCAGGCAGCTGTCTGGCCACCCCAACCCCACTGCCTCCCGTTCTACTCGCCAGCGACCAGGAGACTTGGTTCCTCCACTTCAAACTGAAAACAAAAGAAACAAAGTGAAAAGAAAGAGAATGGTGGAAGGACAGAGCAAAGGGGAGGAGAGCCATTCACCGCGGGCGCACAGCGCAAGCAGCAGCCTGAGCAGTGAGCAGGGGGAGGGCAGCAGCCGGAGCCGGAGCAGCAGCAACAGCAGCCAGCGCACCCACAGCCTCAGCTCCCAAAGCACGGGACCCCTGTGCTCCCAGTCCCGTGCTCCCTCTCCTAGCAGCGATCGTGAAAGGAGGAACAAAGGTGACAAAGCTGGCGAGAGGAGCCGCGGGAAGGGCACGCGGGAGAGCCGCAAGGAGAGGCGGCTGAGGCAGGATAAGGGCTCCGGCGAGGGGACGCCTGACAGGTTGCTGCGCAGCGTAGCGGCACTGGCTGCGGCTCAGGCTCGCACACCCGCCAGCAACACCCGCTCCTCCACCAGCCACCACCATGCCTGTCGCACCAAGACCTGACGTTTGGGAGCCGGCACAGTGGAGGCTAATGTATCGAGCAGGCGATAGGAGGAGGGGGGGTGTGTGCCGGTGACCGCTTTTGAAGAAGAGAAGCAAGGCCAATGGAGGATCCCACTCGGAGCAAAAATCAAAGGAAACGTGACTGCGATGTACAGCACTATGGATACAGGTCCCATCTCCAGTTACAAGCGTGGATCTCATCGCTCTCCTATTCTCTCCTTTAACACGAGTCGGTCACCCATTCAGTGCAGCCAGGGCGCGAGACACAGATAGAAAACCGAGTGTCGATGAGCTGTATTCTCAGTATAGCCAGCCATCTTGTGCTGTCTAAGTGCAGAGAGAGCGATATGGCAATGGGGATGTTGTCTCCATTTTTAGAGTGGTTGAGCTCTGTGAGCCATTGGAAGAGTCAGTTTATACAGACAGTGTCTGATTATGCTGCCGGTACACAGGGACTTTCGAGGGGGACTTTGGGGTGGGAGGTGGGCTTAGACAGTGTACTGTAACCATTTAAAGATGACTGGATTTTGTGTGTGAAGGGTCAGTAAATGTCAGCGACAGATTGTGCAAGGTTGTTGCTCAGTTACACTTTGTCTTTCATTAAAACTGTTGGAGCTAGGAGCTGAGCTTGCTGGGCAGTGGAGGTTTGCAGAAAATGTTTCCCTAAACCTTCTCAGTCTCCAAAATCTGAGATAATGCTGGTTCAAGAGAGGTTCTGAATTTAATATCTACTGCACAGTCCTTGGGTTACTTAGGTCCCCTTTTGTCATTTTCTGTCCTGAATTTTACAGAACACATTTTCCCACTCTTAATGCTTTTGTTTTTGGTTATATATTGAAGTCAGTCTGTCCTTCCTGGTACCTCACAAAATGCGTTACATAAGCTCTAAATATGTTAATTTATGTTTTGAGCTTGTAATGTACTTGAACATATGTTTACTGGCTGTGCAAAAATAGGAGTAACTGATTTGTTTTGATGCATAATCGATTTAAAGGGTTTCTTCTTAACCTTTAAGACTGTAAGCCATTATGATCTGAAATGTGCTTTGATACATATTCAAAGGATCCTGATCAAAGTCGGGGGGGGGAAACTGGGTACTGCCTATTTTTGGGCGGTTTCTAAAAGCTGATTCTCTTTAAGCATGTGAACTGCTGGCTAGGAGATTCACTTCATTTGCTGTTTTGTTGTCAGACGGATTTCACCCACCAGTAACAAGGGAGAAACACCTTTGCATCCATTTTACAAAAAAAAAAAAAAACTACAGACTTGCAGATGTGACCCGAAAGCAGTGAACTAATCTTCACTTTCAACTATTTCAAGGTCTTCGTTTATAATATATACTGATTCATGGACTTCAATGGGAGAAGGGTGTACAGTAAATGATAGGTCTGTTTATTTTCCGGATGCCTTGCGTGGTGGAGGTCTTTGTTTTACTTTGTCTTTAATTTCAGTTGCTACATTCCTGTGTTTCTTGCAATTCCACATTATTTTACTTGAAAAATTAAAAAAGTAAAAGTTGAATAAAAAGGCCAAAAATTAATACAATTCCTGTGTTTGTGTCCGCTGTTCCTTATTCTCACATCGCATCACTTCTGTGCAGGACTGGCAGCTGCTGCAGACTTGACTGTTTTTCTGTAAAGGGTCATTGCTCAATATGCACATTGGTCACCTTAAGAAAATTTACTTGCAAATCTTATTACAGTGCAGTGTTCCCCCGCGCTTTACAGCTTTTTTTTTGGGGGGGGGGCGGGCAGGTGAACCCCAACAGGATTCATGGTGTTCATGTGTTTCTTTTAATGACAGCAGTCAATATAACTGAGCTAAACATCAGAACAGTGTAATAAATATTCATTCGCCACTAGAGGGGGATATTGGAATCTCGGTGAACAAGTTTCGGCTGTCATCACCTTTAATTATACCCCGGTCTGGTCCGGTAGATTAGAACACTCCATTTAGAAATCAGCCAAACTGATGCAATAAATACTTTATTATTCAATTAGTTCATACAGATCCAGCCGCTTAAAATTTCCCCTCCAGTCTGGCTGGCAGCCAAATCTGTGCCAAGTCCCATTCAATCATCACCTTCTAGGGGTGGACCTATATTTCACTCTAAACCCGCCCATTCATTCACTTGCAGGGCGATACCATTAGATGGCGCTTTCTTTACAAAAACTCCATTCACTTATGAGTTCTTTTTTACAGGGTTGAATGATTGTCCAGCAAACATGTTTTATATGACTTAAAAAATAATTTTAGTCCACACGCTTGAATTTAATTTTGACTTTCTCTAATCCACAAAATGTCAAAATTACATACACCCCACTAACAAATGTCCTTTAATAAATCAACAACCTTCAGGCATGCATTTGATATGGCTGGATATTTGATCTTTTTAACAGAATTGGTACCGTTCATTTAAATTGAACTCTACTTTTAACTGGCACTCAGAAGTTTGAGCACATTTCCCCTATTTTAGCTTCACTACACTGGCTAGGATTCATTTTTAATACTTTTATTTGCTTTTAAAGCCCTCTATGGCCTTGCTCCAGCCTATCTGTCTGAGCTGCTACAGCCTTATACATCAGCTCGCTCTCTCAGGTCAGCTGATTATCTGCTCCTGATTGTACCCAGGACAAAACGTAAAGTTAGAGGAGACCATCCTTTTGCTGTAGCTGCTCCCAAACTCTGGAACGATCTGCCATTAGAGATTAGACAGGCCTCTTCTCTGCCTGCCATTAGAGATTAGACAGGCCTCTTCTCTGCCCGTTTTTAAATCCCGACTAAAGATCTTTTCACCCTGGCTTTTGACACCTTGTGAGATGTTGGTTTTAGTTCATTTCTGTTTTAATTTATTTACGTATTTTGTTTTATTGGTTTGTTTATTGTCTGTTCTTATTTATCCTTTGTACAGCACTTTGGTTTGTTTTAAAGTGCTTTATTTTTAACATAGTCCACAAATTTTCAATAGGGCTCAGTTTGTTGGCTTTGGGAAGGCCGTTCTGATGTCATTGTCCCTGTATCAAATGTCCAGCCATTTATTGCTGATAGCTGTTGATTGATTAAAGAATTTGTAGGTGATTGGGAGTTCATGATCCTCACCTGCTGCAGTAAGCTCATTTACATCTGAATATTGGTGGTGCTGTTAGACTATATGAGAATTGCAGTCTTTGAAATCTCCAGTGCTGTTTTAATGCCATTCAGTGACTGATGTTGGGAAGACAATGGATATTGACACCTCTGTGTCTTCTGGATTACTGACTCCCAATCTTTTTTTGCTACGGGGTTTTATACTCTACAATATTTACATTTACATTCAAGGCATTTAGCAGACTTAACCAAAGCAACGTACAAGCTATCAAGGTACAATAAATCTCACCTCTGCCTGACACGCAAAGACTTCAGTCAGTTAGGACATACAAAGAAACACCAGCAGACTCACATAATTGACCATTCTTTATTGCAGTCAGTCCAACAAGTGTATGTTATCACTTTCTTTTAAATACTGTTTCTGTGCAATGCCTTCATGTTGGGTTACCCTTCTCAGGCCTGTTGATGTTTAAGGTTTGTTCTACAAAGATTCAAAGGCAGTGGTTACGATTTATTTTGAAGGTCGTCTCCAACTGCAAAATAGTTAGCATTAGAAACTGCTGAAAAATTACAGTCAATGACATTTGAATAGATTTACTTTAAATTGACTAAGTCAATGAATACTTGAGATGTGTAGCAAAACCCGGTGTTAAAGGGGGCCGGAGCTAAATTTTTAAACCGTAGTATCAATAAGCTTTGACGTTATCGGTTATGTTTTCGGTAGTGGAGAGATTAGGGAAATAGATTTCCTCTTTATTAGTGCTACAGAGTTCTTTTTCAAATATCACCTCACCAGGGTGGATTCTGATTGCCTCTGCTTTCAGTGATGATGGTGGAGTGGACTAACCGGTCAATAGTAGTTACATTTCATGACAGTGAGCATGACAATGCTCACTGCCCCAAGTGCAGCAAGTGTTTTGCATGCAAGGGTGGAAACGCGACCAATTTGTCAAAACATCTAATGGAAGTACATCTCATGCATATCAAGAGAGGAACAGTTTCCAACTGCCAGTTCCCCAGTTTATCTGTTGTTGCCCCAGATATGTTATGTATGTTAGCAGGTACGTGTAATTATTTTAATTTTGGGATTAATTTTCTTAATGATTGAACGTTACTTGCACATTGAAGAAAGTTGTCCACCCTCTGTGTTTACACAAAGCCATTATTTTGTTAAGTGATAATGCAAGTTTTCATTTGTAAATGTTCATAAGTTATTCAAATGCCTGGGGAATTGTAAGCCTTGCTCTCTGTCCAGGGAGACACTTTCCATTTACACTTACAAGGGGAAAAACACCCAGAAGCTTCCCAGACTCCTCCAGCAGTTGTGTGACTGCTTCAAACTCCAATGCTACTGTTAGCCACACACCTGTGTAAGGTTTTTTATTATTTCTTTTAATTAACTGTCATCTTTTATTTACCTGCTGTCTTGTTATATCGGTGTAGTTTGCCCAAAATAATTATATAATAAGAGGTCAATGTTGCATTATAAGACTATAATGAAGATTATAAATTAGTGCAAAAGGGGCTCATTGTTTTAACACCTTTATGCAATTTGATCGCTTGGGTTGTAAATGAATTTACTCCGATAGGTAGAATGCATTATCAAGTTAATGTAAAACTAATACAATACCTGAAAAAGCACACATTCAAAAGCAATTATCATCAATTTATGAGCATTTTACCTGTATTGAGGTGAGCCTGTTGCATACTGGTAGTGCCAGGTAGAGAGGAGGAGGGATGGGGGCTGTTATAGGTTAGAAGAGGCGGCATGACTCGATACATACAAGTTTTAATAGGTTTCTGTTTTATCGTATTCTGAGTTTTTAGCTAGATTTTTGTCGACTGACCTGTTTGAGGTCCGAATTGACCCATGCTTTAACAGGGACACCGCTTTCGATTTTCTAATCCGGACGATCGCGTAAAATACGGGTCGCCTGGAAACACTGCTAGCATTGTCAAACTCGTTCCCTGGATTGAGCAGCGAGGCAATGAGATATTACTGTTAGCGTTTTCTAGTGTTACCCCCAAGACCGAATAGTTTATTGTATGATTTATTAAGTAGATTTCCGTTTGTATTCCAGTAAGCCGCTTTTCTCATGTTCTGAATCAGTTTAAACGGAATCCTAAATAACTTTAAACAAAAATGTAGCATTAAAGTATATGATAGAAATACTTCAATAAAGTAAAACAAATAATGCAAATCCTATATTTATCCCCTGCGTTTGTTGCGATTCACCCCCTCCATTCCTCAACAGAGGCGACACTTGTGTTTTGATTTTTCACTGTGAATTCTGGGGATTCTCTGCAACGTCACGACAGAAGCTCTCGCGTTGTTTGCAACTAGGAAGGAGTAATATTAAAAACATTTGCATGCGTTAGGAGTCAAAGAAATATTTATGACTTTAATTTTTTTTTTAATTTTATAGATTTGAAAAAACAGAAGTCCAGTACTACATAAAACACCACCGACAGATATAAGAAAAATGTAACATACATACAGTAAATGGAGGGATGGAGAAGCGGGACTGCGGTCATTTGTGCTCCTGGTTTAATCATTTTAATGTAAGCCTGTGTTTTAATCTTTAATATAAACCAGTGCTCTGATTTTTTTGCTGCCTTGCCCGAATTTGCTACCGTAGCAGAAATCTTCGGCTATTTCTTTCCGTTTTTGCTACTTTGCCAAAGTATCCTACCCACAGTTTTGAATGGACAGTTGTATAAGGGATTTATGCTATCAAAATAACTGTCCTATACTTTAAATGGGCGGTAGCAGTTTTTCACGCGTAGTTTTATGCTACTAGAAACTGATATCTATAGCTTTTCAGTGCCCGGGTAAGAATGTAATGTAAAATAGTTTTCATCATTGGCGATTACTAATTGACCATTGAAGGTTCTGGGTATTTTTGTTGCATTTTTCCTGCTCCAGTTTCAAATATTATCTTTCAAAATATACAAGGATTAACTTCATAATATTGATAGTGTATCAAGAAAATACACTGAACTTACCAAATTGTGTATTATTAGTTCAAAATAATTTTGCATGTTTGGAAAACAGTGATGAAAATAAGGCTCTTATTTTATGTTAGAGTGTGTGTTACCCATTTTAATATTTAGTTTTCTAAACAGACTCACTGATCTTAACTTATTTTCAGTAAAGAAGTAAAAAGCGCAGAAAACAAATCACATACACATAAAACGTGGACATGTAATGCTTTTGTATCAAGCAAGTTTAGATCCAGGTAAAACAACTTAAATCCTTTCAGTTGTTATTTAAATGAAATATGTTTGCCTTAATTAAAACTAAGACCACAGTTAAATGTAGTCTCAACAAGCAAAACAAATTAATGCATGTGTTTAATGGTAAAATCTGGTCCAATATTTAAAGAATTCATTCATAAAGAGTCCATAAGAAATTAGAATACAAAAAAATATACCAGTCATCTCAATATGTTTAATGCATGTGATAAACACGAATATGTACAAAATATGAATAACTTTTGAGATAAACCATGTTTAACATGCAAGATATACGAGTAGCAAAAACGTTTTAGAGTTTGTAGAGGAGTGATGTAATGTTGATTCACACATGCACTGTGGGGCTGGGAAGCAGTTTTTGTCGGGTCAGGAAAAGGGCAGAACACCTGTTCTGACTTGCAGTACCATCTGGAGGCTGAATCTCAGAGCAGAAGTCTTGGGTAGCTGGATTTATTTATTTACATTTAGTCTAAACTGTTTATTTAGCTCGGTACCTTGATTGAAGCATATGTGGCCCTCAGGAAATCCAATTTGCGCAAAATTACATGTATAGCTTAATGTGTTGTTAACACAGCCTGAGCACGAGTTGCTGTGTTTGTATTTAGTACTGTATTTGTAACGCAGTTGTCTGTTGTGACACAGGATGGAAGGGGCTTCAGGCAGGAACGTGACAGACGAGGTAAGGCAGCTAGGAGGGGAAAAACTGGCAGCTAAAAGTGAGAAAAGTCTCTTATATCTGACACGACCAGGGAACGCTGTGGCTTTTTTGTATCAGTGTTCCTGCCGTGTAAGGCATTTAGAAACCTCATGTTGAGCCCTCTCACTACGCAGGAGGATTAAGCAGATATCCAGGCCTATTTCTCCGAGGTTGAATGGGTCAGGTTGCGGAGATGCGAGAAGGTGCACTACAGGAACATGAAGAGGAACCACCAGACCGTGTTAGATATGGGTAGGCTTCGGGCACCAGCGTCCGGCTCGCACGAGTACCAAGAGTGATATAATCCCCACTTGTCCCCGTTTTCTCTAGGGCTGAACTCCACCACCTCAGCGTTCAAGAGAAGAGGCCGTTCCAGGAGAGTGATGGCGGAGAGGCCGGGCGATGACAAACACAGCGATTCAGAGGATGGGTGGACTCCCCGCTCACTGAGTTGGAGCTTGGACAACACGGTGAGATGAGGTGACACAGCCAATCAGAGGGGTTTCACCGTGACATGTGATGCCTTCACACACAGTGTCAGGCATTTATCAGTGTCAGTAAAGCATTGATGTGACCTGAACACTAAGTAGGACTGTTGTGGATATGCCCTAAGGTGGTGCAGTCTGCCTGAAACCATAATAAAAAAATCATTTGTGTTTTCAGCAGACGCCTTCCTGCAGTAAAGTCAACTGCCGCATGAACCAGAAACCTTCTCAGCAGGGTGTCGGGGAAGTTCAAAAAGAGGAGAGGGAATGCCTGATATCTGAGGGTGAAGGGATGACGAACAAGAGCCCCCACAAGGTGAAATGGAGGGTGTGTGGAGCTGTAAGTCACTTCACACATGTGTAGTATGTTAGATATTTCATAGTAATTAGTATTTTGTAGGCCCACTTAGTGTTATGGCTGCATGATATTGAAAACATTTGAAATATGTAAAACAGTGCAAGCTAGGGTCTCCCAAATCATCCATTACTCACGCTGTCTCGCACAGTTGCTTGCGGTTTGTTTATTGGGATTTTCCACTAAATGCTACTCCAACCTCTCAGTACTTTGTTTTTACAAAGATTGCAAATCACTGCGCTGCCAGTTGTTGTTTCAAGCATAAAATGCTTCAATATCATCACCCTCTTATCTGATGTTCTTATGCCCCTCCTACTACGCCAGTCTA
>JAABNX020000047.1:16860581-16870684 GCA_015163995.2 Mormyrus lacerda | reverse complement strand
CACACTAGTTCTCAGGTAAATACCAGGAGCAGGTGTGGCTCATCAGAAGCCAGGTAGGATAGAAAACCTACTGGATAATAGCTCTCCAGGAGTTGGAGACCCCTGCTCTATCGTAACACTAATGAATGATCACAGTTTTTTAAAATTCGATTTTTCACAATATTATTATTAATGGATTGCATGTCTGGGTGTACATTATCAACATCAGAATATGCATTCATTGTGGATAAACTGTGGTTCTTACAACTTACCTCTTAGGACTGAAAAATGTTACAGGCAGTTTATTGTACCCCTGGAAAACAACAAGCAGGTCAATATCCAAGATGGCCTCTCCAGCTCTAACCGAGGACGAAACGGCAAGAAAACTACATCAGGCAGAAGACAGCCTCCTTTCTCTGTCACACATAAAAAGCTTGTCCCTGACCTGGCCTTTTGTCTGGAAGCTCCAGCCCATCTCATCTTCCCATCTACATATAATTCAAAAATATAAGTCAACTCCATCCCCACTCCTATTAAAGTGAGTCTTTTATTGATTTATTAGGCTAACAATTACAGTGCATAATAAATTATGTGATAATTCATAAATCAGATAAAACATATGTCTCTTTAAAGTTCTAGATACAATTTTTATTTAAATCTTAAGCACTTTTATTATTATTATTATCTTTTTTGTATTGAACAATCATTCATGTACAAACAACTTGGTAATATCAAACATCATTATATTACTACAGAACACGTGCATACAAATAAAATAGAAAATAAACGGAGATAGAGAAAAAAACCTCCACGCAGGGGTATTTCTTGTAAATCATATTCTATAATAAACAAAAGCAAATTTACTGCATTTTTACCTTTCATTACCTTTAGGGCTTTTGTATACAGAATAAACTCATTATGAAATGCACAAAAGGTTGGTTTAACTTTCAAGTATTTTGACTTATGTATATAGAATTTACCCAACATGAGGATGTTATTTACCAAAAGATCATCTTTACTATTATTCATTACAAGTCCATAGCTAATGTCCTGTAGGGTAAAGTTATCACGGTTATGTACCTTTGGATAAAGCCAGTCATGGATCTACCATAATGCATCTACATACATACAATGAAAAAACAAGTGATCTGTGGTTTCAATATCATCACAGAATATACATTTATTAGTATCAAAGACTTGCTGGTGAAACTGAGATTTAATTGGGAGACTTTGGTCAGTGAATTCACATCTTAATAGAAACTCTATTCCTCCTAATTTCTTAAATAACTCTGGGAATATGAAACCAAAAATTGTTTAGATTTAAAAGGGATTTCAGATAATTAATTTTAAGGGTCCCATTTATAGAATCTAAATCAATAGCTTGTAAACCTCCATCTTTATATTGTTTTATCAAATGTACTTATTTCATGTAATGGCCCTTTTTTCCCAGATGTAACCAAAGTTCATCTGATTAAGTTTTTTGATAACTCTATTTGAAATAGCAATTGTGTGTGCAGGATACATTAATCTTGAAATACTTTCCATCTTTGTCAAACATATTCTACCTAATAGACTTATATCTCTCAACAGCCAAGAGTTGAGTTTAACTTGACATGTATCTATTGTTTCCCACACATTCATAAGTTCATTTTCAGGTGAATCTTTTTAGATAGGCATTCCTAAATATTTAACTTTGGATTTTATAGGAATGTTATAAACATCAGTTAAGTGACATTGATGGATTGGCATTAATTCACATTTGCTCATATTAATTTTTAAAGCAGAGGCATTGGAAAAAATGTGAATAGATTGTAGTATTTTGGGAACCTCTGATAATTGCTTCAAAAAAAAAAAAGCGGTATCATCTGCAAATTGACTAATGATTACTGACTGGCCAAGTTCCTCTATTGGAGCTATTGTAGAGTTTTTAACAAAGATGAAAAGCATCTCTGTGCTTATAATAACAAGAAATGGGGACATAGCACCATCCTGCTTTATACCAAGCACTTCTAAATGCTTCACAGGAAGTGGCACCTGCAGTAGTGTTGTTTTTCAAATAAGCATTTGGTAAGAGAACTATAAATGGGCTTGGGCTGCATTTGTATTCAGATTTTAGCACAGATTTGCCACGGGGCTGCCCTGCGGTGGCCAGCCAGAGACATTCAAATCTGATGGCTACTTCCACTGCCATCTGCTGACTAAGCCAGGAAGCGCATGTCAATTATTAAATTCTACACACATACGCGAGTGAGCAGTCAGTTCTTGAAGTTGATGTGTTGGAAGCAGGAAAAATGGACAGGATGTAAGGATCTGAGTGACTTTGATAAAGGCCACACTATGATGGCTAGATGACTGGGTCAGAGCATCTCCAAAATAGCAAGTCTTGTGGTGTGCTCCCACAATGCAGTGGTCAATACCAACCAAAAGTACTCGAAAGAATGCCAAGCTATGACCCAGCAACAAAGTCACAGGTGCCCAAGGCTCACAGACATTCATGGGGAGTGTAGGCTAGTCCTTCTGTTCCAGTCCTACAGGAGAGCTACTCTAGCACAAAATGCTGATAAAGTTAATGCTGGCTATGATAAAAAGGTGTCGGAAAACACAGTACGTCAGTTTTCTGAGTATGGGGCTGAGTAGCTACAGACTGGTCACAGTGCCCATGCTGACCCCTGCCCACTGCGGCGTGCGCCTACAATGGGCATGTGAGCGTCAGAAGTGGACCATGAAGGAATAGAAGGTGACCTGATCTGATGAGTCACGTTTTCTGTTACATCATGCGGTCGGCCGGTTGCACGTGCTTCATTTATCTGGGGAAGAATGCAAAACGGAGGAGGCAGTGTAGACAGTGTTCTGCTGCAAAATATTCTTGCATTCATGGCATTGGCATTCACGTGGATGTTGCCTTGACACGTACCACATACCTAAACATTGTTGTAGACCAAGTACGCCCCTTCTAGGCAACAGTTCCCTGATGGCAGTGGCCTCTTTCAGAAGGATAACGCTCCCTGCACCACTGCAAAAACTGTTCAGGAATGATTTGAGGAACGTGAAAAAGAGTTCAAGGTCTTGACTTGGCCTCCAAATTCCCCAGATCTCAATCTGATCGAGCATCTTTGAGATGTGCTGTACAAACAAGACCAATCTGATCTACGCAAAAATGTCACGCAGTGATGATGAAAGTGTGTTCAGGCTCAGACTGTTAAGCACAATGTGAGTACAGACCAGCGGGGGAGTGAGAACAATTGTGCTTGGGGCTTGGTACAGGGAATCTGGGCCAAGTGTGAGTATGCCCTAGATCTGGACCTCAATTCCAAATCCAGGCCTTTTTTTCAGTTCTCCCAGGTAGTTAGTTTAATAATTACTGATTCTGATTGGTCAGAGGCTTCACACCTGACTGACAGGTCAAGGAAGGCTGGAAGACCAGCAGTGCTCAGACCTCGAGGACTGTGATTTGAATAACTCTGCCCTAAAGGATCTGCTGGTAACATCTTGATACCAGATACCACAGGACATGTGTTGGTACCAGAGGCCGTACGGAGTCCATGCCTCGATGGGTCAGAGCTGTTCTGGTGGCATGAGGGGCACCCACACAATATTAGGCAGGTGATTTGAATGTCATGGCTGATCAGTATATGTTAGTCATTATTCTGATAAGTACTGATCTAGCACTATGGCATTATTCTGTACGAAGAGCTCTGACATAATATTGTGCCATTTGTGGACACAGTGTCCTTAATCCATAAACGTTGCTGCTACCGACTTGTGCTTGTACTCAAGTAAAACAAAAACTTTCCACTGCAGCTTTTGCTTTAAAGCAAACAGTTTACTTATGACATTCAGACGATATCCATTCGATATTCTCCTTCCAACAGAAATCATTCAATATTTACACTCCTGTGAGTGCAATTTTGTCAGAAAATCATGCAGCCCTAAGCCCTCACCTTTCCTAAAACCTGTTAACTAAACATTTCCACTTACATACTGTCAGGGTCAGCACCTGTCTATGCAAGACTTTCATGTTCTCCTCCCCGTTTGGCCAGTAGATGTCGCTGGCCATCCTGTCCTACCCGTTGTCAAAATCTTCAGTGTGTTTCTCAAGGCTCAATGAGCTGAGTGTGCGGCTATTTATAAACCCTTCTGTCGTGTGCTCAAATCCCACCTCATCTGTTTTTAGATTTTGTTCCCTAATGTTTCATTTGTATTCGTTTTTCTAGTTTTGTGACTTGTATTCGCTTTTGGTTTCTGCTTTGTACCCATGGTTGTGTTTTACCTGTGTTTGTTATTCCCCTAGTGTTAGGTTCTGTTTCCTTGTTTCTCTGTCAGTTTCATAGGTTCCCTGTTTGATCTCCCAGTTCCTTGAGTTAGTTATTAGTTTCACCAGTTGCCTGTTTTCTTGTACCAGTCCTTGTGTGTTACCTGATTTCTCATTGTCCTGCACCCTCCCTGATTGGTTGATTGTTTCATGTCTTACTCCTCCTGTGTCGTTACCCAGTTCGGTTGTGTATTTAGGTTCCTGCCTTGGTTCAGTTCCTCAGTGGGTCATTGTATTTTGGAAGGTGTATTTCAGTTGTGCGTTTCAGAATGTTTTCCTTCCTTCCTTCCTTCCTTCCTTCCTTACTGACTGACTGACTGACTGACTGACTGACCCCTCGTGGTCCGTTTGTTTTGTACTGCTCCCAGTGTCTTCAGTTTCTGTTAATAAACCCCTGTGTTCCTCTGGGCCGTAAGTGTATTGTCCACTCATTTCTCAGCCTGCACCATGCCACGCCGCCTCTGTGATAGAAACCCTCGAGTTCCTGACACATACTGCTGCGTGACATAAAGAAATCTACTCATGTTCTTAAAGGAATTCTACCTAATTTACAAAATACTTACCAAACAAAAAAAAAGGGAACAGAGTTAAGGAAACAATTGATGCACAAGAATGTTAATAAACATAAATCAATAAACAAACTGTGTCCTTGGGGTCCCTGTGCCATTTGAGTGGCCTGCTGGGAATATCCCTTTATAGGTAATGGTTTCCTTTTATGGACATCGCAATAGCAGTGAGTAGTCCATCAATTCATCAGTCCCTTGACTTCAGTAAATGTACTATTCAAATTGGGTGAGTTGTTGAAGTATAAGGCAACAAAGAATCATACATTTAAGCATTGATAATAGATTCTAGTGAAAAGTGACTTTTTCAAAATTAGCCTTGGATAAACACTATAAAAGATGGATGGGTGGAATAAGACGTTCGGCTTCATCTGCAGGAGAGCAAACTCTCTTGGTTATAGCATAAAAACAGCTCTGGGGTTCTTCATTAATAAGGGAAGAATCGTCTGGTGTTTCTGAGCAATTTATTTTATTTCCATTTTTTTTTAACTAACTTTTTTACCTGGGGTACAATTGAGAGAGCAGGGGCAGCCAGTCTCTTCAGCACTGCTTTTGTTTAAGGGCCCACTGGTAAAATCACTCTGCAAATGATGGGATCTGAAACAGGGACCTTGTTTACAGCTACAGCTTCTGCTGAATCATCCGGGTAGCAGCACACAGGGAAGCTGACGGAGATCATTCAGCGGCTGGCGCGAACAGGAAAAAGCTGCTTGTGGATGGGAAAGCTCCTCTCTGGACTGAAGAAGACAAGCTATAAAAGCTTTGGGAGAACATGGAAATTCTATAGCCAGAGTAGGAGCAGCAACCAAACACCCATCCCTAGGGCTGTGGGGCTGCAGAATCAGTCGCTGAGTCACAGTGTTGACCCTTGTTTGAAGCAAGAAAGAAAGTCGTAGTAACGTCTAAGTGTTTTGTGCTTGTTTGACCACAAGAGGGCGGCAGCATCATGATGCAGGGCTATGAGGAAATGAGTGTTATGGCAAGTCACACGGCAAACGTCCACCCGAGCACCTGGGGGGGTTTGAGGGACTGGCGGTAAAATTTGCCGACCGGGTTCAGAAGGTGGCTGTAAAACTGCTTGGCAGATAATTTCATCACCGCTGAACGGCTGCAAGTTTATATCAATGTTACTTGAGGTATGGTTCCTTTTGTTCATATTTTACAGCAGCCTGCTTGCAGTCATGAAAAGTGATCAGTAATCTTGCTGTTAATTAGACTGATGCTAGAAGAGTTAATGTATTATATAGGCATTATTTTTTAGCATACATTATTTTGTGGATGTTTATTATTCAGCTATTTTAATGCTTTGTTTCACTACAATAAGATGCAAATGCCTCAAGACGTGACATTGGTCCTAAATAAAGTATTCCAGGAATTTATCCCTCTCTGTATCCATTTCTTCTGTTTCAATCTCCAGTCTTTTCATGTCAATGAAGTATTGCACAAACGCATCCCCTAAGGCCCCTCTGATAACACAGTCTTCATCCAAAGCATCCAGGGCCTCTTCCAGTTTCCGGGGAATGAGGAATTTCTTTTGCTGAATCTGGTTTCCACTGGGAAGGCTGAGGTTTTGCCGGATGCCGTCCATCCCGGCCGCCACCGTGGCCGCTAACACGATGTAGGGATTCCCCGTGGCCGAGCCGAGCATGCTGTCTATTCGGGTCCCTTTGCCGCCGTGGAGCTTCACGCTGAAGCTGCAGCTGTTGTCGTTGCACCCATAAGTAGCGTAGGCGGCCTGTCGGGGTTCTTTGGCCTCCCTAGCAAGCCGTAGCCTGCAGGTGGCGCTAGGTGCCGAGAGACAGCTTAAGGCGGCAGAGTGGTGGAGCAGCCCAGCCAGCCACTTACTTCCGATCTCTGACAGCTCCCCACCAGCAGAATGGAAGAGGTTCCTCTTCCCGGCCGCATCCCAGACGCTGTGAGAGAAAACCCCGCAGTTGTAGAAACTACTGTTGGTGAGGAAACTCGCAAGGTAGCCTTGCTTGCGTGCGGTTTCCTTGATGCCGGTGCGAAATGTGAAGGCGCTATCAGCGGCACGGATCCCAAACTCGGGACGGAGTGAAAATTCGATCTGGCCTGGCCCGCCGGCTGTGGCGAAGCTGTCCACGTCGGTGCCCATGAGATACATGCTGTTGACCAGCAGGTGGAAAAAGGGCAGGTCGTTGCTCAACAGGGTCGCGCCTGGAAAGAGGAGCGTCTTGGAACTGACCTTCTCAGGCACGCTGAAGATGCAGCACTCGTAAGAGAAAGACGCCCGCAGAGAGAAACCCAAGCTGTGGAGTTGGGCCAGAACCTGACTGGCCACGTGGCGGGGCGAGGTTTTCAGAGGGAGCCCGGTGATGGAGCAGGAATCGCAAATCACCCGTGCCGTCTGCGCGGCCCAGGGCAGGCTCCTGAACGTCAGGAGGTCGGGGACAAGGAGCACGTCGCTGCTGAAGCTAGCTGCAGTCATGTGATCCACTTCATTGTCCTGAGGCCACAGGGTCAGCTCAAGACAGCTCCGTGGGACAACCAGTCCGTGCAGGGCTTTCTCCTGAGAAGGAGAGTCTGCATTATGCGCAGATCCACACACATCTGAATATGTATCTAAATATGCATCTAAAGACCAAAAATGAGACAAAACAAAAAAACCAAATGCTGCTGGGACAAAAAATTTGATTCATGCAAAACACATTTTAAACAGTAATCTTTTAAAAGACAATACTTACCATCTTATTTTTTCACAAGTTTCTCTATAAACGTAGAAATCTTTTTCTTACTCTGATGTTTTTTTTCTCAGAAATAATTCTTCAAACATCCTTTTTTAAGAAAGAAGTAAAAGCAAACGCTTCCCTGTGGTAGCAGCATGTTTGCCTGATGTCTGATTTAATGCAGAGCTTCTCTTCCCAATTACGCTCCAGCTGAGAATCACTCACCTGGAAGTGGTGGGCCGGAACCATCTTGGAGCGGGAGATACCATGTAAATCTGAGGCCTCAAAGCGGACCAGGCTGATGGCCTCCTTGGCCATCAGCTGCTTTATGTGTGCGATGGCTGGGTAGGAAGGAGAGAGGCTGTGAGACTCTAGGGTAGCCACATCCCAGCTCTCCCTTGATGGCGCTGGATCACAGAAGGCGTGCCGAGTAGCTGACTACCTTGTGAAGTGCCGCTATCCCCTCCCGTGACATTTTCATCCACTGGACGCCTCACACTGGGCTGAACAGTCAACAGCGCCTCACACCTGTGTGGAATCTCAGGAGAGTCTGCACCGGGGCTGGGGTGGTGGGGATGACCACCCGGCTGGATCGGGGACGTCTGAAAATCAGTCTTAAAAGGACTTACCAGCTACTACCGAAACTACAAAAGTGATTTGTATGTCTAATAAATAAAAGTTCTTCAGTTTAAACCACAACGTCCGACAACTTAAGTGTTTACCGTAGAGTTTTAATGTTACTTTATAAAGACATTGGGTCTTACTCCTTACTGTCAAGATGCCATTACAGTACAGCTGAATTTACATTTTTACCAATTTTTGTTTGCTAACAATCATTTTGTTTCATAAATGTAGATTTAAAAATATCACGTCTTCTAGATTTCTCCATGACCTGATTTTAAAATGACTTCTTGTTTATTATATTCTGCAAAACACATGGGACATATGTAAGACATCCACAGTCCCCAAACTGTCCTAATGGGTAAAACATCACATGACCAAGCTCAAAAACTCTACCTTCAGACTGGAATCCCTCGCTTCGTTCATTCTTTCCTATATGCCTGTCAAGATGGTCCAGTTCAGTGCAGGTGGGTCAAAATCAGGGTAGCCCCCTCACATCGCATAACATTTTATAGTGACCCAATACAATGACGGATTAAGAGGAACCTCCCCCCCCACCCTAATTTGCCCTGCGGCTCTGGCACCAACAGACAGCAGCTTCTGGCTGGCTTCAGTTATATAAACTGCCCAAACAACATAACAGGCTGCAGAATAATCACTCAGTAAGTCATTGTGTCATGGTGGAAAACTCTGCTCAGCTCTTCTGTGTGATCCTGCTTATATTCCAGAAACTACATGCAGTGGATTGTAAACAGGCATAGGCACAAGTTACTGTTATTTTACTGTTTTTTTTATTTAGTTATTATGACACAAATATCATTTGCGGCCAAAGTTTAGGTAAAAACTTCAGTTACATTTTTACATGAAATATAAAATTATTTTCTCTTGTGTCTATTGTGTTTCTATAAAACAAATAGTGTATTAATGCCTTACCTGGAAGATCCTACCAGTTACTCTGTTGCAGTAGCATGTTACATACGTGAGATGCGTGATTGTCGACGACTTAATGCAATGCACGGATATGTTTTCTTTTTTAGCATTACATTCTTGTAACTGTGTCAGAATGACCGAAAGCCCTCTCCAAATACGAATAACTAGACTACAAACAGTAAAACAAAATACAGCTTTTGTTTATGCGTGAAGATTGTGCTGCTCACATAAATGACAAGAATGATTCTGTGCATTCTACAGAATATAACATTAATTAGTTTTTAAATATAACAAAGTTTGGCATAACCCTTACCATTGTCATTTTTAAGACCCTTTAGGCAGTGAAATGTGTTACATGACATTAAATTGTTATAAGCAGGCATCAGTTTGTGAATTGAGAGGTTTTACGTGAAGTGTGCTGACTGCCAGCTGCCTTTGTAAGCTACATTCTCACTTTCTGATTTATACAGCATTTATTCTAACATGCATTTTCATTCCGCCGCTTTAAACAGTAATATGGAAACTGCATCTGTCATCTACGGAGAGACAACTTCAGAAAACACGGGGAGGGTGATTCAAATGCTTTATTGGCACAAAGTAGGACGTGACTGGCACCAGGTAATAGTGTTTGTTTATCTGGAGAAGTGACAGGTTAACTTCCTGTGGAAGAATCAGCTCGAATCAGCACATTTCGCCTACATAAGCACATGACTCATCTCAGACTCTGGTGGCAAACTTGATTTACAGCTTTAAAGACTGATTCCAGAAACCAATAAAACTTTTCTTACTTTTCTAATTTTTTATTTTATATGTGAATTCAGACACTTCAATAACTGAGGAGGTACACTCTACCTCTGTCTCATGCTACTTTTCAGATTCATCTTTTCATTCATTATGATTCTAATTCTCTTTCTCTTTTCTCATGCCTTTCCTCGCATAGCTGCCCCCACATTTCCCTTTTACTTCCTCCTGGGGGGGGTGGGGGACTTAATGTGTGTGGGGGGGGTGTGC
>JAABNX020000047.1:16847112-16858616 GCA_015163995.2 Mormyrus lacerda | reverse complement strand
CACTCACACGCGCCAACCACTCACACGCGCCAACCACTCACACAGGCACGCCTAAAAACAATTTGGTAACTGTAATGAGCCTCAGCATGTTTTTGCACTGTGGGGGAGTGGGGGGGGACCGAAGTACCCGAAGGAGACCCCACAACAACATGGAGAGAACATACAAACTCCACACAGGTGGAACCCTGGCAGAGACTCGAACCCGGATCCCGGAGGCGTGAGGCAGCACTGCTTCACCATGCCGCCCCTTGAACTCTTTCAACATAATAAAGCCTATTACTTATATGATTCTTAGGTGCAAATTATCAACTTTTTTAAATTCCATGCCATTTGATTTAATTTTTTAACTTTCATTTGATAAAACCGGTCTTTTTCGGAACATCAATATATTAAAATAAAATTTTCATTTACATTTTTAAACTTAAAATACATGTTACATTTCATCAGGCAAGTAGCTATGGATACAGCCTTGATTCATAAGCTCAGATGTCTGCGTGAATCAATGAAAATCAATCAATGGATGTTTTACCTTCTTCTCCATGATGGTGACGACATCGGGGAGGCCGCCGACCACTCTGCCGCGATCTGAACACGCAAACAAGCAGCATAAAGGTTTCATTTTACACATAAAACAAACCAGGGCCCCTCTGTAAATGCAGTGCTGTCTGTCTGTAAATGCGGTGCTGTCTGTCTGTAAATGCAATGCTGTCTGGATGCTTACTCTTTTCTGCAAACGCTGCTGCCCTGGAAACAAATGGAAAATACAGTGAGAAAGCGTCACATTTTGCAGGCCATTTTGGATGTAAAAGCAGATGGAGATTTCATTGCTTTTTAACGGATAGTGACACATGCGATGGGTGCCTTACTTCAGCCTCTGAAACTCCGCAAGCGCCTCATTGAATGCTGTAATGATAATACACGTGTCAAAAACTAATCTCCCGTAATGCTATCTGAACAAAATGTGGCAGACAACGCAAGCTTAAGTGATATTTTAGTACTATCAGCAACTTTCTAGAATATTTTGTTCATTATAAGATAGTGAAGCTGTCTATTGGGCAATTCAGATAAAACTCGTTTTAATTCACTGAGATGGGGCAGGCTCATTACTAGGGTCGCTGTTTTTCCACGCCTGACACAGTGCTGCTTAAAAGGTCCTCACCTTGCCCAGAGAGATCGAAGGTGCGCGTGTGTGAAGTGATGCCATCCAGGATCTCGATGGTGTAATGGCCCTTCTCCCTGTCAGTGGGCTCGCAGATCTGCATCCAGGCCATCTCCGAAGTGCCGCCGATCCTCATCTTCTCTGAGGACGAGATCTTGCTCTCCCTGAATCGTAAGACAAGGCGCTTTCGTGACACGCTTTCCAGGATGGTGTTTCACGTCATTCACAGCACTTTTTTATTAAATATCCTAATAGGAGCTGCAAGGTGCACGTCCATGTGATGCAAGAGAAGACAGTTCGAAAGCCCTGGAATCAAAAGCCAGACAGACGCTGAACTGCATTTCAAGGCATACAAATGATAAGAAGGTACCCAACAGTTCTAATATTTATTTCATTTTTGAAAAATGTAAACATTTTTAAACCTGATGAGTCCTCTGGTCTAAAACACTAACTATATGTGCTTCTGGCACAGAAATCCTTGCCATATATACCGTGTATGTAAAAGCCATGAGAAACCAAAGATTCTTTTTTAATTGGCATGGCCATACAGCAGCATTTTTAGCCTTTTATTTTTTAGGGAAACCCTTTTATGTCAACCATGGCACGAAGTACTTAACAACCCTATAACTTACAACTGTATTATGCGCTGAACTGAAAATCATGCACATGCAGCCTGTGGCTGTGGCAGAGTGAATATTAAAAAGATGTTGAAAGAGACTGAGGACTGAATTGATCACTGTAGGAAGAGAAAAAGGAGCATACTTGTGAAACCAGTGCGTTTTCATCTCCTCGGTGTAGTACTTCATGTAGCACTGCAGCCGGATGCCCTCGGGGGTGCACTGAAGCACCAGCTCGGACGCGGAGGAGCCTGCCGCAGACGGGACAGGCTTTCAGCGGCGAGCGCGGCTGACGGGCCGCCGGTAACCCTCACTTACACGCTCCGTTGCTGGATGTCACAAATAATTCCAGGCACGGCACGACTATATAAATTCAGGGATTTCAATGCATTTAGGAGGGATCAAATACATTTGATAGAGAAGCAAAAGTGTATACAGTCCTGGTTCTGTGAAGCGTGCAATAACATGACAGAGTACGGTGCTTTAGAATAGTGGTTCCCAACCGCCAAATACTGGTTAATTTAATTTAAAATACTATTAGAACTTATTACTTTCAATAAAATTAAATTATGCTGCTTTTTATATTTGAAAATCATTAATTATTTCAATGTATAATAATTATTTATTATAAATGTATTTACCAATTCTTTTTTTACAAATTTATCTGGGTGAATGACTGACTGCACCCCCACTGGGACAAAAGCCTAGAGTTACCTATGATCCCAAACTTTTGCTGCTCCCGGACCAGTCTGTGTCGCACAAGAATATGACGGGCCACCCAGCTTAACTTTTTCCATTTATATAAATATATATTTATATAACATATATTTATAAATATAAAGTTTATTTTTGGAAACTAACCAAGCCCTCCGTAACCCCCCCCCCATGTACCGCGGCCTGGTGCAATACTGACCAAGGACTGGGGGGGTCGGGAACCTCTACTGTAGAAAATAAAAGATATAAAGATAAATATGAACATATGGCCCTTACCAGCAATGTGAGCAATGCCGTTGATAATATCTTCAAACACTATAAAGAAAAAGCAAAGTTGATATTCGCATGAAGACAACGGAAATAAATACATAAAATCATAAGCAGAACTCATAAGGAATTAACCTCAGATTAATAAACCATCAATATGAATTAAATGAGAAGACCAATAAAATGGAGGAGAATATCTCGTATGTTCTATGTGCCGATACCTTTGCCCGAAATGTCGAACAGGGAGACATCTTTTCCTCTGTCGTCACTAAGGGTAGCTTTGTAAATACCTTGATCTTTCCTGGAAAACTAAAGAACAACAAAAAAAAAAAAAACAAGGAATTTATCCCTAGACGCATTAGGGTGATTATTTAGTCAGGTGTTACCCTGCAGAGGGCGCCAGGACACTCCTGGCCTTACACCCAACAGAATGCTGTACGGTATGACAGCCTCCGTCGTCTACAGGTTTCAGTTTCATAGCGAGTTTTGTCAGCTGTGAGTTTAGATTACATGAGAAATAAGATCTACCTTTTCATCTAAGAAACAAGAAATGACAAACAGTGTCGGCTTTAGATAAGTCTATAAACAGTAATGCAGTGCTGTTTGTTAGGATAAATTATGACAAGCAATGCGGCTGCAGTGTTACAGTGAATTTAGCACAATTGCTTATTACAAGATTGTGCGATTACTGCACCACAACTGAGAGCTGGTCCTAGCTTTAGTAGGGTATTTTAAAATCTAGATGTTACCAGTGGGATAGGGAGTGCGCAGCTCCCAGACATCACGTTGACTGGCGTGTCGAGAACAATTTCCTCATCATCCTTATACCAGTGGAAGGCAGTCTCTTTCTTGACATTGGCAAGCTGTCACAAACGCAGAGGTGAAGTAAATAATTAAAAATAAAACAGAAACGGTAAAATTATAATAAAACTCCAAGCCAAGCCGATGACTAGCATATTCATAGAATTTTGGGGTTTGATATACCTTGCATTTAAGTAACACAGTGCAGTCTTCTTCCACCTGGAAATACAAATAATCCTGGAAGTGGGGGCCTAGAATTAAGATATTTACAATGTCAGTTAAAATTTAGTAATTTTTCAAGTGAGACCAACACAGTGTGCAGTCAGGTATCAACTTATAACCGTTAGAAAACCCATTAGCGATGGATATTAGACATTTCTAGACAGTAGCATGGATAGATATGATACTTAATAACATATTTCTTTCTAAATATGTATAGGAACGTCACCTCACTCTTTTTAACCCACCTTGTTTCCTGATGTACTCTTTCCTCTGGAATTCGGCCTCCTTCAGAGCTACCTTGAAAGCTGCGAAATTGAAAAAAAGCAAGCCATTACCAGGATTTGTCCCTGACTTATCCTGTTCTGTCTTGATTTCCCCATTTGGCCAGCAGGTGATGTAACCCTTAGTTCCTATTGCGTTTTCAAACTCCCTGGGTCACTGTGTGGCTGAACGGGCTGTATATGCCATAGAGGACTGAGCCTCTCCTGCAGTTGTGGGTTTGAGGCTGGCAGGAGACCAGCCTCACCTTCAGAGGATATTTTGAGTTTTCTCCCCTTCGGTTATTTTGTCCTTGTATTGTAGTATAGATATATGTTTTGTATCTGTTCTCGTCATTCCTGCCAGTGTCTGTCTGGTTTTGCAGTAATATTTTGTTCTACTTGTATGCCTAGTGTTAAACTCCTTAGTTCTTATTAATTACCCTCACCTGTTCCTTGTTGCCCTAATCTCTAATGTTTTGGTAATTAGTAATGACTCACACCTATCCCTTGTCATACCCTTGTTGGCTATGTAATTGAGATCTTACCCTTGTGCTCATTCAGTCATTGCGTTTGCCGCTGCATGGATGCATTTCTTGTTGTGTTTCTTCCTGGTTTTGTCGTCTGTGCTTATGGTTTCCTGATTGTGTTTCTCTTGTGTTTAAGTATAGCCTTTATTAGTGCTGCTTTTTACCTTCCTGCTTTTATTTGACCCCTTGCAGTCCCATTGTTTTGCTGTTTTTTTTCTCACTGATTTCTCAGTTTAATTCAATAGCACCCCCTTCCCCTGGAGCCTTACAGTGGATCGTATGTCCTTCGCCAATGCCTGCCCGTAGGTCATTAAACCTGCCTGGACTTATTAATATGGCGTTACTCTCTTCTTATTATTCTCTTACCGTCACCGATGAGCAACAGAGACGACTGATTCTTCGCTTTGCCGTCCTGTATCTGAATCGTGTAGGTCCCTTCACTCTCCTTTGTGAAACGCTCCATCATGAGCTCAATAATTCCTGTTTCAACACTGTGGCTTAACTTGTAGCCCTGAAAATGAAAACAAAAAAGATTCTCATTGGACTGGTGGAATACAGTATGTAATTAACATTTAGATATAGAATACTCCAGCACAAAAATGTTATGTATAGTGGGGGTCTGTTCTCATGATAATTCCTAAGTAATATTATTAAAATGCATCAGAAATCCCCTCTGTCTCTGATAAAAAGCCGGCAAGTGTGTAACTGAAAAGCAACTATTTCTTCAATGTCTTAGGGTAGCATTAAATAAACGGAATGAATATAGTTTTTTTGTTCTCTGGGAAATTTTAATGAATCAAAAGTTTTCATCAATCATTCAACAACCCCTTCATGTTTGCGTTTTCTTTTCACACATGAAAAAACTGAAATGTTTTTGCAATTATATTGCTAAATATAGTTACTTTCCTTAACTATTGTTTCTATTGACTTGTAATCATACAAGGCAGCTGTACAAAGAATGCTGATAATACACCTACCTTATTCTTGGTCGTTTCATCGAGAGCAAAATTTGCATATATTTGTCTCTTAATCATATCAGTTGATAATGCAAAACTTACCAATAATGTAATAACATTTCTGAATCAAAAATGTAATAACTTTTTGTGCATAATATACTGTAATATGTGTAGCAGCCAATAACTACTATTACCATATTAAAAAATTATTACGTTGCTGGCAGTTGTTACATTGTTGGCTCCTACTGTTGGTCTTTAATTTCTGATTATTATTTACATAAAGCAGCGCTTCCTAGAACGCAGCTATTGCACCACAATTCACCATCATTCACAGCGAATGTGACGGTCCGTTAGCTGGAGTTGGATGCCCCCACCTCACTGGTGGTGATCTGCTTGTCGTTGGCGATGAAGCGGTAGGAGACGGCGGGGGACATGCGCGCAGCCTGCAACCAGAAACGCACGCGGCCTCTCTCCAGGACCTCATAGGCCAGCTCCGTCTTCAGAGGAACGACTGCAACAAAGTGACGTGCGTCTGAATATGTCTGAACAGCCTCCTGCTAACAGATGCACCAGCATACGCAGAAAGACCGGACTGTGTCATCAATATGTTACAGACATATAGGGGCTGGACAAATTGACAGAAACACCGCATGAAAAAAGGCCTTAAATCGCAAACTACCATGGCGAGTCATAGTACAATGATTTCCAATTCCCAGTAAGGCAATTGGCACCAAAGCAAAAAGAGAAGCTATCAAAAAGGCCAGATAGCTGATGTGTGAACTGCAGGTACACAGATCACGCACTCGGCCAAAGTATTTACTGCGGCATGGTTGCTACTGGGGATGTGTTTGTTTCCAAGATCAAAGCACAAAGATGCACAGTCTGGCATGAAATGCACAGAACCCAGACCCCTCAAAGGTGGGCTCTGACCAGCCATCTTTCATGCTTTTCCTCATTCTGGACGGGCCGCCTTCAGGTTGCCATTTCCGCTACCAGCTATTAAACACGGTGGGGGCTCCATAGCTCCACAGTGCTAGAAGCAGGCGCCTCAGACGAGGCATTCGCCGCCCCATGATGGCTCTGCATGCCCCTATGGCGAAGGAGCCTGAGGTCGTCTTAGATGAGAATGTTTATAAACGGCAATGAAAATGACAACGATGTATTCTCAGGACGGCCCCATCGACCCCAATCCCCTATTTAATCACTATTCATCCCAGACCCCCAACCCCGATCTCTAATCCCTTAGGGTTGGTTTGAGCAGTATCTAATTTTACGTACCGTCATACTGTTCACCAGATTTGTGCCTGCTCTTTCACGTGCTACCTAAGACTAGGGCTAAGCGATGCAATCAAATTCTCCAATTGTAAATTTTACGTGAGCGGCAGGTTGCCCACAATAAATTTCGCCAAAATAAAATGCTGTGTTTCATCAAAAATATTACCGAAATACCGCCCAAGCCTACCCTACAAACTCCCCATTTATCCAAAACTGCTTGTTAAAAGCCCAAAGTTAAGTACCCCACAATTAATTTTGCCAAGGTCCCAATGATTGATTTTGCTGACCAGGTAGCCGACTACTGTCTGGGGACGAGGAAGAAAATATAGATTTCATTTTAGAACATTCAAAATCATCTCTCTGACCTGTACAATGTTCCAGGAAACTTTGAAAAACAATCATGGAACACGTTTTGGTGGCATAGATGCCGATGTCCACAAGATGGCTTCTGCCATACTTTACTGCCGACTAGTGCAGCTGCTTTAATTTGCGAGTGATTTGACTCAGGTGTAGATTTTCATCCATCTAATGTTATTGTGAATAATAATCCATGTGGGCAATAAGATTTCTCAAAGATAACAGAGTAAATAAAGGAATGAAATCTAATACAGTTATCTAGTTCACATGGTCAAGTATCTTCTGTAGACACCCTTCCCTCTGATGCCACGAAGCGGCGTTTTTGCATTTTAAGATCTTCCCTGGCAGGATGTGTCAGCAAAGTTTGAAAAAGATTAATGAAATACTTTTAAAGAATCTGTGATCGCAAGATGAAATAACTTCCACAGCTGCCATTTCCTTCCTTTCCTGCCACATGGCTTATTTATTTATTTATGCAATTTATCTGAAAATGATATCTAGTGTGCTTTCCTCATCCATATAATGCTTTGAGGTAGTAATAGGATCCATAAAATACTTATACAGTTATTACATTCACAAGGTCAACTGCAACGACTTTGCCCTTTGCTTCCACTAGATGTCGCTTCAATTTTGGGTCGAATTGTTTTATCAGTTCCAGTCGTTCCATATAACGTGTCTGCAAAGTTTGAAAAAGATCCTTCAAATACTTTTTGAATTTAACGAGAAAGTGTTTGTGGTGGTGGATCGGTCCCAAAACCATGTTGTATTTCCCATTGAGGGAATACAATGACCTTTAAGCTGAATTAAATGTTGAATATAAGGCGTAACAGAGACTCACTTGGATGTCTGATTGCGTAGCTCAGCTCTAGCATTTTGTTCAGCTCTGCAAGAAAAACATCCATTACCAATTCACATGTCATCATATATACCAACAAGACAGATTATTCTTTATAATGCTGCAGCTTCAACAGGGGGTCTCCTGCCAGTTGGGGCAGTCGTCAGCCTACCTTCCTCCTTTAGGACCGTGCTGGCAGACACATATTCAGTGTCAGTCACAAAGACAGAGTATGTTCCCAAATCTTCTTGGTCTGGGTTTTTGAAGATAAGTTTAGATCTAAAAAAGTAGCATTATTTAATTAGTAATTTGGAGTGAACTAAATTGTATAAAGAGGACTCACAAAAATTACCCTCTTAATCTCATGCAGAGGTCATAGGGTGAAAAGCTTTTTTTGCATATGCAATTCCATGTATACAGGCAAAATGACTATTTATAGCTAATAATAATGTACGAGGTTCAAACAATCAAAAAACTGCAAATGGCAAAAAGCTTTTTGTTTGATTACTTGGTTAATGTTAAGGATGGGTGGGGCTTAAGGTTGCCATTGTTGGGATTTGGGTTTTTCCCATAGACATGAATGGACGGTCCCCACAAAGCTATGAATACAAACGTGTGCGTGCATATAGCCGGCCGAGTCTGGCATTCTGTTTATACAGTGCCTACGGGAAATCCATTTACCTTCTCCCTTTGGTTTCAGTTGTCACTCTGGAAGAATCAGTGATGTCTTTGTAGGATTTTGACCAGATAAACTTCGAGACGTCAGACGCTTCACACGCCTCGAAGGACAGATACACATCTCCGGTTTCTTCATCCACCCCACAATGAATTTCCTTGGTACCTGATGTGAAAATAAGTTGCTCTGAAGTGGAACATCCTGATTTTCCCAAGTTCAATATGTCCCTGGGTCAACGAGGGAACGACTTGCATTTCACTACTTAAACCAATCACAGGCTTCATTATATGACATCACCACATAGGTTCGATTTGTTTTTGATTTTCAAACTCAAGGCTTTCAACTACTTGGCCAGAGGCAGTGTGTGGCTGAGCCTCTGTGCTTGCGATGAGAAACTCCCATAAAATAACCATATGTCTGTGGGCCCTTGAGCAAGGTCCTTTAGATGCACCCTTACATTGCTCTGTCAAGCCTTTGCAAGTAAGCATGTTCCTATGTTTTATACTTACCAAAAGGCATACACAATAAAACAGGTAGTTCAGTGCACCCTGCCGCTTAATATAAAACACTGGTTTTAATTAATGCAATGATGTCATACAATGAAGACTGTGATTGGTTAAAGAAGTGAAATGCAAGCCCCTCTGTCGTTGACCCAGGGGCACATTGAGCTCAGGAAAATCAGGAAGTGCCTCTGAATTCTCCTTCGGTCCATAAAAGAACATGCCCTCCAGACACTATATGCATTAATCCACACTGCTAGTATTGTACTGTTTTAGCCCAAAGATCTGCAAAAATAAACTAAAACACTGCTCAGTAAATGATATTTCAGTTCCTGCTTTTCAGGAGCTCCTTGACTGTTGTCTGACTAGCACTAATACACTGATATGTGTTTGCATTCCTACCAATCGATTACAATTCACTTTTTTATTAATAACACATCCCTTTAGATGGAGATGTTCGCTTAAAAATAGCCTCTGCATTGCGGCGATCTCATGTTACCTGGCAACGCCTTAACACACACAGGCTCAGAGGCGTCAGATGCCCGTCCAATACCCTGAGCATTGACCGCTCGCACTCTGAAGACGTAAGTCTCTCCTTTCTCCAGCTCGGACACCTAGACACATGCAGGATAGAAATAATGAGCAGTTTTCTATTTTAATAGAAATCGTAATAGAATGAAAACGCTTCTTTGTGGACTGTGCAGTGACTTTTACCTTCAGATAACAGTGATCAACACTCTTGTCATTGACAGCGGCCCATTGGCCAGTGCCCTTCTTGGACACTTCAATGAAGTACCCAGTGACGGTACTTTTACCCATGTAAACTGGGGGCTTCCACTGAACAACCAGGGAGTCATTCCTGATCTCACAAAAAGAGATATCATGACAAGGACCTGAAATTCAAAATGACAGAACTCATAAGAACCCATAATTGCTGTGTAATTTCTACCGAACATTTCTACTGAATTCGGTAACGATTCTGTAATTTCTACTGCACATCATATCTTTAAATTTTAAGTGGTGACTCTTATCCATCCACACATTTTCTGTAACTGATTATCCTATTCAGGGTTAAAGGGCATCCAGAGCCCATAGCCACAAGGAAGGGAATGTTTTTGGACTTTGGAGGAAAACCCACAACGACACGGGGAAAACATGCAAATTCCACACAAACAATAACCACTAATTCGCTAAACTGATAAGCCACAAAAAAGATTTTGCTAAAGCTAAATGGTAACTATACTAACTGCTAGCTTTTATTATATAAATCGAGTTTCGGTTTGGTTTTTGGCTCTGAAACCCTTAAAAACATACCTAGAAAGCTAATTTTTTTTCCCATCTGTTGTATTACCAGGGGATGTTTAAGACTTATCCAGTTGAGTGTCATTGGATTCTGTAGTCTCCTGAATAAATCTGTGTTTAAACCTTTTCTTTCTTTGATTTCTTTCCGTGATATTCTATTTCCGAGATATTATCATTTTTGTCGGAGAACTCCTATTTCGCAATGCTGACATTTTGTCCTCAGTGAAGCATCTTGTGGACTACAAGTATGGCACTATTTACCAACAGCTAGGAAGGAGGGTCTCATCTCTTTATTGGTCTTTAGACCTGTCAATCAGACCCCGGAAAATTTATCGACCAATCATGTCTTGTGTTTACAGTACATGTAGTCGGCCAACAACATGCCAGATAGACTGTTGCAGACACGCTCACAACATACAGGAACAGATGCATATATAAATGTTATTCACTTTACTTGCGAAAAAATGTTAGCGGATTTATTGTTAGCTGAACTAATTGGCCCACTAATGATTTTCAAAGTTAGGAAAACAGGTAATCCACTAATAGAAACTTTGCCTTTATTTACCCCAGATGGGATTTGAACCCACAATCCCTGGCTTAGGAGGCCAATGCCTTATCCATTAGGCCACTGGGGCAGAGACACCCAGTCAATGAAACCTGCTATTAAAAAAGTAAGCTTTGCTAATTAACCCATCCCAGATTCTTCCTATAAATACAAAGGTAGGAATTGTGGGTGCTTTTCCACTGTGCCAGGTATTGTTAACAATTGCTTTCACATTTTCATTGATTTCGAATCAGGAACCAGTATCAAAATTATCAAACCAGCTGGGGAGGAAGAACTTGTGTTTATTGTCAACTGGTTATGCAAATAAACTGTCTCACAAGCAGAAAATACATCCTCCATCCTGACTAAGTGTAGATACAAACTCAGAAAACAATGATAAAGAAGTAAAAAAAAAGTAATGATATTGTATGCATGGACAGGTGAAGAGTCCCCTGCTTTAATGGCTATCTGGTTGGAATAGCATATTCAATG
>JAABNX020000047.1:16810267-16834549 GCA_015163995.2 Mormyrus lacerda | reverse complement strand
ATTTTCTTTTATTATAATACACTGTGTAATTATTGACATAATTTTGAAGCCCCTTAGCCCAGTAGAATATTAAAGTAAGTTTTCTTCAGATAGAAGTTCAGTCTGTGAGCTATCTGCTGCCATGTAATCTGCCAGCCAGTCTTTAGCTAAGGAAACAATGTCTCCGTTTGCCATTATGTGCATCGCAACTAAATTCAGTAATGTTATACTGGCATAAAACAAACTGTGCTTAATTCTCAGCCCCTTGCCTAGGTGTGCAGTGCAGCAGCGGCATCAGAAATAGGGGGGCTGTTCACCCCCCCAATATCGGCAGTCACCTCTTCCATTCTGTAAATTTTACTCACGTTAAAATCACGTTTTGTTGTGTGTGAAGCTTCAGTCTGACCTACACCCTCTACAGCTCTCAGTAAAGTCTGCAAACAGATATCTATTTACAGTAGGGCTGAACAATACTGGAATCATCCATCCGTCCATTATCATAACCGCTTAATCCCCACTGGGGTCACAGGGGGTCTCGAGCCCATCCCGGGAATAATGGGTGCAGATGCGGGAATCACAAAATTACATTTTTGGATTTTGCGATCACCGTTCATGACGACGTCTTTTGCCATTTAATGTGTGTCATAGTACAGATGAAACAGATGTATTAAGAGTGTGTTCCTTATCAGTCATTATGAATCCATATGTCACTTAGGTCAATTCACTGCATGTTCAGAGCACAAGTACGAAATCTAATAATGATTGTAGTATGACTCATTTCATCATATGAATCAGTTATTTTTTTAGTTAATTCATGTTTAGTTGCGAAACTGCACCCCAACAGTGTTACTATTTTAAATGACGAAGTCTTTATTTTTCAAAAATGATTTAAAAATCTTTCCAATATTGCACACTTTCACAAACCCTTTCTCACGAACCCCCCTGGGGCAAATTCATTCCCCCTTCCGACCAAGAACTACAACAAGCCTAATGTGGAGGAGGGCAGCGGCTTTTGAACAGAGGACAGAAATCTGACCTTGACCCCGAGGGCCTATTTTAAAACTGCCCGGACTCTCAGGTCTCCATCGCCTTCTTTTAAATCCCTGAAGTATCAGGCACACTAACAACACAGGCTTCCCATCTGTGACGGCATCTTCATTATTCAAAATCTGTCTCACTGAATTAAAAACAATCTGCGTGCCGGTGTGACCTTCAGACGCCCGCCGCCCGTCCGCCATGCGCCCCTGTAGGGAGCCGGTGGCTCCTGTGCTGCTCGAGGAGGCCGCGTATCAAATGGCGAGCAGCTCAGCACTTTGGACGAACAGCTGAGGCATCCCGGAGCCGACGGCTTCTCTGCGAGCGGCTGTTGGCAGCCGGGGAGCCGGCAGCTGTTTCGGCCCGTACCACAGCACTTTCTCCCGCGTCGACGTGCCACGGCTCCGGCTCACTCCAGCCGCCTTAAAAAAAAAGTGCTCAAACACAGACGTGAAAATTATTCATTTTTCATAGCATACCTGCCAATGGTCAGACTGTGCACGCCATATTTGCTGTCCAGCTTGTACTTCCCTGGATTATTCAGCCGATCAAGGAGAACACCGTCCTTAAACCTAAGAATAAGATACAAAATAACCGAATAAGATAAAAAAATGCCAGATATCCAAGGTAAGTCTCAGAAAAGTGTACAGTAAATGGATATTATGATGGCTGAACAAGGACGACTGGACTGTGTATCAGTGTCTTATAAAAAGAATCATTGAAAATGGCTGTAATTGTACAGCTAAAATGTCAAAACCACCATGTGTAAATCATATGAAGCATATGAAATATTTCTGCTGCCATGTTTTAGGGGCTCAGCTCTGCAAACAGGAAAAATACTGAGACATTAACCATGACTGCAGTGGTGACTCCCCTATGTCCCAGTTAAGCTGACAAATGTCTGGCTAACAGCTGAAAAATTGCATTTACAGGTTTTAATGTCACATGTATTCAAAGGGACACAGTGAAATTTCTGCTTCACAGTTACTGGGGAGTTGGGGGGGTGTGCATGGCAAACAACAGAGGACTAACAGCAGTGCAAAATGAGATAAGAGAACAAGTGTGACATAAGAATAAGTCAGTTAACAGTATAGTAAACAATGATGATTGAAAAGCTTCATTAAACAGTCATATCTGACAGACGCCACACATGACATTTTGCATTGCTGTACCTTAATTGAACAAATAGCTAAAATGTTGACCTCTTCAAAAGAGGGTGACTGGAATCAGGTGTTTCAGTAGAAGAAGTAAAGAAGAACCTTAATGTGACAGCTAAAGATCTGCTAGGATCTCTGGCACTTGACAACATCTGCCATAAGACACTTACTGTAGGAAGGGAAATTCTCTGCATGATGTTAACATGTTCCCCAAAAACATTGTAGGTCATCTTGACCAAAGTTTGCCAAAGACCGCCTGGATGGAACAATATTGTACTGACTGATGAGTCGAATTTTTAGGTAAATGGCATTATGTTTGGAAAAAACAAGCCTGCAAAAGCTCATCCTGAACGAGAAACAATACAGAGTTAGGATGAGAGTGTGGGACTACAGAGCTGTATGAGGATATGTCAGGGTGTCAGTCTGAGAACTAACTCAATAGAAACTGCACCATGCAACATAACAGTCACCCAAAATACAAGAATGAATGAGCATCACAGAGATATTTTGCATTTTAGGATCCATCCTAAATCCCACGGAAATGCTGTCGCATGATCTGAAGCAGGCTGTTCAACAAAGACATCAAAAAATACACATGAACTGAAATGCACGTGAGAGTTTTACTTACTAAAAGGTTCTGAGGGCAGAATGAAAAATGATTAGCTCAGAGAGATAGCCAATCAAATCTAGGTCAGATGTCAGACCAACCAATCACATGTCTTGGTCCCACCTCCTCTATTTCATTGGACCTGCCTCCTCTATAACCTGATTGGGTATCTCAATGAACCAATCATTTTCCATTTTGACCTGAGAATATTTTTGAGTAAATTAAATTTTCATGAACAACTGAAATGGATCTGTATAGAGCAGGGGTCACCAACATGGTGCCTGCGGGCACCAGGATGCCCCCAAGCACCACATGAGTCGCCCGTGGACCTGTTCTAAAAATAGCACAACTCACCACTGAGCAGCGTCTAAAATTTAATTTTATCCTCTTGCTATTCTTCTTTAATCACATTTGTATTTATACAGATTTGAAAATGACAATATCTAAAAAAAAGCATTTAAAACGTTTATTATACATGAAGTTTAGATAAGATTAGGAGGGTGTTTCAAACTGGTAGCCCTTGGTATAGCTCACAACCCGTGAAGTAGCTCTCAGTTTCAAAAAGGTTGGTGACCCCTGGTATAGAGGAATGGGCCAGAATACCTCCAAATCACCCTACAGGTCTGATCAGCGGCTGCAGAATAAATATAAGAGTTCACACCATTTTTATCCATTTAACCATAATTGTCTAAACAATTGTGGCAATGAGGAATGTTGTGTGTGCTGTTTGATATCTCTTGTTTAATGTCTTAAGACTGTCTATTTATTATTATGCTGTTATTATGATTAGGAGTCATTTATGCAAAAATCCAGATAATTTCAACGGTTTCACAAGCACCGTCTCTAAATATTAAATTGATAAATGAGCTGCCTGGGTTTCAACAGCTGTACAGATTTCAGCCATTTTTTGCTTCCTTGTGAATCAGTATTATTACAATCAACTGATTGCAAAATTACAGATTTATACCTTTTTGGGCATTTAGTTAATTTAGCGATGTCCTTTAGATAGAATATTCCGGAAATTCACGACATGAGGAGCCCTTACCATTTGACAACAGGGGCAGGGTGTCCCTGCACGGTACACAGTAACTTCAGGGGGGTCTTCTCCCAAACGGTGTGGGCTCTCACGTTCACCAGAAACTCTGGCTCCTTCACAGTCTCCTCATATACTTTCTTCCTAAAGGACATGGCTTCCTCGACCTGTTTCCAGGGGAAATGAAACATCACATGACCGATGTGATAACACACAACCGTCAGAAGTTTACAGCAAGCAACCAATCATAATGCAACGCATAGTAGTTATTATATCTTTTCAGTCCCGATCATAAATTGCCCAAATGGGTAAAGACATAACAACCTACTGCTTAAAAATATGAAACCATTCACATGAAACTGAATCATTGTATCTCACTCTCGCTGAAATGTCAGTGACCTGTTTCTGTCCAGCACTTCGTCACTTTAAAAAGCACAATATTCAAGGCTGTTTAATCTTTGACCTTTCAACTTTTTATAAATATGGTTTGCTTGTACAATAAAAAAAGTGAAAAATCATCATCATATTCCTTTACCTCCCTCTGAACCACGATCTTTTCCACCTGGTACCGAGTAGCTTCTCGCATCTTGTGCACCTCCTGCTGCAGTTCATCCAGTCCTCTTCCAAAATTAATGGTTCTGCGTTGATACTCCTCAACTTCAGCTGCATCTCTGCTAATACAGACACCAGCACTGAGTTCCCTCATATGACGTATTTTGGATAATACAGAAGTAAACTTACTTTTTATTGGAATGGATCTTGCTGCACACACACACATACACAGACATTTAACCAATGCAATTTCTGATGATAAAGTGAAAAGTATAGATATTCTGTTATCAGATACTTGTTAATAACAAAAAATAGAGACTAATTTATTTGCTACTATTTACTATAACTACTAAATGCTATTATTTATTTAGCAGCAATTGAATACCTTCTGTTTCCAGGTTGAAGTGTTCATACAGCCTGGGCAGCTAGAGTCCTGGCAGTTCTGTTAAGTGTGTATGAACAAATGGACCATTGTTTTGTCCCACTAAGATATTTCAAAACAACTTGCTGGGCTCCGGTATACTGGGTAACACTGGCTTATATTATTGTTATATTCATAGAAAAGGAGAATAAACAATACGTTCAGCTCTGTTCAGCCGTGGCCCATTTCAGAGACCAAATTCAGTAACATGGAGGTGGTGTGTGTCTCTGTGCCTGTGACTGAAAAGCCGCCAGTTTGAGTCTGGACCCTGGAGAAAGGCCCTTAACCTTCAGGGGCACCGCATGCTGGCTGGCCCTGCGCTCTGCTCCCCAAGCTTCCTCTCTCCTGTATGTGTGTGTCTTATGGAGAGCAAGATGGAGCAGGAAAAAAGAATTTTCCTACAGGGATTCAAAATGTATCATATCATTCCCTGATTGGTTAATTAGAGTCATCGGTTTGGAATGAAAAGTGTTTTGTTTTGCGTCAAGGCCTTCATCGACCTTGGCTACGACCTCATGGTTTTTTGCTTACATATCAAACTGATAATAGAATCGTGGTATTAAACACTCTGTTCTGACTTCCTCAGAAGCTGGTGATTAATTTAAGATGCCCACGTCCCAACAGGACATAGCCAAGAAACTATGCCTTATCTTAATAAGAAAAGACCAAAATTGTTCACAAACATTTTCCTTATCAAATTCACCTACACACAATACCACAAGTTTTTCAATAACAACAGAAAGCTACTTTATAATTGACACAAGCAGCAAATACATCATATGCATTATTTGTTTGGACAATCCAAGGTGATTTGGTTGCCCAGCAACGCATTTATTTACTTGTTTGTTTGTTTTGAAAGAAGAAGCAGCGATATACGCAGATAAAACACCAACATGTTGTCCTGCCCCGATCATCCGTTCCTCCCGTGTGCCACGCCCCCTCATCTACCCCGTGTGGAATCCCTGTGTTACCAGCTGTTTCGAGTCATGTTGATTGTTGCCGTTTTTTTAAGTTTGCGTTAAAATGTTTCTCCAGTCCGGTCATTAACGTCCTAACATCATTTCATGTTCCTGAGTGTGTTCTTCCAAATAAACCCTGTGTGCACCCGATTTCCTCGGATCCTTTGCTGCTTCCCTGCCCCGTACCCAGCGTGTACAGGACACATTTTGTGATAACTTTCAGGTTTCTAGTATATCGCTAAATTCTTGACAACTATTACTTTTGTGATCTTGATTTCAAAAGAATTAAGAATTTTGGAAGTATTGTCCAAATGCAGAAATGAATTTCTATTTATCGAAGGAAATTTTCAGGGATTTCGAGCAATATAGCTAACTGAGAAGAAAATGATTGTGTATGTGTGCGCGTGTGTTTTGTAATTATTACATTGTGGGGACCAGATTTCCCTAAATGTCATAAGAGCCTGTAACTTTCTTCTCACCCCTTATCCTAGTCTGGGTCTCATGTATGATATACTTTTCTTTTATTTTATTGTTTTTGAACTGATTGAACCAAGAAACCCATAAGCTATCAAAAGACAGATATTCTACATAACGGAATTATCTGCTGCCAGAACTCTTCGTATACCATGACATGGCTTATAGATCTGAATATCATCTTGATTGTGCTTCAGAACCCACCTCTGCCTAAATGGAGGTATGGTATAAGTAGACTCATCCTTGCCCTCCTCCACAGACTTTACGTTGGACGTTCCTTGATGCTCTTGTTGCTGATGATGACTTATTGTTTTTGAACTGATTTTTCTGTCCAGAAAAGAGAAGGTTACATCTATGATAATGACTTAGGTAAACATGCTGTCATGGTACCTATGTGTACTGGAAGCTTGACCTGCTGTTACACATAGCTAATTACATTTGGTATTTTAGGTTGGAAGTTTATTGCACCTATAATGACTATATTTCTTGTTCGAAATACAAAACTACATTTAGTCAGACTGAAAACACAGGTAGCTACTTGTACTACCAAGAAAAGGTTTAAGGTATTTATTTTCATACTTAAGTTTGATGCAAACACATGTTCAGCAAAGTGAACGAACATTGAATATTTGCATCCGTTTTTTCGCTAGTACTTGTGACTAGTGTCATGGTGTGTTGCGACAGCAATGATCATCTTCATCATCATCCTAATAATCCTACCTTGATGAAGAAGCAGCATATTCCTTGACCGTGTACTTAGTTTGTATACTGCGGTAATCCTGGTCAAATTGCTTGTGCTTCCGTTGGTAAAGTGGCAAAGCCTTAACGGTGGCCATGACTGATTCGCCTCAAAGACCTGTCAACCAATCAAAGTGAACAATGTCAAACTGTACCCAGCATTTGATAGGATACCGTGCCTTTCTATGTAGTGTCACACACATTTTCTTCAGTTGCCATAACCTGACTTTAATCGTTAGTGGAGTCTAAGTATGTTGTATGTTTTAGCACAGGAATATATATTTAACATTTTGTTCCATCCAGACATAACGCCAGCCTTAAACGAAAATATGTCCATAGAAATACTGCTTTGACTAGCGAGGTTCTTAACACAGACATGTGCTTTTATATCTTTGGCAGATGCTGGTAGCACCATGTAGCATTAATAAATCAGCTAATTCACCAGATTAAAATGCTGCTTATACGATTTTCAGGCATTATAATTCATTGATAACCATTTCAGTTAATGATGTTCATTTTCACACTGTGGCACTGAAAAAAACAAATGACTGTTATGCGGCCTCTGGAGGGTTTTTCTTGTGTGTGTTTCCGTCTTCATTTCAGGCAGGTAATATGAGACACGGCAGAATATGACTCCATTGCAGCTAGGACACTTCCTTTAAAATGTACGGCTAATTGCAAAGGCTAATGGCCAAAGATAACTGAAGAAGAATTTACCAAAAGATTGTGGGGAAAAAATGGGACTTCTTTATACACTCACTAGCTTATCACTCCATTACAGTGATATCACATATTACCATTTTCTCTCCAGAGAAAATGTATTCATTATTCGTGTAAACCCAATGTAACCCCTGACTAAACCAAGAGCTACAACCTGAAAGTGATTATCAATGGATACCATTTAATCACAGCATTTGCACACCTCCAAAGCATATTGCAATAAATAGTCCAGCTGAAGTGGAACACATATTTCAAGGATAATCTCATTTTCATTTTGGTAGCCTAATAAATTACCTTGGAAAGTACAGAAAGTATACAGTACATTGAATAGACATCTTATCAAGACCAATTTGTCCCAAGTATGGGTTTGCTTGTACTACACATTTTTAAAATTACTTTTACGTTAAAATGTTTTCTCAGATTTAATTTGCTGCAAAAAATAACAATGAAACCAATATACCCAAATTTTAAACACATTTAAACATAATTTCTTGTTTTCACTTGTTCTTAAAAAAACAAACAATGTTTGTTTCAATATAACTGAATCTCAAGCCAAATAGTTACAAAGACATGTTTGTCTTGTCACTGGTGACATTTTTTCTTATAAAACATAATGTAAAAAAATAAATAAATCCGACTTACCCCAAGGGAACAAAAACGCAGGACGGTGGAAGATCCGTCTGCACCGCCTTGAGTTACTTGATGATGGAAACAAAAATATTACCCTCCCTTAAGGAAGGCTTCCTCAGTCGCATCCCATTTATGGACAGGAATAAGACTATATATAGATTTTACATCAAGTTTCCTTTTTTTTGAGAACAAAATTCTACGAGACACCTTCTGCGTTAATTTCACTTTCAGTCAAAGACAACGTTAGGCCTAAATTATTAGTAAAAGGAAATGCAGCGGTATTTTTTCTTTCATGATATACACACTGACAGACTACTAGTAATTCACGGTAATAATGACAAGAAAAATACCAAGATTATGATGTGATGGACTTATTGTGAACGTGTGAAATACCAGTTACACCTTAAAACGATTTAGGGGCACCTTAAGTCGCGAAGTTGTACATAGTGGTTTAAAGTAGTACAATGTTATATATACCATTTAAATAATTTACATTTAAGGTAATTTTCCTAGCGGTGTTAAGAGTCTTCATCTTCTGAAACCCTTTCAGGTTTCTATATAAAGCCCGTAAGCGCGGTTACACTTGCCAGAAGCTATTTTTAACGGAAGGAGAAGCTCTCAAAAATCTTGTAGGTGGCTGAAACATTCTGTAGCTCCGCCCGGTAGCATGGGTGTGAATATCAAAAAGATAAAACCAGGATTTAGATACCACTAGCAAAATATCATGTAAAGGACGTACTCAGAGGACAGACCTCAAGAAATCTTTTTTTTTTTTTTTTTTGCGGTCGAGTAAGGTTATTACTTACTCTTATTGCAAGCATCCAGTTTGCCAACTACTAATATTTTTTTTTTTAACAATTCCTAATTATTATTATTATTATTCTGGGCTTATGGCAGAAATACATGTTGACTTTAATCGTTATGAGTTCGCTTAAATTGTGCCGCAATTTGGGAGCAAACGGGGAGCGAAGTTTCGATTTTCCAGCTGGCGCGGAAAGACTGGCAGTATGGCGCCGTACAGTGCAGCTCAGTGTATTGCGCTCCCTGTCAGTCTCCTCAGCTCATAAACATCGACAACTGGCAGCGTCCACTGCCTTTTACGAAAATTGTAAACACCACGGACTATTCGTGGCTATTTAACAAGCCACCAGGGACAGAAACCAGAGGGGAATTGGGTACGTGTACCCTCCATTATTTAGTCTGGCTTCATAGGTCTGTCTAAAAACAAACAGAACTTAACTTATATTATTGAGTTGTGTATCCAGTAAGTTCATCACCTCCATGCACCTTCAGCAAGGTTATCATCTTCCTCTTTTACATTCCACTGCATGTGGAAGGAAAAGGTTCCGAACTCTTTGGGATTAGATTAGATTAGATTAATTTATTAATATTATTGATCACAGATGGAAATTCTTGATTATCTCGTTTTCGGATCCTCTAACAAACAACATGTGAAAATATTTTAAATTAGCATATATCTTTATTGAAAAATGTGTCAGCAGTCAAGGTTGTTGTGTGTGGATATTTAGCAAATATGCAAGCATTTTTGGAAATAACCTCATCTAGGTTATAGTAGCAAACTTAATGTATAGTAGCTCTCCAGGACCAGAGTTTGAGACCCCTGGTCTGTGTTATTACTGAAGAAATTGGTAACCTTGTCCAATCTTACTAACCAGCCTTGGTGTCGCTGGACATTACAGATCATTTGCTTGTTGTCACTTACTCTGTCAATAATGAATAATACACATACCGGTGGCGAAGGCTGCCATGCAAGGTGCCAACCTGCTCACCAGGAGCAATTAGGGGTTCAGTGTCTTAATCAAGGGTCAGGAGGAATCAGGGATTGAACCTGCAACCCTCTGGCTGCTGAACAATAGCACTGCCATCTGGCTTAATGGTTAAGGAAGCGCCCTTGTAATTGAAAGATTGCTGGATTGAATCCCTGACCAGCAAGGCACCCCTGAGGTACCCTAAGCAAGGTACTGTCCCCAAGCACTGCTCCCTGGGCGCTGAATTAGCTGCCCCCTGCTATGTCACATATGGGTTAAATGCAGAGGACACGTTTTGTGCTCATACAAGATATCTTACAGCAAATCTATATTATTCCATTACAAACCTAAAATTAACCATTTCAAAAGCATTGGGGTAGTATGGAAACACTACAAACTATTAGGTAATGGTTGAAATGGTTACATATATGTAAATGCCCGGGCAGACTCACACCAGCCAGCCGACCAAAGCTGGAAACCCTGTGATGACCCTGTACGATGTAAGTGGAATAGACTAATGAAACAACAAACAAACATATTTAAAAGTATTTATTTTAAAAAATCCTAAACTATACATTACAAAATAAAACTATTGGTAACACTTTCTATGAATGCCATGTCTATAAGAATCTATGAACACATTTGTAACACATTATAATACATTCATAAAGCATTATGAACATGGTTATAAATATTTATAAAAAGACATACATTAGAGCCGTGTTTATTGTGCATTATGTATGTTTTATGTAGCTCTGATCTATAATGAACCGTAGACACCTTCATAATGCGGTACAAAACATCTGTAATTTTTATACCAACCTTTACAATGCATTATGAAGGTATCGATTGTGCATTATAATAAATATAATAAACATCATAATGCCTTATGACTGTCAATAGAAGATGCTGCAATGCTTTATTCATTCTTATACTGATCATTATAATGGATTATAGATGACAGCTTCAGATAAAGTGTTACCAAACTGTCTATAATGAGATATTTTATCATTCCAACAATCTGAAACTTAAATACATTTATAGAAAAAAAACATGAACTCATCATCATTTTTGTACCTGCACAAAATTAAATAAAAAAATGTAAACTCCATAAAATTAAAGACATTTACAAAACAAATAAAATAACTTAAAGTTAACTTAAGGAATACAATTATTTTATTTAAAAACAATGTTTTCAAAAACAGCCTGAAGTCAAGACTGGCTCAGTCTGCTTTGAAATCCTCCTTTTATTGTTGCTTTTTAATAGTATTCAGCACTTCTTTAAATGCAACATCCCATTAGTAAGTTTATTTAATTTTTATCAGAAGAACAGCCATAATTCTGTGAGCCAGTGTGGCCCAACATGCACTGTCTGAAGCAGTGAATCTGCTGGCTTCAGTAGAGATCCAGCTCATGCTGAATGACAGTCTCACAGCAGCAGCCTTTAATGGAAACATTCCCAGGTTTAAGCAGCTTCAGTGGAGTAAGAGCTCCAGGGCTCTATGCCTGTTACACCTGTGTAGCAAAATACATGTCATAACATGGAACAGAGATCAATGAAAAACACTGGGCTGAAAGAGAAATTTACAACCATTTAATATGTGTATCACTGTTGCTAACTAAATAGCATGTAGTTTAAGTGTAGGTACATTTTTCTTCGGCTGCTCTTAATGGGCTAATTTGATTTGATTTTAACGACCGTGTGCATGTTTTTAATCACAGTACAGTTCTAGCTGGCAGCATAATGTTAATCATGCTCAGAGGTGGACAGTGTTGGACAGAAATCCAGACCAAGATTTTATTTCAAAGGGCACCTCCACACCAGCCTTTGAAGATAATCGTCACAGTGCAAAGGCCTGTGAATGTAGTTTGCTAGAAACTAAATGGTTCCATGTTTGTCTGTATATGTCACAGATCATGGTAAACTTTACAAAAGAAGCAAGAAAATTGTTGTGACCTTGAATATGGTAAGTATGGAAGATCGATGGCTGAATGGTTTTTGTTCATGTGTATATTTATGATTTAATTATTTGCTTGGTCCTGGGTGGCATGGTGTTGCCATGGTACCCACTGCTACCTCACACCTCCAGGGTTGGCCAGTTTGAATCTCCCAAAATGTGTGCCATGTAATGGACTGGTATCCCATCCAGGGTGTCCCCTGCCTTGTGCCCTGTGATGGACTGGCATCCCATCCAGGGTGTCCCCCTGCCCTGTGCCCTATTCTGAATGAAACTCCCGACTAACCTTGCAACCCTGTATAATCATTTGTGAGCTGGATGGATGTATATTTGTTTAGTCTTAATAATTTTGTCACATTATTGATTTTAACTGATCACGGACATTGTTGATTATTGTTAATAGAGGTGGCAGCCTGCACCTATGCTGAAGCTCCCCAGCAGCCTGGCTTCTCCGCCGTGACGCACACTGACGGGATCTCGCATCCTGGGGGCTCCTTCTCTGAAGCAACACTGAAACAAAAGTGACATGAAACCTCATTAGGCACCACATGCGATGAGTCTAACAGCATCTCACAATCGCAAACTCCATTTACCTCTTCAAACTCTTCCTCTGTTTCGCGTCTATATCACAGTCTACAGATGCACTATTCATGCTCTTCTCCAGCTCCGCTCTCATCTTGTCCCTAGACTTTGAATTGTACACCAGATTATAATCCACTTGTAGGCAATGGACCTGCTTCCCATTATCACCATATAAGTCCATCTTCACGTTTGTGTTTTTGACATGGGGAGCCCCTCTGGTACTGGCAGAAAGCTCCTCGCCTCTGGGAGAGCTGGTTGTCAGATTGTTCATGGTCTTGCCGTTATAGTTCTTGCTCAACTGATTCCTGGGATGAACCTTCATGTATTTGCGGACCAGCAGCACTGCAAATCCTGTCAGTGGTACCAATAGCAGCATAACTCCAGAGCAGACGGCCTTCCAGGGGACGCCCTCCTTGTCAGCTTCTTCCAGCAGCCTCTTGGCCCCTTTGATACCAAGCTGTTCCATGAGCAGGAACTGACAGTTTCGTCCAGCATAACCATGCACGCAGGTGCAGACGTAATGGCCGTCCATCTCGTGACACGTGCCACCGTTTCGGCAGAGGTTATACTTGCATTTACTGACAGATACGTTGCAGTTGTTGCCTTCATATCCAGGAAGGCAAGTACAAGAGTAGCCATTAATTTCATCATGGCACGTCCCGCCATTCTGGCAAGGGTAGTTGGAACACTCGTTGATGTTTTCTTCACAGTGCAGTCCTGTGAAACCTTCTGTGCACTGGCATAAGTAGGAATTCACAAGGTCCACGCAAAGAGCACCTAGGACAGCATTCCAAAACACAATCAGTCTTTATGAAATAGGTTTTACTTTAGAATCATTGACGCAATTGGACCAGCTAACGTTTAGGCCGACAGGCATCTCCTACCATTTACGCAAGGGCTGGAGGCACAGTGATCGATCTTCTTGTCGCAGTTGAAACCGACGTAGCCCCCGAGGCACTGGCAGTAGGACCCACCGTCTGGGTTACTGACACAGTGGCCACCATTGAAGCAAGTATCATTGGTGCAGGTTGTCGTTCTAAGCTCACAGTTACTCCCAGAATAACCTGGAGTGCAGCTGCAGTTATAACTGTCTTCAGTATTCTGTCAGGGTAGACAAAGTACATCATACAATAACCAAGAGTACATTCATATAACGATAAATTACAACAAGCTACTTAACACACATTGGTATAGCTTGAAAGGGAACATGAAACACTAGATTGGTCACCACTCTAAAAATCCTTATACACTAATCCTTTAACACTATTGGCGAAACTGGATTAAGAATAATAACTAAATTTGTACATTTTGTACACATCTGCAAATCTGAATTTTAAATCACCCCCGATCCTTTTGTAATTTGAATACACAACAACAGGTTACGCCCCCTGACCAAAAGTAAGTTTATTCAGAAAACCTTTCTTTGAGACGTAAATCATGTCTGAATGTCATTACAGAGAACCTGCGACAGTAAAAATAAACCGGTGTAATCGGAATCACTCACAGTGCACGTCCCACCATTCTTACAAGGCCCGTCGGCACATCTATCGATCTCGATATCGCAGACAGTCCCAGAAAAGCCGGCTTTGCAGGCACACGTGTAGCTCCCTTGCCCCGTGTTTGTGCAAGTGGCCCCATTCATGCAGGGCTTGTGGTGGGTACAGTAGTTGAGATCTGGAACATGCAGTTAAAACGTTAAACCAGCCCGCTTCCTGTATCATTGATTCTGAAGGTCCTTTAATGGGAAAAAAATAACCGAATAGAGGGGATACTCAGAATGATGACATCACAGCATCTATGTTCGTCACAAGTTAAAGGTGTAGCTTAATCTGGTTTCCAGACTGTTTAACTAGTACAGAATTATGGGTAACCTGCAGCTAACCATAAAATCTCCCTGGAAGGGACACTGGTTCATCGCAGGGCATTCCGGCATTTACAATTCCACACTATTCACCAGTTCACCCAACTGCATGGTTTTGGACTGTGGGGTGAACTATGGAAAGAACTTACACACTTCACACAGGCACAGAGCTGACTGTTAGGGACCCAAGGCAAATGGAACCGACCTTGGTTGCAGAAGAGGCCGCCCCAGCCCTCCTGACAGTTGCACTGCCAGGGCTGGTGGCAGGTGCCATGCAGACAGCCTGGGTAGCGTATGCACTCATCACAGTACCGGCCCGTGAAGCCGACCCTGCACCTGCCAAGTGACCACAGTCTGCATGTCATATTAGCAAGACCGAGAGATTCATTTAACTCATTTATTTAGTCATGTTACTGTAGTACAGGGTCTCCCAACAAGGTCCTCAGGGACCCACAGATGGTCAATGTTTTTGCTAACTCTCAGCTCTCTGCCAGACAGTCCACACCTTTACAAAAATGTGGACTGTCTGTGACTCCCTGACGATTTCCTGATCGGGAAATATTGCTGTAGTACAAAGAAATCAAGAGGCATCTCCCGGTTTTGGAAGGACGGGAGAGAAGGTTTCATGCCAGTGCAGAGCCTCGACTCCACACAACAGCAGCCTGACTTACTTGCATTCACCGGGCTTGTCACAGAAGCCGTGTTCCTCATCGCATCCTGGAAGACAGATCGCTGCAAACAAACCGACAGCTGACTCAGCGTAACTACAACCTCAAACACTAAACGGGTCAGTAAATGCCGGATTATTCAAATAAGTTCAGTGCTGCTACCTGTTAAATAGGAAACCTGCCCCTCTAATCAGATGGGAATTAAAAAGAAACTCTCTGCTTAACAAAGTTCCCCACACAAAGGACGCACACACAAAAGGCCATTTTGCTCTCTCTGCGGGTCAGAAGTCCCTGATCCATTCTTTGGTAAACTCCTCCCCTCGGTATCCCTGAGTCAGGGCAGATAAGAGTGTGCAGACAGCTGGTCTGCATGCTGTTACTGCAGGACAGCTGCTTCATTGTCTGCTTTCACTCAGCAGCTGCCTGCTACCAACAAAAGTAATCCAATCAGCAGCAGGCCCCAGTCTAACTGGTCCAATCAGACGGCGCAGAGCATGTCTGTGACTATTCACAAAGCTTCTCAAGATTCAAATTAATCTCTTGGCACTGATAATAGTAAAGTTGTTAAATTTTTTGTAAAATTCTTTTTCATTGAAAATTTATTGATCGCACATTAATCTGTAATAATAAAATAATGCATAATCAGATTTATTGTCTGTGTCAGATGGATTTAAGCATGATAAAGAGACCCTACCTTCTGTACAGTACTGTCCTCTCCAGCCCGGGATGCAAAGCACATCGCCACGGTCTCCACAGGTAAAGTGGCCGAAAGCGTCGTCCCGGGAGCGGCAGAACACAGAACATCCCTCTCCATAATAGTGCTCGTCACACACAAAGCGGTAAGAGTATCCGAGCTCCGTTCCAGCAGCAGTGTGCACGTCCTGGGTCCACTCTTCTCCCGCAGCTAGATGCCTCTGAATGATCATGCGGCTGATCAGGTGCTCCAGACTTTCTGGAGGAATATGAATACAGGGCCATTGGTGTGAAACGCCAGCCTGCCTCCATATGCTCGAATAAAGAGGCGTTGGTGTGAAATGCCTCTACACCGGCCTGCCTCCATATGCTCGAATAAAGAGGCGTTGATGTGAAATGCCTCTACGCCGGCCTGCCTCCATATACTCGAATAAAGAGGCGTTGATGTGAAATGCCTCTACGCCGGCCTGCCTCCATATGCTCGAATAAAGAGGCTTTGGTGTGAAATGCCTGTACGCTGGCCTGCTTCCTTATGCTCGACAGCGGAAGGAATTAAGCATTGTTGATCATGTTCACCCTACCTGTTGCAGGATCATCAGTAGAACCGGTGTGGAAAGCGTCGATGATCAAGGAGAAGGTCCCCTGAATCAGCACAGAGAAGATGTGTCTAAAACCGTCAATGATTCCCACCGGCAATGGGGTACACTAAGTTACTTTATAGCCTGTAAATCTTCACAATCTCTGATAACAAATACACTTTATTGGCTTGTGTTTAGCTGCAACAGATTACGAAGACAATATGTCAACAGTAAACTTAGGTTTACAGATTGAATCTGAGCTGCAAGGATACTCACAGGCCACGTGAAGCTGACGGGGAAGCGTACGGGGTTAGTGAAGGAGTGATCGGGGGCCGACTTGGGGAACTGAAAGGAGTTGGAGCCGAGGACGGGGGTGACGACGCTGCCGTAGGTGCAGGGGGGGTCTGGAGACACGCTGCTCTGGTAGTGCTTCAGGCAGATGCGAAACAGCGTCTTACATTCGCAGGGCTGAATCGCGGAGGCCGCGGCGCCGCGGCAGCATCTTGCGTGGCTCCTTTTGTTCAGGAACTCCTGCAGCATCAGCTCAAAGCCACCTGAGGAAAGGCACTGTCAGGAAAGAGAAGAAAGAGCCATTATCCTGGTTTACAATGGGATGGCCCAGCACATACCTGTGTAGCTTGACTGTTCGACACACAGCATGCTTAATATTATACTTCAGGAAACTGTATGGTAATGTCATGTTACCTGGGATATTAAGACATTTACAATGAATACTTTCAAAAATTGTGTCCTGGTTTTCATTTTGGATAACATCTACAATAAATATTCAAAAAAGAGAAACTTTCTAGATACTAGCTAAACTGTAATACGACAAGAACTAATGTTTTTCCTTGAGAGTCTCCACATTTGTTCATCCAAATCCGTTTTCCAAATCATGAGTAAGAATTAATCCCAGCGCCCATCAAAGGTCAACGAGATGAAAAGTCCTCGTGGAAAGCTGAAGGTTTAATTCCATGAAATTCCATGTCAAGGTGATAATCCCAGTCCTGGAATTAAATATTGCAGAAAAGGAGCAGCCTGATATCCTGTGAATGAAAAGAGCTTTTTTCACCCCTGAATCTGCGTGTGTGCTCGACCAGGCTTCCTGCCACTGGTTATATACATACCGCTGGCTGCTATGTTAATGACATGCTAATGACTGCCCCCCCCACAATCCAGCACTGGTTAATACAAAGGGACATGGAAAATCTCACACTCCTTCACAGATCTCAGTGGTCACTGAGCTGTAAAATGTCCCTCCCCGGGACACAAATCAGCAAATTCAGTAGACTTACATACTTCATACTTTCATCCTGCACTGGAATTTAGACATACTTCTTTATTTCTTACAAACGTGCATATTGTTATAAGGTGCTTCAAATCATTTCCCAGGAGCAAAATGTCACTCCCTAAATGATATTTTTATGGCGTCCTCTTATTGTCAGAACAAACTCTGACTCTTCTTGAGAATTGCACAAAGACGGGAGAGATTTGGTCAGCCTGATGTTAAAGTAAATAACTGCGTTTTGTTATCGCACTCTTAAATGGGGCCGTATAGACGTGGCTCGGGGTGTCGCTCGCCCGCTTGTCATTAAGGCATTTCGGCATTGTGTGATGCAGGACTCAGGCCTGCCCTTTGCGCTCTCAGCTGTATGGTAATTCATACAGCACCTGCTCCCCGCACAATGTCAGCAGAGAGGAGCTGCTTCACACCAGCACACCCTGTGTCCTCCCCAACAATGTCCCCCCAGCCCAGGGAGCGTGTACATCATGTCTCCTCAAAGAGATGGCTATCATCTCCACCTTCTCCCCTCAGTGGTCTGCCAGGACCGGCACTGGCAGGGAAACACCAGCTAACCATGATATCCAAATAACTCCGCAAGACCGGCCTGCTTTTGAAGAGAGACAGATTAATTTGTGTTCGCATGAGAAAAAAAGCAGCTGGTGGCCCCTGCAATATATATAATTTATATTGAATCATTTTCTACTTCACTGATTCTCTTTCGCTTCATCCAGTGTGACTTACTGCTGTTTTATAGTAAACCTGACACCTGAATGACTGTGGCTTCTATATTAGTGTCAGCTGAATTGCTATTAAACAGCCAAGTTAAACAGGAAATTAGTGGGTGTTGATTCTGGAGGTTATCTGTCCCATATTTTGTGGTCATGTAACTATATATTCAGTTGCCTATTTTACATTTATTTACAAGCTAACGGGATAAAATCCAGCTTGTAGTTATTTAGCGTTTTCTGCTTTATAAGTGAAACGGTGGCGAAACTGGGGCCAGGTCTTCTAAAGCTTCCAGTTCATTCTGCCATCGTTCGTTAGAATTTCACTAATGGACCAACATATCCAAAAATAAACTCATCATATATCACTGCGAAATTCATGTAGGATTATCTGGTGAAGTTCTCAAAAGCACAATGACATTTATGATGACGATGATGATGATGAAACGTCCTCTGTGGCACTTTGCAGTTACACTGTTTTCTACGGAAGTGATCAGGAGATGGTGAAAGTACACTCTTCTCTTTTTATGTTTCATTTTGTTCTAATTATGTCTTGAAATGTTGAAGTATTTTCCAGGGAAGCTTGTGATATTACTTGTTACAAACATCTACAGTACAGGTGTAGTACATAATATATTGATGTATAATATTGCATTACATGGTGTATATATCAAGGTATTATTTTATTTTTGGATTTTCATAATATTTCATTTTGTACATGGCTTCTAAACAGGCTTTATTCTTTCTTTCAAAGTAAGGTTGATGCAGCTTTTTAACTGTTTCCCAGGTACAGGATGAAGAGCAGATTGGACTATATACAATATACAATATACACTGTACAATAAATCGAGCGCTTACATGCTTACATGAGTGCGAACAGTGATTGCTGTGAGAAAGTGTCATACCTACCAAATGACACCCCCCACCCCCCCCCCCCCCAATTCCACGGCTGACATCCGCACTTCCCTTTAGGTCATACCTGTGCGGAGTTCACAAGTCGATGCTGATAACTGGACGTTTATCAGGAGAAATGTTAAATCTGAAGTATAGTGGGAGGAGGAGTGGAACATCTGGAGAAACCCAGGGAAATCAGTAACCTTGGCAGATTTGCTTTATTGCTTTATTACCTTCTCCAGATTTTGCTGATATACTTTAACTGTGTGGCTTATGATGGGCGAATCTGCATTCTGACCATAGCATGTTGTTTTCAGAAGTCAAGCGTCTTATTTATATAACGCAGTTATATAAACTTACATTTTAAGTTTCTGTTCTCGCTTCCTCTCTTTGACTCAAAGATTTTTGCGCTGAAAATAAAAATTGTATTTGGTGCATTAAGAAAACGTTCTCTGTCCTGATAGGGTTCTTCTCAAAGTGAAATACAATTTGTATTTAAATGTGTCAGAAATACTGCCCATTCCTGTCTAGCAGTACTGACAGATCACGTCCTTAAAGTGACAGACACATTCCTACACTTATTCCTGACTCCAAAGATTGGCTCTAATCATACCGCAGACTCAGTCTTGTATAGCAAACTCCTTCGGTGTGGCCTTGATCCAGGCCACAGTGCTAATGATCCTTTGTTTAAAGGAGCAAATAATGTGGGGTTATCCTCTGATGCTGGAAATGCAGCAATGCCCGCATTGCTATTCATACCATTCATCACTTCCTTTTCTCATGCGGGGCTGAAATCTGCCTCAGCCTGTCTGGACGTATCCTAAAACGATTTACATTTTATTTACATAATTGATGTCATTGAATGCAGAAATTTAATAACTGGTACTACATGTTCAAGGGTGAACTGCCAATCTGTTGACTATTAAAGGCTGGCATTTTGCAGGGTTGAATCGACAGCTGCCATCCTATTCCAACTTTATTTCTAACAAATCCTATGCACATTTCTGGCCTATCTAAGGCTAGCAGGTCCAGGGGGGTTGGGCAGCCAGATGATTAGAGGGTTTTTCTTCTCTAACTACCACAGAAGGTTACGTGTCCCTTCTTACAGGCTCTCTGGATTTCTCCTTATTCTTGTATTACATTAACCGCTACGTCAGTCTGCGGTGCTGTCCCTGTTTAATCTCAGTCGAGTTCTTTAGGGAAACAGCTTTTGGAAGGGTGCTACGTTTAATTATTTTATATAGCGCCTTTCACAATAGAGTCACTCAAGGCACTTGAGACGAGTGTGTGGGTTTATACATTATTACATCATTTAAACAGAATAATACATGAAATAGGAAAAAGGGGAAGACAGAATAAAAAAAAAATAAATGAAAGAATGAAAGAAAGCCAGATGACAATAGAGGAGAGGAACCAAAACCTTCCAACTAGTCAAGTAGCCACCCTGGCTATGCTAACATGATAGAAAATATCAAAATGATTTTTCATTAAAAAAACTAAAACAGAATGTTCTCGATTTGTGATTCATGCTGTTTTATAGCCTGTTTAAACTCTGTATGCTTTGAGAAACGGCAAATCCAGCAACTTTCTCCCCCAGAGAGGTACCAGGGAAGGATATTTATCTATTGTTTGGCTGTTTTAATAGAGCTGCCTGCTAGTTATGTAGCGTCGTGAATAGGCTAATCCCCAGTGAAAGGGAATACTATTATAGATAGGTCATGATTGCCCTGGAATGGCTGTACCGTGAACACCTGATCAGCATGATTTCTCTGCTCAAATCTGTTTAAATGAATCAAAATAAATCTGGAATATTAGCATTGGTTTGTACTTTGTTGGTCATCATCTGGTGACCATCTTCATTGGCGGAAAAAGGAGACGTTCATTTTTATTTATTTGCAGGTATCAGATGTGAGTTTTATATGATCACAATTCTTGTTAAAGCAAATAAAAATATGCTGCAGCAGCCCTAATAAATTTCAGTATCTATCATGTAAACAGAAATATGTTTCATTACTGTAATTAAGCAAGACTTGATCATCTGATAATCTAGCTGATCAGATAATAAATACAAGTAAAGGTTGCAGGTTACATAAATTGTATTTGGTCATATGTCAGATTAAGTCAGACATTACCTGTGAGTTGGACTGACTCTGAAACAATCAACAATTCTAAGATTTTGTGCACATTGCGTTTACAATAAAATGTTTCACAAACAGCCCCAGGGAAATCTGCTCATCCATTCACCAGCTTCGTATCAAACTGACAAGACACGGCGGTCCACCAAGGGTTCAGCACCTCTTACGGGGAAGGCTTCCGGCACTCAGAAGGTCGGCCAAGCACTGTCCTTCAGAGATGCACGGCGCTGAGATTAACGGCACATGTGAAAAGGCTGCGGTGAGAAGCGCGGGGCAGGGCATAGTAGGAAGGTAAAGTGAGCAGATGCTCAACTCCTATTGTCTGTTCATCACAAAAAGCCCCATGAACACATTGTCTGCTGAAGAATGAGCAACACGGTACTGCTAATCTCTGCTGGAGGACCCTAAGCTGAGTGGTCAGCTCCGCACTGCTTTACTTTTTCCGATTCAGCATGTGATTTCCTGTTTTCTGATGGTAGGTTGGGGTGTCCCCCACGAAAGTGAATCCTCAATGGGAAGGTTGTCAAGGTCTGTACCGTCCGACCCAGCCCTTCCTGTCTCCTCCCCGTTTGGCCAGCAGGTGTCGCTGGCCATCCTGTTCGCCACCCTGTCTCTTGTCCTTCGCTTCCCTAGTGTGCTTGCCCAGTTCCCTGGATTGTTGTGCAGCTCTATGGACTGAGTGTGTAGCTGTAAACACTCTGGTCACTAGTTTGAGGGCAGCTTCCCCAGTTTATTTGTATTTATTGTATTTATTGGATTTTACTCCCTTATTTTCTATTTTACTTTTCTTGTTCCTAGTTTGAGTTTGCGTTCTGTTTTGGTTTTTGCTTTGTGCCTTTGTGGTTATGTATTACTTGTCTTTGTTATACTCCTAGTCTTAGATTCTGTCTCCTAGTTTCCCTGTTAGTCAGGAACACTTCTGAAAGCCATTATCTGTGAAGACAGTTTGTCACCGCGTCCACAAATGCAGGCTCAAGCTTTACCATGCAGAGAAAAAAAACACATCTAAACATGATCCAGAAAAAGCTGCTGAACGCTATGGGTACGAGCTCATTTAGGATGGACTGAGGCAAAATGGAAAACTGTCCTGTGGTCTAACGACTATCACGGACGTCACATCCTCCGGGCAAAAGAAGAGAGGGACCATCCAGCTTGTTATCAGCGGACGGTTCGAGAGCCAGCATCCGAGATGGTATGGGGGTGCATTAGTGGGTAGCTTGCACATCTGGGAAGACACCAGTACAACAGAATAGCTCCATAGTAGAAGAGTCCGGGTACTAGACTGGCCTGCTAGCAGTCCAGACCTGTCACCCATTGAAAACATTTGGCACATCATGAAATGGAAAAATATAAGTATAACGACCTCAAACTGTTCAGCGGTTGAAATTCTTCATCAGGCGAGATATAAGAATATATAAGAACTGGACGGCATTTTACTTTCAAAACTCTAGCAATTGACGTCTTCTTTTCTGTTTTGTTTAATTTTCTACCTTTTTATTCCTGTCCTTGGTTTGCCCTGTTTGTGTGCTGTTTGTATTCATTCTTAGTCTTTCCTAATGTAGTCAGCCCTATGTTATGTTCTATAGTTTCTAGAGCAGTGTTTGTTAATTATAATCCACCCCACCTGTGTGTATTTAAGTGATTACTGCACTCTCACTGAGTTTGTTATTCAGTCATTGTATTATGTACTTGTGCGCACGCCATGGTGCCTCAGCTGGTCTTGGTCTTGTTGCCTGCTTTCCTGAATTTGTTTCCTTTTGGTATCTTGTAGTTTAATCCTGGTTAGTTCTGTTTCCTTGGTTGTTATTCCAGTCTTAGTTTTCTAGTTTTTTTCCCCTGTATGTTTTGACCTCTTGTGGTTTCATTGTTTACCTGAGTATGACCAATTTCTTTAGCAAACCCCTTGCTCAGTGTCGCAAAGTGCTTCATTGACGCCTTCTGCTTGTGCCTTGTCTCAAGTCTGACATGAAATAATCGTGTGTATGTGTGTGTGTGGAAGAATCTAAAAAAATGCAATATTTAAGAAAATCAAACTATTCCGCATTGCTTCAGTCCTGATATTGCTATGTATGAGAATCTTTACTGTATTGTGAAGATTATATCCAGACCTGCCAGCTTTTGGGCATTTGACCAAAATTTGATTTTTCTAGTTTATGAGCACAGCACAGGCACTAAAATGAACAGCCCATAGAGGGTCCTCCCTCAGACAGCACCATGCCGGAGACGTTCTCTCCTTCAGTTCTCTTTATTAGTTGTTTGGTTCTATTGTTGTTCTATAATTATGTGGATTATGAGGTTTTACATTCACTGTGTTTAAATGACCTGTGCAAGCCCTGATATATTATGTTAGCGATCCATGGACAGCTGGCTATCACGGGCTGACAAAGGTCTAGCTGAGAGAAAGCATGATCTGTGAGAGAGCTGCCAGCTTTCTATGAACAAATGGCCAGCGCTGAAAGCTGGCATATGCAAGATACCTAATGAAGCAGGACCCTGTTTTGACATTTTCCAGAATTCACAGCTAATGAACTTAAAGGTCAACGTATATGTCTTCCCTGTATTTGGTTTTTCAGTGATGTAATGGCGTCCCTTCTAGAGCGAGCCCCTGCCATGCTCCTTTGTGCGCAGGCATCAGCTTCATGCACATATGGGTTAAATGCAGAGGACATGTTGTGTGCTGTGGTGTGTCAACAATGACTAAATCACTAAAAAACTAATCACTAAAATAAAAACATCAACATTAACCCGGCCCCCTCTTCTCCCATGCCGTACGTGCGGTGACCCGCCCACCAAACCCGGGTGTGAATACGGCCCCCTCTCCTCCCATGC
>JAABNX020000047.1:16797815-16808399 GCA_015163995.2 Mormyrus lacerda | reverse complement strand
AGCGATGCCCTGGTCCAGATCTGGGAGGAGACCCCCCAGGACACCATCCGTCGTCTCATTAGGAGCATTAGCCCCGATGTTATCAGGCATGAATACAAGCAGGTGGGGGCCATACAAACTACCGGGTACGATTTTTGAGTTGTTGCAATGAAGGTTTTGGCAAAATTGACCAGCCTGCCGCATAATTTTTCCACTTTGATTTTCAGGGTGTCTTTCAATTCAGTCATGTACACTTTTACCTGCTTCATCTTAGAGCGAATAATTACACTTTGTACTCTACTGTATCTCTACTTAGCATTGTGTTAGATTTTACAATGACACTGCTGTATTTTTTATAGGATGACGGCAGGGAATGACAGTGACGGGACGGATGATCCTGAGATTTCGAAGCGTGCCTCGTCAAAGTGAAGCGCAATGACTCGCTGTGACAAGCTGGCAGTCAGAGCTTGCTTCATTTATGAAATGTCATGTGACTGTCAATTCTTGGAACCTTTAAAAAAGCAAGATGAAACCTTTGGGCGTCACCAGCTTAAAGTTACTTTAATATTCTACTTTTATTTGACATTCAAAATACAAACCTATTACGTGCTTCAGCTATTTCAGTGGATGATGTTAATCCAAACTGTGCAGTACAGAGATTAATGTGCTTCACGTGCCAAAACGCTACATTTTTTTAAGAATTAAAACTTATGTGTACATGATAATAATCGATACGTCATTGATCCCCATGGGGAAATTGTCTTTACACCTCCCTCAGCTTGTAGAGTAAGTTGTCTGTGAAGCACAGCCATCCATAGCAGCACCTAGGGAGCTGGGAGTTAAGGGCCTTGCTCAAGGACTAGCAGACATGCTGAGGTTAGGTTTGAACCAGCAACCTTCTGATTACAGGCATACAGGTTTAGCCCACTGAGCCACATGCTGTTAAATCTGGTCCGGGCCCCTTAAGTCCTCCCTAACGAGGCCCTAACAGGCCACGCCTGGTGCTTGTTTGCCTCACCTCTTGTTCCTGCCCTCATGTTATCCACTCCCAGCTGTTCCTCGTCTGCTCCCTCATTAGTCATGTATTTAAGTGCTTTCTAGTGCTATATTTCCTCATTAATGTTGTATCCTTGTGTTGCACTCTTCACTAAGGTAAAGTTTGTTTAATAGTAACATTAAAAATGCTAACCTGCTATGCACTCCAACCATTTCAGTGATTTTAATCCAGCTGCGTGACATAGACGTATGTGTCCTTATGTCCTTAATCCAGCTGCCTGACATAGACGTATGTGTCCTTATGTCCTTAATCCAGCTGTGCGACATAGATGTATGTGTCCTTATGTCCTTAATCCAAAAAATAAAGATTTTATTTTTGAAATATTTTTTTTATATTTATTCTTTTAAGAATTAAACTCCTGCATGTATATAAAGATGATATCCTCCCTGACCATTTCAGCTCATGACAAACCAACTGTGCAGCCTAGAGACAAATGTGCTTCATATGCCACAAGACTTGTTTCTGAAATATTCCTCTTGTAGCGGTTTTAATAATACTATGACAAGTGCTAATCTGAATCCAGCGGCCATTGGCTGCTTGGCTGAATAACACACTATGTAATTTCACTATGACCAAAATGTCACGACGACACATGGGGCATTTTCTGTAAGTTCAATGAAAAAAATTGTTCATTTAAAATGGCTCCATGGAAACGCCTATTCCTTATTGCGTTTTGACATATTTGACAAAACACTTCTAAAATTTGTTGCTTTTTATAATCTTCATGCAAATTTCCAATTAAGCATATATGTTGATATAAAAAGGCAAACGGTGAAGATCAGGCAGTGAGTGTAAGCATGCGGGAAACCTTGTGTGTGTGTGTGTGTGTGTGTGCTGCCACAGATCTGGCAGTGAGTCAGGGTTCTTGCTTGCATCTGTACCACGTATAAGAATGTGTTTTTGCTTTTGTGTCACAAAAGATGCTTATCTATTGTCACATGATGTATATTGTATCACAGCCTTACACACTAGTGCTATCGAACTGTGTGGCTGAGAGCGTGTTCTAATCAGCATCATTGTAGCTGGTTAATTATGTAAAACTAACTTCAGTTAACACAACGCAATATATTCCTGAGGTTTATATTATAAACTAGCGTTCCATGTTTTGAATGTTTAGACTGAAAACTACTATTGACTGAACTTTCATATTTAACAAAATAGGTAAAGTAGGTAAACTTAATGTGGTATTATCGCCTAGCTGCATCAGACTGCAAGTTGAGTACCTTTTAAATACTTAAGTATATTTATGAGCAAGTACTTGCTTTTGATGAAATGGGCTAATGGGGGAAGTTCAGATTTTTCTAGAATGCATATGCCTGTATTTCTTCTTTTAACTAAACTGAGTACTTCCTCCATCACTGCTGTATGGATGCGCCCTGCGATTGGACCGGCATCCCATCCAAGCTGTACCCAGGCCCTGTGCCCTGTGCGGCCTGGGCTGGGCTCCGCTTCGGTGGCATTTCTGTTATCGGTGCAGCAACGCTAGATGTTTATTGGACAAATGCTCGAAAGCGGCATTTCCGGGGATGCTCGGCGTCCGAGTAAATGGGGCAGTGGGCGGCCCACGACGCTGGGCCGCTGCGTGACGATTGGAGGGACCTGTCAAAGTGGCTGCGGCGCTCTTTGACTGACAGCGTTTCGAAATGACACCTTGGCGTCGGAGCGTTTCATGTTCCTTCCCGTGCAGATTTTTGGCAAGCGAAGTCTTAACTTTTTTTATTCTTCATTTGTACATAAACTGTAAATAACCGTGAACGTTGGGCGGGGCGATGGGGACCAGCCAGCTGCCACTGAGGAGGCATCAGGGTCTCACCATGTTTATTGTGGGGGGGGGATGCTGAACCATTCAGCTGTCTAAGGCTCTCCGGAGACCTGGAGAGACTGATGGATGGATGGTGCCGCACGGGGCCGGCCAGCCGAGCCATGCATCATCAAACTAGCAGCCGTGTTACAGCCACCTGCCATCTAGTCAAGTATAACTCAAAAATAACATTAATGGGGAGACAGCAGTGAACAAAGGAATGGCCCTCCGTGTGCACAGCCCATAGTATTTTCAAGCTTTTGATTACAGAAAAAGCTTTTTGAAGCCTTAAGAACATTCAGAGTTTGAATGTTTGACTGAAAATGCAATCAGATCAAAAGGTTCGAAAAACAGAGAACCAAATAAAATAAGAGAAATACATTCTTCATTCGTTTATTGATTAAACTGATCATACATTATAAACGTTATTGCCAGAAAAGCATTTAAACTTCTGGGATTATGCCTTCAGTTAAGCGGATAATTTGAGGGGGGGGGCTTTGCTCCTGAAATGTTCTGATTGAAGTGCAATTTTAATGCAGCGATACAAAAAAAACCAAACCTATCCTTGCCCTGACTCGAGTGCTATGCATTTATTCCTAGTTTTGCATCTAAACTGGGGGGGTGCAGTTTGTCTAACTGGCAGGTCAAATTTTTAATATGCACCTGAGGCCCACTGTCTGCATGCATGTGCCCAGCGACTGACTGGCAGCTCACACAGCCTGGTGCCCCGAGCAGCCTGGCACAGCCAAGCAAACCTCATACCAACTATTAGAATGCCTGAACAAGAAGTGGCGTGCATGTTCAGTTAGGGGACCAGCCTCTCTACTGCAGTCAGGTGTTTTTATTAATAAGGCAGCGTCATCTTTACCCCACTAGGGGGTGACAGAGTACACACAACGTTCTGGTACCTGCATCTCCTCAGTGTGTCAGCTTCTTTAAGGCCAAACTGCTGCATTTTGAGGTCTGCTCCACTATTCTAGTTACGATTCTGATAAACTGCCTGCTCTATTATTGCATTACTCCAGTTTCAAATCGATCTGTTTAGCACCCTAGAGGAACTGACCCCTAGAATGTCCATCTTAGAATAGAACACGATGCTACACCTTCTATACAGGGTATTTTTGTAAGCAGAAATGACACAAAAATACACTAAAGGAAAATTCATAAATACTACATGTTTAAAATAACTAAAACACACCAAAAATGAAAACTAAATTGGATTTCAAATGGAAAATATAAAAATAAAAGCGTAATAACGCTGCATCTGTAGGAACTGCACTGATCTGTGCTCCCAGATTAATCCTCCAGGGGCTGTGAGAGAGCACTTGAATCCTGGGAGAAACCGGTTGTGATCATGTCCTCCCTAAAGAGGAGTAGGCGAACATCCGACTGGTTGATTTCCTCTCAGCTGATCCCATGATGCAATGGCTCTGGTCCAGGTTCTCCAGGCAGTGGTACTGAGAACTTCTTAGCAATATTGTGCAAAACGCAGCAGGCGTGAATGACTTCTGCTGGCTTGTGAGAAACATCCCTCTGAACGTGTCCTAAATTCTCCAGGCACTGAAATCGCATCTTCAAAGCACCGAAGGTTTTCTGGATAATGCTCTGGATCTTGAAGTGTGATTCATCATAATGCGCCGATGCTGAGTTACTGGCGTAGCTCAGGGGAGGCAGGACATGTTTACTCAAAGAGTAACAGTTGGCACCTTTCAGAAAAAGACATTTGATACAGACTTAAACCCAAGACATAAAATGATAAGAATACCAATATGTGTCACCTGACTAGCAATTTCCAAGAAGTATATACACCGAATAAACTTTGACCTTTTATTCCTCATCTGAAAACATCTCAGAATGGCCCAATCCCAGTGTTTACACTCACGGACTCGCCGTCTTTGACGTGTGCTCCTGCTAAGTGCTTGGGGGTTTAGGGCTGTCCCACTGTCAAACTGTCAAATGAACGAGGGCTTTCTTGCAGACGTTTTGAGCCTTTTATGCACACTTTCCGTAAGATCGCATATCTGCAGACTTTGTCCAAGGGAATTACCCACAGTTCACAGCACTGTGACACGAAACACGGGGTTACGAGGGGAAGCCCGAAACCGTTAACAAAGTATTTCTTTTAGCTTCTGCTTAATGATGACAAAATTGATAATTACTTCTGGTCCATTCTGTAATGCATGAGCCTGGAACACATTCAAATTAGGCAGTTGGTCCCTTAAGAGCCTTATACGTGAAGAAAGTCCAAATTTAAAAATAAAAAGTCTCAAAACCACAATAGTAAGGAACATATTTTGGTGTTAAGGTGGAGCTGTCCCATTCCAATTTGTACCATTTTGAGCCCTTGCAGTTACTCAAGTTCACTTGCCAGGTGATTTAATCTGTCAGGGTTCAGGGGTCCCTCTCTTCTGGGGGACATTGCGATTGGGCCAATATAGTGTAGGCAGATGCCCATTTTGAAAAATTGCTGCCATGACGGTCATGCTTAAATTTCCTCATGGCCCAATATTCAGATTTTATCGTAAATTCTTTGGGTATAAGTGTGCCAGAGTCAATGTGTTAATCACAAAATGACCAACTGTTATGGTTTTTTGAAGTTAAGCTGCTGAACACCCATGTCTGCAGTTCATTTTAGCTCATTAAACGAATGTGCACCATTGTTTACTTAGATGCATAGTGGAAAGGATTATTTTCTAAACCACAATCAAATATTTATTTGGCTTCATTCGTCCTCCAGTAAACAATCCTTTGTTTTTCAATTATTAAATGTCTCTCCCTAATCTCAAAGTTTCTCCTATGCCATTGTATAAGACATTTTAATTTTACGGTTAGTTAAAATTACTTAACTTACCCACGAGCAAACTGTGGCCATGCTTGCCACTTTTGAACTGCTGGCATATTTTTGAATTCTCCCAAATACTTTGCTCTGACGTGCTTCCTGGCCATTGGGTCTCCACGCTTAGCAGGTTACTCTGAGAATCACAAACCATTTGAGACACGATGGAGAAATAGCCCATACCGTTCATGTACAGCATTCTCTCCCGTTTGACAGGTTTTATCCGAGTGTGCATGCATCCCAGCACCCCAACTACATTAGGGATGCCGTGCAACTTCTGCAGTTCCTGCGCCACCAGGACTCGATCATTCAGACTGCTTGGAAATGTGATGAATTCGTCGAGCATGGCTGACAAGACTTTTGACACGGTTTCCACAGCTGTATTCAAAAAACCATGACTATTCCCAATGGTTTCAGCTATTTCATTATGTAAAAAACCATTTGCATAGAAACATAGGGCAGCAAGGACCAAATGATCGACAGGAAGAGACCGTTCGGCAAAACGCTCCAGACGACTTCTTACACAGTCAATAATAAAACTAACGGCGAATCTGCTGAGGTGTAAGGTTCTGAAGATAAATTCATCATCAAAATAATCTAATACATTCCCCGTAGTACTGCGATCCGATTCGACGTCATCGTGAACACAAAACCAGAAAGCAGCAGCGTGTGACATTTTGCAAACGCACAGCTGAAGCCCGCAAGTACTACGCAGAAGTGACGCAGAAATTACGCGCCGAGGTCGCACAGTCACAAGCGGGGAAAACGGGCTATGGCACAGTTGGTTCTAGTTATCATCCGGAATTTAAAAATTTTCTTAGAAAAATACTCATTTCTAAGCAGAAAGTAACCATGGTAATTTCTAGTACAGATCTACGAATTGTACGAATCTGGTACAGGGTCTCCCGGAACATTTTATAATGATACCAGACTTCTGAAGAATTATGATCTTTAATGACACCTCCAACGCCTGTAATGAAAACGCGAAGTAAACTGAGCTGGATTAACGAAAAGCTATGCTTCTATTTCATCATACTGACACCTAGCGCGGCAGAATTTACTAGATGTTACCTTTATTATTATATGTTAATTTCATTATGTTTTTTAATGATACATTTACAAAGGTTAGAAATATTATTGTGAAATATAATGTTAACTGGACACGACAAATATGTGTACCGTTACAGGCCTAATTAATGTCAAATAGCTTGAAAGAATCAGAATAGAGACCTGATGATTGGGTTTTATTCATTGAATTTAGAGGAAGTGCTGCATGATTCAATACAGGATTTAGTGGGAATTTACAATATAGGTAAAACGTGAAATGATTAAATCATATTTATTGGCCTATTTGAGCAGTACACTGACTCCGCTGAGCGGTGGACAATGTTTGTAAGCAACAGCTTTTCTCTGCCTAACAAGGTATGCCAAAAGTCTGACACATGCCATCAACAGATCAAATTTTCTGACCTACCTGTTACATCCCAGATCCCCAGAAATCCCTGTGATCAGCCAGATGAAAGTTAATTCTAAAGTAACCAACAGTTTAATGTTCAACTTACAGTTTGTTAATGAGTTATAATTGTATAATAATTTAGTTACTTGATGTTTGGTAATGAAGGGCCTACTTTGCATCAGCAAACAAAACATTTATTAGCAGACAACTGGTAGCAATTTTATCCTTTACTTTCTAAATAGTTATAATAATCATTCGATTGTTAATCATAAATATAATAAATTATCGTTAAACCAAAAAAAAACAGGAAAACTAGAGCATACATGGATGAAAGATAGACATCTTACAAAAAGCATCTTAAAGTATTTTGATACAAATTATGAAGCCATTTTCATCAAATACAAATCCATTTTGTGTTTGAAATTGGTACTATAAATATATGTATCATAAATACTGCCCATTCATGGTTACAACTTGTTTATGTATTTTGCTGTGATCAAAATACAATTAATGACTGCAGAATTTGACATTATGGATTTTTTTAAAAGTCATTATTTAGCTGAGTTGGAAGCAACCAGTTTTCTATGAGGGTATTATCATTTGTTATCTGTCCATAATCAGTAGTATAATTATAGACAGAGCTAGTAGCTCAGAAATCATGCCTAAATCAGTGCAGTGCAGTCCCTGACAGTGATGACAATAATTTGATCTACTATTATCACCTGCAATAAAATCATTATTTTAAGTCCAATTATAACTTTCCTGGTGAGAAGCAGATACATAAAAATTATTATATTATTATTAGAAGAAGTAGTAGAGGAAGAATTATTATAATAACCACCATCATCATCGTCACTATAATCGAGCGTCATTGTTAAATAGCTGATTCAAGGTAGCCCACACTGAAGATCAGACGCAACTAATCGAGACCCGATGTGCCAGCTCGATGTTGTCAAAAAGGCCGCTCAGAAGGCTGGTTAATGGCGCTACTTTCGGCGGCCTACGAAATAGTGCGAGGCAATTAAAGCTTTATTTCTCGTTGTGTGTTGTTCAGATCGCCGGATAGCTGGACTTAACACCACGATATGCAGTAAGTGGACTATAATCGGCGGTCTGCCACCATGCTATACATAGAGGCGGAAAAAGGCGCTGTATTGAGTTTGTATTGAGTAATGGTGGAGTAGTGAAAGGCCTCTGAGCTGTGTGTGGTTAAACTTGTTCATCCGATTAAAGTAACAGTTCCGAACGTTATTCGCTGCTCTCTTAAACCGGTGTATAGCTTTCAAGATGCATCAGATTGATCATCTTTCTTATTGAATCTTGCCGTTTTACTGGCAAGGTAGCTAATCTTAGCAGATAGCCGGATTGGCGAGGATGCGAACGGGGAGTGCATGGTGAGTCCGTGATCACAGCGACGCAGACCGGGCACTAACCTTCCCGCGTTATAAGTGGTCATTTATTGGGAAAGCGTAAGTAAATAGAAAGATTGGTTCATTAAGATGGGGAGAATAAAGTCATTCACTCGATTCTCTCAAGCACACGGTTTAAACGTGTTTCTAACAAGTTGTTATTTTAAAATTGATTTAATATGCGTTTTTCAGTTCATTTATCTAACCGTGTATGTCTTGTTTTTGAATAATGGTCCATTGTACTGGGAGTTAAAAAAAAAAAAAATCAGCACGAGAAGTAATAGCAAATGCATTGTTTTAGCTTACTCTGCGACTGCATGTTTTCATCCATCCATCCACCCACTTGTCCTATGCAAGGGGATTCAGTAAATATTGGCAGATCTACAGATTTCTAGGTTTTTGGCATAAAAGAGTATTTCCTAAGACCTCTCCCCTAAAGGTACCATCTACCCAGGGCAGCGCTGTAGCACACTGTTTTTGAGAATCTGTCTCTCAAATAGGTGCAATGTGAACAGTCTATGCAGAAAGTCCGCCACATTCTCTGTCTTTCTGCACAACACATTGGTTTTGCCAAACCGTTATTGCCAGGAAAAAGGACCAAGAGCCTGCCCGTAGTGTCCTTGAAATGTGTATTCTGTGTGGGTTCTGCAGTTTGAGGATATTTTCTAGCTTATAATGAAAGCTACTCATTTGAGGTTCCAGGTGCAACAGCAGATTTTCTTGACATAAATGTACCATTTATCATTTTATAATGTTACATCACAGTTGTCCCATTTGATCTGTTGGCTTAGAACAGGAGCTCTGTGTGAATGGCGGTTGGACCTGACGATGCTGATTTGTACCTCGCAGGTGATGAAGCGGGTTAGGACTGAGCAGATCCAGTACACAGTGGCTCAGTACCTGAAGCGTCGGCAGTATGTGGACACTGAAAGTTCCTCCAAAGGGACCAAACTCTCTCAGTCTGCTGAGGAAATGGCAGCAAATATCATAGGTATGAGCTCAGCAAGTCGTCTCTACTCTCTCTTTCTCATGTAAGCCCTTCATTCTGTGCCCTTTTAGGTATCTAATGTATAAACTGTCATAGAACACAGCACAGATATTCACTACAAACCGTGGTTTTGGGATCTTGGCACAGCACGGAAGAAACTATCAGATTTTGTTTGGAAATTATTTAAAACTGCAACCAAACACAGTTGGGACCAGTTGTAAACCAAAAGTAATGTGTCAGTCAAGCGGCCTGTACTACGAAGCGGGGTTACTGGCTTATCGGGGTAACTTGTTGGATTTAAGGTACTCTGGGTAAAATGTAAGTGAATGAATATGAAGTCCATTTAAACTTTGGTACCTTAAATCCGACAAATTACCCTCATAAGGCAGTAACCCCTCTTCGTAGTACAGGCCAAAGGTGTCTAAATAACAAAAACTACGAGTAGCTTATTTGCTGATTGTGAAAATGTATAAAATAAAGAAACATAATAAAATCTATGTCCTCTCCTACCTTGTGTGGTTGTTTCTCTGTAGCAATAAATACCTGTACAACAATTTTTTTTTTATATTTTTTAGCCCGCTCTGAATTTCCTGCCAAAAGAGCCTTAAATGCGACTGTGAGGCTCACTCGCCGCGCTCCGGTCGTACACACACTCGCATGACGCCGAATCAAATGAGTTTGCTGAGTTATGTTGGATGTGTTTCCAAGAATAAGTATGAATTTGGTATAATGGATCCAACAGACGTTCTTGGTCCTATTGGCTACAGTGGTGGTGTGGTTTATTGGAAAATCAAAATTCATTCATTTCGTTGTGTGTAGGGGACCAAACATGATGCACGGACTGGTTCACAACAAATACGTGTAATGTTACAGGCCTGATTATTATTATTATTATTATTATTATTATTATTATTATTGTTCTATTATCAGATTTATGCTCTAGTCTGTATGTCATGCAGTTTTCAGTCATATTGTGTGTGTGTGTGTGTGGGGGGGGGGGGGGGGGGGGGGGGGGGGGGGGGGGGGGGGGGGGGGGGGGGGGGGGGGGGGGGGGGGGG
>JAABNX020000047.1:16783291-16795825 GCA_015163995.2 Mormyrus lacerda | reverse complement strand
CCCCCCCCCCAAAGGTCAACTTAATTTTATTTAATTTTATTTTCTATATAGCGCCAGATCACAACAGAAGTCATTTACCTTTCCTATAGAACAGGTCTATACATTGTCATTTTATTAAACACACTAAATAGCCTTATGTTATTTATCACATTTACACAAGTCATTTTTGTCTCTACACGGTCGCGCATTTATAATTCTCCTGTGCGCTATATCGCGCGTGGCGGAGTTCCGCCTCGATGCGTGCGCAGATACGCGTACGCACACACAGGTGAGCGCACTCCAACCAGCGAACAGAGCGCGCATCAGAAAATATGTCGCGTCAACCACCTGAAAAGCAGACAAAAATATACTGCAGTATATTCTGCAGCTTCACACACTGTGGATAATTATCATAAAAAGAAATGATCTGATGTTGTGTGCAGTTGTCACACTGACTGCTGTCGTTAAAAGAAACGCATGAACACCATGAATCCTGTCATCACTAATATATATATCACTAATGTCCTCCTTTTGGGACACCATGTAGGCAGTTGCATTTTGAGTGGTGCTGTACCTGCTTCTGACATTCTGACCCGCTCTGCTTTGTGCTCTTGATCCCTGCAGTCCAGGCTGAGTCTGGCTGTGCCAATGTGGTGTCTGCCGCCCCTTGCCAGGGGGACCCGCAGCAGTATGAGAAGCAGTTCGCCAGGCTGCGTGCCTTCCTCTCCGGTAAGTCCTGAAAGCGGCATAGCCGCCCTCCGCCCGCCGCCCTTTACCTCCTCGGCCTATGAAAAGGCATCACGCCCTTCATTGTGCAGCATTCAGTATCTCCACTCAGCGGCTGAAAGGGCCAGGTTTGCATGGGAGCTGTTTTCCGTGACAGTGTGGCTTAAGAATTGCCCTTTTTGTTCTGGTTGATCGGTCGACCTGTCACGATGGGTTCTGGGGTAGAAGCGTTTGTTGTGTGCGTTCATCTGAAGGTTCCGCCGATATTTCAGATGCCGATGTATCCTGGGGTCAGGAGGTGAGCAGCCTGCTCTATCCGCTCTTCGTCTACCTGTACCTGGACATGGTGCACTGCGGCCTGAAGAGCGCCGTCAACAGCTTCTACAGTCGCTTCCAGGGGCTTTTCCTGCAGGATGCCGAGCAGAGGGATATCGTTGAGCTGTTGCGGCATGTCCTCACCTCGCAGGACGTCTTCTCCAACCCCAAGCTCTCCGCTTTCCTTGACCACAAATATGTGGTGCACCTGACCGAGCCGGCCTACAGCTACCTGCTGCGTTACCTGCAGAGTGGGGACAACGGCGCCCTCTGCTGGGTGCTGAGTGCCCACTTGCAGGTTGAGGTCACTGCAGTCCAGCGGATGGGCTACCAGTTGTATGGATCGGCTCCCGGCGCCGGGTCTTCCTCACGGGGGGGGGACACCGGGGAGGGCCTGGATCCCGCCAACGTGACGTCCAGCATCCTCCACAACGAGGCCGCGGTGGAGTCGCTGCAGGACTGCATCAAGCGCGTGAAGGACGGCCCGGCGTCGCTCACCACCGTCTGCTTCTACGCCTTCCACCACACCGAGCAGCTGCTCAACACCGCCGAGATCTCGGCCGACAGCAAGCTCCTGGCCGCCGGTTTCGACAACTCCTGCGTTAAGCTGTGGAGCCTGCGGGCGCGCAAGCTCAAGGCAGAGCCCCACCTAGTGGACGTGTCGCGCGTGCACCTGGCCTGTGACGTGCTGGATGATGAGGTCAGACCCCCCGCTTCGCGCCCTGCTTTCCGTCTGCAGTACGGCTGGGAAACTTTTTAAAAAGGCATTTGAATTTTTCTAACACGTCTGTCGTTCAAGTAAATAAGGATATTATACTGTTATGATGCAGACCATGCTCGTCAGTGCACAGTAGCCTCAGCCTGTTGTGTAATTAACCATGAAAGGCGAAGCCTGCAACGCTAGCTAGCTGCTGTCTTGCCTGAGGAAAATGATGGTTGGGCGATAATATATAACACGTTTATTTTTGCTACTCGCAGGACAGGAAAGCCAGCAAACAGGTGGTAGCCTATTCTCAGTTTATCACTTACGATAATCGATAACTGCACGTATCACTTTTAAAGGTGAATGCATACTTGCGTAATAGTTACGCACATCTATGATTGTATCAGCGCAAATGTGTACATATTTTATGTGCTATAAGACATGAGAGCGCATTTTTACTTTTATATGCTAAGTGGTACTTCGTTTGTGGTACAAAGGTTAAAATGAACAGTAGTTTCTTGTCATAGCTGCACAAATGCACTTAAAACCATGTACACATTTGTGCTGGTACAACTGTCAATTGCTGCACGTATCGCTTTAAAATGTGAACGCGTACTTGCATACTGATTATGTGCATCCCTGCTTTACACGTGAATTATCTGAAATTAGCCAGTTATTGCATATTAAATAAGCTGGACAAAACAGCAGTGACAAGTCACCTAAATTGTGGTGTGAAATTAAAATACCAAATAATTGACGTCAGACACAGACCTGTGCGGCCAAGAAACCTTGAAACTTAACATGCCCTCAAATTCTGCCTTCGGTTGAAGCTGCATCTGATGTTAATTTAGGATTGCACGGTATGGCAAAATGTTATTGATCATCTTTTTATACATATTGATGCTGGAGAAGCAAGAGTACTGATGTAATATTAGTAAAACGTAGTTTAACATTGGAAGATATGCAAATTAAAAGGTGACACAATAAAAACAAGAATTTCTTCTGTCCTCTGGAAAGTTCCCGATGCCTGTTTGGGTGGCTTGATGAACACCGGTTTGGTTCCTGAACCGCTCCTCAGCAGTTCCCGATGCCTGTTTGGGTGGCTTGATGAACACCGGTTTGGTTCCTGAACCTCTCCTCAGCAGTTCCCCATGCCTGTTTGGGTGGCTTGATGAACACCGGTTTGGTTCCTGAACCTCTCCTCGGGCGCCTCAGCCATTCCATGTATTTGTAAATTCTCACCACCAGCTCACTTAATCCATTAATTTAATTGGTTAACAAAAGTCTGTGAGGTATTGAACAGCCATAGGAGGTGTGTTAGTGGTCAAGTAAAAAAATACACGGTTGTATTGAATGGTGGCTGCAAATACTGAGGTGACTTTAGGAGAGGTGTTGAAATGACTGAGCTGACGCTGTTTGACGGACTTAATATTATAGTTGGACACAAAGGTGCAGATTATTTGAACATCATTTTCTTTGACGGCCCAAGACTTTTGCACAGTACTGTATTTCCTAAGACAGTGCTTTGACTGTTCATCAAAACTAACATTTACAACAAAATGTAATATTCGGGAATAAGACTCACAATTGAACGTTGTACTAGTCACTTAACCCTGAATAAACTAATGGTGATGGCAACTTTCAGTTCACATCTCAAATTTAAACTGCGCTGAGACACAGAAGCGCAGACTTTTGGCAGCACAAGCTCAGCCAGTGCCAGTGTGCTGAATTTATGGAAAGCAGGAAACCAGCTGTCAGCTATCATCAATAAGGGGCTGCGTCAGTATTTAAGTCAGAACCTCAAACCTGCCTGTGTATAACAGTGACTTCATGGCTCTTGTCTTTTTACCATCTGGGCCATGTACCTTTTTTTTCACGGCAACGGCAGAAAACGCGTTATTGTCACTCCTTTACAGGGTGTTACAGCGATTCGCACGTTATTTCACCAGTTTCTTGCTGACTTTCTTCAGCCATTCTGGCTAACTAAATAAATGAATGGATGCCTGCCCCTTGTGGCAGATTCTTTACACTGCATTAAGAAGCATCAGGCAAAGCAAAACTAACTACTAATAACTTCGATAAAACTATTTATCGAAAAGATTTATTGTCAATTTATTGAAATCTTTAAATATTTTGAATGAAATGTTTGAATTGCTGTGTCCGACCTCACAGGTCTGGCCTGGTGGCCCTCTGTGTTTCATAGTGTCCTGCTGCTCTGTCTCCTAGGCTGAGGACGAGGATGGCGTCGGCAGCGAGATGAAGGTCCTACGGGGCCACTCGGGCCCCGTTTACCGCACCGCCTTCCTGACGGACAGCTCAGGCCTGCTCTCCTGCTCTGAGGACTCCACCGTCCGCTACTGGAATCTGAGCAGCTTCACCAACACTGTGCTGTACCAGGGCCACGCCTACCCAGTGTGGGACGTGGACATCAGCCCCTGCAGCCTGTACTTCGCCAGCGGCTCGCAGGATCGCACGGCGCGCCTCTGGACCTTCAGCCGCACGTACCCCCTGCGGCTGTACGCCGGGCACCTGGCCGACGTCGACTGTGTCAAATTCCACCCCAACTCGAACTACGTGGCCACGGGTTCGACGGACAAGACGGTGCGGCTGTGGAGCAGCCAGCAGGGCGGCTCGGTGCGTCTCTTCACGGGACACCGCGGCCCTGTGCTCACCCTGGCCTTCTCCCCCAACGGCAAGTACCTGGCGTCGGCCGGCGAGGACCAGCGCCTCAAGCTGTGGGACCTGGCGTCGGGGACGCTCTTCAAGGACCTTCGCGGCCACACGGACACCATCAGCAGCCTGTCGTTCAGCCCCGACAGCAGCCTGGTGGCCTCGGCCTCCATGGACAACTCGGTGCGGGTGTGGGACCTCCGCAACGCCCACGGCAACGGTGTTGCTGTCGGCGACGGCTCATCCAGCGAGCTGGTGGGGCTCTACACCGGCAACACCAGTAACATGCTCAGCGTCCAGTTCACGGCCTGCAACCTGCTGCTGGTGACGGGGACGGCGATGGAGAAGCATGAGCACTAGCCTGACTGCAGGGGGCGCTATTTAGAGGCGAGACTAAAACAGAGCCCAGACTGTGAGGGGGGGGGGGCAGGGGGATTGGGCTCCCCGGGCAGCCCCACTGTGTTCCGGTCCAAATACAAGCGCCGTTAACGGAGCTCCTTAAGCCCTGGACTGTTTACAGAGAGCTGTACGCTGACAGCATGGCTACCGGCACTCGGATCTCCATGAAGGGCAGAGCAAAGCACTATATAAATAAGTTATTTTTGTGCCAAAGTATTTTTGTTTAAGTGGGAAACCACTATGCTTCCTTGGGTCTTGGTTTCATTTTCGTTCTTGGCGCTCATTTTGCCAGAAGAATACTAGAGTAAAATGCTGTAATGCTCTATTGGGTCACGACGAGGAAATAACGTCAGTTACTGCAGCAAAAAATGCCAGCGTACAACAATATTTTAGTTTTGTCAGGGTCAGTTCCTTTTAATAAAGCCTGTCTATCCTTAGTAGCTGCTGCTTTCTGTGAGCCCAGAATGTGAGTGAAAGGATGATGTTTTTGGGCAATAAAGTCATTTAAATGTATGTTGGCAAAAACAATTGTGAAGCATTTAAATTCCCACATCCTACATTTACCAAAAACATGATTCTGAATGTACAGGGCATTGCGCTGCTCATGTTTTGCTCTAGTTTTTTTTTTGGTAAAATATAGACTAGGATCTTAAAATACTAATATTCCATTCATATCTCTCTGAGTGTCACTTACATATTGAGATGTGTTAATTTTCTGAGGATATTTACATGGAGTCCCTGTTATGATTTTTCACGTTTTGGCTAAAACTGGAGCAAAAATTCTATCTGGCACTGGTATTGTTTTTGTTTTGGATTATTTTGGACAGCAGTGTAATATTTCATATTTACCATGTGCAGCTCACTGGGATGTACTCCCTGAAGTGTAAAACATGTCTGCTGTGTATGTGAGATGCAATACCTGTCATTTTTTTTTAGTCCATAATGCTCAGTGACCGTATTTAGTATTTGAGGTGGGAAAATATTTCAAATTCAAAATCCCATTTATTAATATTTCATACAGCTAAATATTAATTTTGTCATTTGGAATATTCAAGTCGAATCTGATTTGTCAGTCATCTGTTGTTGCATTGTGAAATAAAATCCCAAGTGTACATCAAAGATTATTGGTTTATTTTGGCCTCTCAGTCACTGGCATTCCACATCATGGTCTATTCAGAAGAAGATTGTGGGCACCTGGATTTTGAGTCCTCGTCTCTGGCTGTGGGGGGTAGCAGTCTGTGGCTCATTAGGTTAGGACTGTTTGCCCCTGTCTGGATGGCTTTAGGTCTCCCGTGGCCAGCAGACTAATGACGTCACTGTCGGAGCTTTAACCTCGGCTGCTGCAGGGATGCTGTCGACCCGGAGCTCCTTCCTTCATCCACGTGTCACTTTGGCAGAGGCCTCTGCTGCGTGAGCGAATGAATGTTGGACGTGTTGCTTCCATGAACCTTGCACAAATCCAGCATATCACCTTGTAATACTGTCTTCCCCTCAGGAGGTATGGAGCTTAATTTGAATTTCCTGAAACTTTTTGTAAGCTGTAAGTGCTTTATTAAAAAAGATGTTCAAATATAACATCAGTCTGTGTTTTGTTGTTTTTGTCATTTGTGTACCAAAATTTATGTCTTGTGTGACGGTGCAGCAAATAACCCTTTTATGAAAGAGCTGGCATGTGAGGGTGATGGGGTGGCTGAATTGGTAGCACTGTTGGCTGCACCTTCAGGCTTTGAATCCTGCACTGGGTGTGGAGTTTTTTCTGTGTCCTATACTGGGTAAATAATGGACGGTATGGGAAAAATACTCGTTTGCTTAGGGTTGTATTGGTCAGTCATCAGTGCTCATAATGAAAATGTAAGAGATTTCATGACATATGATAAAATAAGTTTGAACTGTTACAGTATACACGTTAAATAAAATTATAGCTTTTGTACACCAGGGGCTCAGCTTATTATTTAAATAAATCCAACAAATCATAAACACCTTCTGCTTTGAAGTGAGCGACGGGGTGGGCGACTTCTTTGGCGGAAGTGATGTCACAGGCGCGACAAACGTGCGCGCCTCCGCAGCGCGCTTTGAATCGAGAAGGTTGCTTTCACATGGTTGGCAGTTCAAAATAGACATTAATTCAATGTAACCATTAAAAAAAGTGAACGGGGCTCGTATTGGTATCTTGGTTGGAAAGGCTGCACGATGTATTCTCCGCGATCCACTCCTGCTTCAGTTCGCAGGCCAGCTGCTCGGACAGGCGGGAGGAAGAGTCTTGCCGCTACACCGACAGGACTTCTCTTCTCTCCGGCTCGGAGGAGTTCATTGTCGACTAGGTAGCGGACTACCTGAAGTCACCCATGTGTGTTTATTAGGCGCTGTATGATGTCCGATCGTCGACTGTTAGGCCGTTTGTCAGCCTCTTTCGTTTCTTCTTCCTTTCCAGAGGGACTCCGATAAGGGTGCAGAGTCAGACGGCCGCCGAGTCGTTGAATTTTGATGTGCAAACGTTTGGCTCCTCGCTGCCTGTCAAAGTCATGGAGGCTTTAACTGTGGCCGAAGGTATGTGGTTATTGTAATGGATCCGCGCATCGTAGTAGTGAGTTGAGTTAAGGGCGCGCATAAGGTGATTTTAACATGACATTCACTATTTGGCGACTTTATTATACCCGTTTTGTCTCGTACTTTTTCCTGCGTAGGGGTAACTCGATTTACGGTTATTTGTTGGCATACAGTACCAATGCAGTTGAGTTCAAATTGAAATACAATTATTTTTATTATGGCTTACAGCATTTTGTTTTATTTAGAAGTGGCAAGATAAAACCTAACTATGTGAAATTAATGATGGGGAAAAAAAATTCACCCCCTCAAGTTTCTGAGATATAAACCTTATCAGTTTTATATACAGTTACGTGTAATACTGAACCGTGTGTTTTATACAAGTCAGTTGTGCATAACTGATCTTGGTGCCTATATCAGAGTAAGGAGGGAATTCACGTGTAGATGCTGTTTCGCCAGCTGATGACCAGATCTCCGTGAAGGTGGAGGAGAGCGGCTGGGCTTGGATGGTGTCTGGGGAGCGACTCATCGTTTGGAAGATTGGTCAGACTGCGGTCGCCAAGGTAAAGTGTTTTTGGGGTTTAGTGGTGCGTGTAACATCTGCACACATGGCCAATTTGCAATAACCGATTTTTATATATATGATTGTTTTGTATGTAACTTTATTCCGCAGACAGTGAATGCAAGGTGCCTTTCCATTTTAATGTAACAAATGGCTTTTGTATCGCCATTCTTGACTTTGAAGAAATTTGGCATGTGAATTACTCATACCTTCCGTAGCTAAGGAATACTTTTTGTTTATTAAAAAACATCCCTTTTAGGTCTGGTATCTTCTCTACACCGTGGGTAGGAAAAACGATAATTCAGAGTTGTTGTTTTCTCGTGAGCTGTGATTATTTTTTGCCATTCCAGCTGCATGGCCCTGCGTCGGGCGGCTCAGAAGGAATGCTTTTTCTCCATTGTTTGGTCGAATTCAACTTTTATCTAAGTTTCCTTTTTCACGGTCAGATCATGTGAACTTTTATTCGTTTACTACTTTTGATTATGGAGAAATGGGCTTAGTTTGGGTTTGAGGGACTGGTAATGCCATTTGGAAGCTGTCCTGGAGAGTCTTCTCTATTGTCTTAATTTTCTCATAAGAGTGCAAGATAAATGTTATTCAGTGTATGTGATTCGAAGATTTCTTGTACATTACAATAGCCATAAAGGTCTGTGGCCTGTACTACGAAGGGGGGTTACTGGCTTATCGGGGTAACTTGTTGGATTTAAGGTACCACAGTTTAAATGGACTTCATATTCGTTCACTTACATTTTACCAAGACTACCTTAAATCCGACAAGTTACCCTGATAAGCCAGTAACCCCGCTTCATACACAGGCCACTGGTGTATTGTGACTTGACCAGTGGTATGTCTGCACTTAATACAATTGCACGTCTGAAATGGGAAAGAGCTGTCGTGCGATCGATTGTACAAATGAATTTAACACGAAATCTGAGTTGTCTTTTTATTGACTGCTCGAAAACTAAATAAGTAAATAGACGTGAATCAGTCACATGGCTGATCTGTCTGATAGGTATGGATCGGTGCACCTCTAGGTTTAATTGATCTATCTGATAGGTATGGATTGGTGCACCTCTAGGTTTAGTTGTGATTTATCTTCTGATGTCATGCTCTTCCCCTTCAGTGACATTAGTATCCTCTCCTCCTCCAGCTGTCTGTATGTAAAGAGCTCCAGTTATCGCCTAGTGAGTTGGTGTATTCTGCAGACCTCGTCGCCATATCGTCTGCGATGCCACTGGAAACGGCCCCTGTTCAGGTGGGGTTCCCGGCCGCGTCCCGAAAAGCAGATCCTTCCGGACGTCCGCTGCCGTTTTCACTCGTTGCCCGTTGTATCGTTCGTCCCAGCGAGCTATCTGCTTCCCTTCCTGCAGTTGATTTCGGTGATGGCCGTGTCTCCCGAAGGGACCATGCGCTTCTGGCCCAACCTGGCCCACGAGGGCACCTACATCGAGGCCGTGGCAGACTTGGGTGGCAACTTCTGCAACTTCCTTACAGCTGTCCAGGTAACGTCAAGGCCTGCACTTCACGGCGCCGCGTGCCCTACGCATCCTGGTTAATTTAAACGGCCCCAGGTCTGGAAAATGCACGTGAAATGAGAGCTGAAGGTCCCTGAAACGTAACAGCAAATTAATTAGTGGAATCTATGGATGATGGTGCCCCTCCCCCAACCCACTGTGCCCCTCCCCCAACCCACAAGGTTTACATTTAATGATACGTGCGTCGCTGCAGCGCCTCCTGATTAAACCCAAGCAGAACATTTTTTTTCTCTTCAATGTTATTGCAAAATATTAGGCAATATTATGCCTGAAAATAATGTAATATCCATAACCGAGTTCAAATGGGTCATTCTACGCAAATATTTTTTTTCCGATTTCACAATGAATTACGTTTAAGAATATAAGCACATTCATTCTAGAAAGTTTTGCATTCAGTGCAATTTTTATATTTTACGTGTTGTGCTTAACATGCTTTTCTACTTTAAAACTTTTAAAAGTTTATGATAAAAGCTTGCAGGTATGTTTTAGGGACCGATCTTTCGTTTTGAGGCGAAATAATGCTCTCCAGGTGTTAGACTGTCTGTCATGCAGGTATTTAGTGAGTTTGCATGTCCCCAAGTACATGCTTCCCAACCTGACCTGGGGGCAATTCTACTAAGCAGGATTTCTTGTTTAGCCAGATAATGTGTTGGATTTAAGGTATTGTGACCTAATTGTAAGCCAACAAAGATAATGTCTATTTAGCCCAGTCTACCTTAAATCCAACAACATCTCATTATTCTCTCTTTGCTCACTGGAAACATTTTCTGGAGCTCTATCCCAAACGTCATGCTCATTTCACAAATGCGCTAATTGTGTTACATGAAAGGTGGCCACCTGGAACACGTCAGTTTTGATCGAAAAAGTAAAAATGGAAAGACCAAGGAACTCCTTTTGAACTTTATTTTTGTTGTATCTCTGAAGAGATGGTGCCATGATCTGTTGGATGTATAGTTCAGTGTCCAGTTGTGCCACAGAAAGTGTCACTTGTGTCAGTGGTGGAGGTTGCAGGATGTGTTCTTCAGACGCTGCTTGCTGTCCTCTCGCGAATATCTCCAGAGGGTTCTCTGTCGTCCTAGGGGAACAGCTTCATCTTGTCGTCCTACAAAAGCCAGCTGCTGCGCCTGACGGTGGATGCCTCCGGGAGGCTCCAGCAGAGGGCGCTGCAGCAAGGACATGGCGTTCTGTCTGGCATCGGCAGGCGGGTGTCCACCCTCTTCGGTATCTTAGCACCTCCTGCTGATTCCATTGTAAGTCTTTACGCCGACGATGGTGCCCAGTCCGTCGTTACCTCTGCACATCTTTCTTGAAGTACAGATTTTAAACAAAACCTTAAGTCTTAAAATTTGGTTTATGTCTATAGTTAAGTGTTAAGTCTGTATTTTGCGAAATCTCTAGTTGAATAAGATTTCTGTCAGATTCACTTAGGATAAAGCTGTGGTCGAGAGAAATGAGAAAATGTATTTGTTTATACTTTTCTGTGCAAATTTTAATGTTGAGAGCATGATTGAAGGTAGACCTGAATATTTACTGCATTAGTTAAAAAGGCACTGGAATACAGTGTAGATGAATGTGCTGTTTAAAAATTGAACCAAAATTGCACCAAAATTACTGTATAAGACCAGGCAGAAAACACACTTAATTCTGCCAGACCGAACACTATTGGCTATTGTGACAGGCCTAGAGGGAATTTTGATTGGATGATCTGTTTGATCTGTTTGATTGGTTGGATTGGCATGGTACTGTCACCTGGCCCTGGCTCATGTCCTTCATGTTCTGACGTTTCTTCCTGCTGTCCAAAGAATTTTCTCATTTAATTAAACTCTTTTTTCGGGGGTCATGCTTCTGAAATGTTCTGGCTAATTGATTTTGAACACAAAGGCGGAATGTGACCTTAACCTACAAGCTCCTGTTGCGTTCCCTGACTCCATGTCCGCTTCCTCCACAGTTACACAGCCTCCTCTGGGTGCGGGCCACTGGCCAGCTCTACACTTTGAGTAGCTGCTCCCTCAGCAAGTGGGAGGTGGAGGAAAGCTCCGAACACCAAGTGCTCAGCTGGGACGTCAACAAGAACATGACGGAGAGCATCAGAGACGCTGTCTGGGTTCGTTCCTTCAGCTTCTCGGCCCACTTTTCAGCTTTTCTCGTCCCGGCTGATGAAGGAAAACGTCAAAACGTCTGAGCAGAATTTGTTTAGGTTTTTTTTTTTTTTTTCTTCTTTTTCTTCTTCAGGGCTCAGAAAGCAACTATGAAGAAATTAAGGAGGGCGTGAGGGTGACGTACCTGGACATGCAGCTTGGCCTGTGAGTATGGAGTCTTCCCCCTTCCTCCCGCTTCTCTATGGAGGTCTGGAGCCTCCCCATATGATGATGCTGATTATTAAAGCCCCCCCCCCCGGTGTGTGCAGGGATGGCCTGGTGGTCCTGGCTGCTGCGTGGCACCCGTCAGACACCCCCTGCCTGGTCTATTACTGCCTGCTCACCCTGCCGGACAGTGACCTCATCATGACAGAACCGCTGTCTGTGGAGGTCACAAAATACAACCCCCCCTTTCAGGTCAGTGCTGATCCAGGTACACCCCCCCGCCCCCTGCCCCTTTCGAGAGGGTGGTGCGGTCGTGCCCACCCTTTCCGCGCATGTGACGGATGTGAGGCTCTCTGCAGTATGTTATGACTAGAGGCCAAGTGCCCGCCTGCCTTAAACCCCCCGTCCCCCCCGCAGGGTGAAGAGGAGCTGCAGGCCATGCGCTTCCTGCTCCCGCCCTCCCCCACCATGGCTGCGTATCTCTACAGGGACGACCTGATCTACGCCTGCTCCTCTGGCACTGGGCGGGGCAGCCTGCCTGAGGAGAGGATCCCCTTCAGCTCTGCCGGTGAGGGAGGCTCAGCTCTGTGTCCCCGTCTTCATCTTCCATTGCTGATGACTAGTTCCAATATTAAGAACAGAAGAATAGAGGATGGCAAAAATCAATCAATGTCGTTCTTGCCCTGCTCTCTCTCTCTCTCTCTCTCTCTCTCTCTCTCTCTCTCAATAAAATCTGTGACTGCAATCAAAAAAAACTAAAAATGTTGTGGTTGTTACAGTAATTGTGGATTAGTCTTT
>JAABNX020000047.1:16770102-16782548 GCA_015163995.2 Mormyrus lacerda | reverse complement strand
CATTGCTGATGACTAGTTCCAATATTAAGAACAGAAGAACAGAGGATGGCAAAAATCAATCAATGTCGTTCTTGCCCTGCTCTCTCTCTCTCTCTCTCTCTCTCTCTCTCTCATTAAAATCTGTGACTGCAATCAAAAAAAACTAAAAATGTTGTGGTTGTTACAGTAATTGTGGATTAGGCTTTTGCCCGTTGATTTAAATGGTCGGCCGTGTTTGTTCCCGACTCCCCGTGCCCCCGCAGGAGATCGCATCCTGGGCGCAGGCTGCTGTGCCAGCCTGCCCGTCTTCTTCTCCCAGAACAGTGGCTTGGTGGCCGTGGTGGCCCAGGAAGGCGCGTCTGTGCTCCCTGAGACCATGGAGGACTCATTGTCCTCCTCCGTGGCTGGAATTGCACCGGAGGTGGGTTCCTGACCCTTCCTGTCACTCTACGGCCCTGCGGATTCTCCCATGCCGGCCCTTTAAGGCGAAGAACGGCCCGACGGCCAGTAAATCCCCACAGATAATGTGTCGAATGCCCAGCCCTGCTTTAAATCGTGTGATGACTGACAGGTTCTGCTATTGACCTTAAACACTCCCCTTGCTTTTCCTCCAATCTAAGGGAGGAGCCGCTGAGGGTTTCTTGAGGACGGACACGATCGCTCAGGAGGACAAAACCAAACTGCTAAAGGCAGCTTTCCTTCAGTTTTGCCGGTAGGATGTGCACAGTGTGGATTCGTACACGAGACCGTAGTGAGGTCCTAATGGTGAATGAGTCGACATAATTATCATATTGATAAATCTGATAATTTAAATATCGACTGGCCTTATTGGCCGAGATTGATTCTTAAAGAATGTGACCCGATGTTGATATGTTATCGGCTAGTGCCGTTTAATCAGCGATGGATGTGACTCCCAACGCTTGATGTGAGGTACCTTCATGAGCTCCCTAACCCAAAGTGACAGCGACGTGTTCCAGGCACACAAGAGTATAAATGCCAGGATAAATCACAGAACAATTTATGAGGATTCAAATTTTGTAACTTGTATCATTATTAAAGTTCTTTATTTTTTAGTATGAAGTTTTGTGGTTCTTCCACTGTATTTCAGCACCATAAGGCAGGTTTTGCAAACTGTGTGGGACCAGCCCTTTTTGCAGAAACCTCAAAATATTTCACGTACCTTGGACGTGAACTTAGCAAGGGTGTTTTTGGATGTGTGTTTTTCCAAATGGTCTGCAGATGACAGTTTTGCATCATGAGTAAATTACTCCCTGTATAGATGAATTTGGTCTCGAAACACACGCTGCTGAAAAAAACTGCATAGACTAGTATGGTGCTAGTTAGTGTTGGTTAGCTGGTGGACCAGTATAGCTGTTCTGTCTGCACGTGAAGCTGGTCCACCGGCAACGTTTCATTACAGAGACTTTAATGATTAATGATTCATTAATTTTTTTTTTCCCCTGAGAAATATTACGAGAAAATCGAATCGAGAATCCAGTATCATGAATTATTCCTGTGTCTGCACACCCTCTGTGCTAAGCTGTGGTTTTCATGAAGCATCCCTCTGCCTGTCACCAGCCGTTACCCACGCTCCCCCCCCCCCTCCCGCCTGATACAGTGTGTATCGTTCTCCAGGAAAGACCTGCTGAGCGCCCAGACAATGACCGATGAGCTTTTCCCCGCTGACGGCGACGGGGAGGGCGACGTCGAGCTGGATGGGGTCGTCGCGCAGATCGACCTCGACCTCGTGGATGACTACCCCGCCTCTGACCCCCGCTGGGCCGAGTCCGTCCCTGATGGTGAGGAAAGTCGGCCGTTTCAGTGCAGTACCCAGCCAGTCCTGGGGGGGGGGCTGCACACCACAACCTACTGATGCTCAAGCTCCCATTTTCTGTGCTGTTACAGACACTTTATTTGACTATTAGAAATGCAAGACCTTGTGGAAACACACAAAACACATTTAAACTGTAAAAACTGCACAGTGTGTATTTTAAGGAAGCTTACTGAAATTGGGTACTTTTTTTAGAACGTTTGTGAATTGATGATTGGACACTTTCACCCACCCCCCCTTAAATTCCAATGAGGTGTCTAAGTGTCATAAGAACATAAATTTACAAACGAGAGGGGGGGGGCATTCTGCCCATCTAGCTCGTTTGGGGAGAACTTAACTAATAAGTGGTTAAAATCTTATCTAGCTCTGATTTAAAGGAACCCAGGGTTATAGCTTGCACTACACTAACAGGAAGACTGTTCCACACTCTAACTACACGCTGTGTAAAGAAATGCTTCCTCAAATTCCTTTTAAAATGTTCTCCCTCTTACGCTTCCTGCCTCTGTACTAATGTCGTTGACTCTTCGCGTGCAGAGAGTGCAGGATTGACACTCACGTCCCTGATTGTCCTTCACCAGTTGGAGGATAAGATGAAAGCTCACTGCTTTTTCATGGATTTCCTCCAGCAGGTATGAAGATTTTGGCTCCTATCTGTTATCTGTGTCTCTTTGTGTAGGGAGGGATGCGCCAGGGGTGTACTTGGAAATTCTGGGCCTTTCCTCCTCTGTGACTATTTAGGTGCCTGAATTCCTTTTCCCCGCACCAGGTGTCGCTCCTGGAGCGTCTGACCTCGGTGACGGTGCGCTCTGTGCCCTTGGCCACGCGCCTCCTCTTGTGCGAGCACGCCGAGAAGCTCTCCGCCGCCATCGTGCTGAAGAACTACCACACCAAGTTCCCCGCGCTGGTCAATGGCGCCATCTGCAGCACGCTAAGAAAGAGCGGCACACCCGTGCCGGGCAGCCTGACCGCAGCCGACGTGTTCTTCAGAGAGGTGGGGGAGGCGTCGCCCCGCACAACCAGTGCCGTTTTTTTTAAAACCCGCTGTAAATACGCAGCATGTCTGTCTGCATGTGGCTCCATTGGCAGGTGTCTCAGGTGTCCTCGATCTTCGAGAGCCTTCTGGAGGAGGAGGAGAGGACGCTGAGGGAGTACCCCGTCGACTCCGTGGAGTGGGCGGAGGTTGTGGTCAACGTCAACAACATCATCAAGGTGCGCAGCAGCTCCTGTCAGGGATCGCCGTATCTATATGTGGAAATGGTTACATCACAGTCCCATTCTGAAAATGTTTGTCTCCGTCAGCCACCATTAGAATGCTGCCGTGTGTGGGTGGTTTGACCCGGCCGCCATTTGTGGCTTAATGCTTCTGCTGAATTCAGCACTTGCCCGAAATCTGTCAATATTTTTATTCATTTTTTTTTTCTCTTGCTCTTCTGTTGTGATGGAAAAACAAAGCTTATCATATCATAAAAGGTCATAGCCTGGAAAGTGACCCTAGGTAATTTTCTTTAAAAAATATTTTTTTCTACTTAAGTTTAATAAATAGATTAGGTAACACCAGTTTCGCTTTATGGGAGTACACACGGGCTGCTGGTCTTGTGAGCACAGTGACCCTGCACCCTCTTTTTCAAACTTTTGCAGACGTTTTAGTGGTGACACACTGGTACTGATCAGATTTTGAGACAAATTGCACCAAAATTAAAGCAACTGCGAATAGTGCTAACGGAGAATGACAGCCTTAGACTCTTGATCTTGTTACTGTGATAACTCAAAAAGTGTTTGACAGATCTTTGTCAGCCTTTGCAGGCAGGTTGTATAAGTGAATATCTGGACCTCTTCTGTCTTAATTTAAAATCAACTGGATTATAAACGGAAATATTTTTTTTTAACATGGAATGGCGTTATAAAAGGAAGCCTAAACTTAGCAGGATCTGATGATCTCGTCCCTGATCAGGACATGCTTCAAGCTGCTACCAGCTACAGAGAAACCAAAGCCTCTCTGTACCGAGGCTCGGAAGACGGCAGATCTGAGCCGGAGTACATCCCCTGGACAGGTAGGGCATGTAATCGCGGTGTTTCTCTTTGGGGCGTGTCCTTAGGCTACAGCACCAGCATCCAACATTCAGACCTGTTTATTTCTCTTGAATGTTCCTGTCCTTGCTGAGGGTGTTTTTTGCTCTTGTTTTTCCCTCCCGAAGCCATCCCTTTAATTCTCTCCATCCCCGTGATTTCGTTCTCAGCCTCCAGTGGTCCTGTGGGTGTGCGGACGGTTATCGCCCAGCAGCACGAGGTGATAGTGAAGACGGTGTACCCGCACGTGGACACGCAGCTGCGCGGCACCTTGAACGAGCAGCTGGTGGCGCTGCTCGATTGTTACCTGGGCACCTACGTGGCCCAGCTGAGCTCACTGAACCGGGCCAGCCAGCAGGAGCGATACAGAAGCTTGGAGATGGAGTACGTGCAGAAACGGGCCGAGCTGCTGACACCTCTCCGTGAGTCTCCCCCTCCCCCCATTTTATATCTTTACATTTCATTCTTATCTTCTATTTTTATTTTTGTATTCTATTCTTAATAGGTCGGGCACTGCAAATTCATTTCACTGCATGTCGAACTATGTATGATTGTGTATGTGACGAGTAAAGAATTTGAATTTGAGACACTGGACGTTTGGGCCCTGTAACTGGCACTGGAGCTGATGGTCAGGTCTCTTTCCTGTCCTCTCGCCTCAGTGGAGTTGGGTCAGTACCAGTGGGTGGCGGTCCTAGCAGAGAAGTACTGCGACTTTGACATCCTGGTGCAGATGTGCGAGCAGACTGACAACCAGAGTCGGCTACAGCGCTACATGACCAAGTTCGCAGACCAGGTACACTGCCTCCATGCCATATTTAAACAAAAAAGATTACCACAAGCTTTTTTCTAATACCTAGTGTGTAGTTATTACCAGCACTTGGCAGACCAGCTATTCAAATGGCTCATCTTTTGCGACAGCAGTCTATGTAATTTCGGAAATGTGGCTTTTGATTGGCAGGTGTAAAGTAATATGGCTGCTCAAGTCAGTTACTGGAAACATTCAGCATGAATGTGTAATCCCTGTGTCAGCAAGCTGAATTTTTAAACTTCTTAGTTTTATACAGTGGTGCTTGGAAGTTAGTGAACCCTTCAGAAGTTTCCGTATTCCTGTATAAATATGACTTAAAACAAGATTTTTACACATCCTAAAAGTAGGTGAAGAGAACACGGTTGACCAAATGAGACAAAAATATCAAACTTGGCCATTTATTTATTGAGGAAAATGATCCAGTGACAGAAATCTGTCAGTGGCAAAAGTATGTGAACCTTTGCATTTAGTATTTGGCGTGATCCCCTTATACAGCAATAACTGCATGTAAAAGTTCCAGTAGATCTCAATCCTGCATTTTAGCCCGTTCCTCCGTACAGAATTGCCTCAGCTCGGGGATGTTGCTGGGTTTCCTCAAATGAACTGCATGCTTCAGGTCCTTCCACAGCATTTTTATTGGGTTAAGGTCAGGACTGGGCAATTCCAAAATCTTTATTTTATTCTTCTCCAACCAGTGAAAAACTGATGTTTTTAGTTGGGCTGTCACTATCGATTATTTCAATAATTGAGTAATCTACCAATTAATCTGATTATTCAAATAATCGCTCGTACATAATATAGTATATATTGTATAGTATAGTATAGTATAATATAGTATATACTATAATGTATAGTATAGTATAGTATAATATAATACATTTTAATTAGTGCAAGGCAGGAATCAACCAACCACTGCAGGGTGCACACTAAGTGACACATACAGTCAGTTTAAGCACACTAGTTCATTTAAGTTGCATGTTTTTGCACTGTGGAAGGAAACCAGAGGATCCACAGAAAAGCCACCATGCAGGGTGAACATGCAAACTCCACCACACACAGTTCTGGTGTGCGGTGACATCACATCCCACCGTGCTGTTCTGCTGCCCTGACAGGCCTGCACGATGTGCAATGTTAATATCAACATGGCATTTCATGCACATGCGACTGCCTGCACGATGTGCAATGATTCTGAAGGGTTCACTAAATTTCAGGCACCACCGTACATTGAGTTTATTGCTGTTTTGCTCATTCTGTCTGCTCCTTGTCTCACTGACTTACTGTCCGTTCTGTTTCGCAGAACTTTGCAGATTTTCTCTTCCGCTGGTACATGGAAAAGGGCAAACGGGGGAAGCTGCTGTCGCAGCCCGTGGCTCAGCACCAGCAGCTGGCGAGCTTCCTGCAGGCCCATGAGCACCTTAGCTGGCTGCACGAGATAAACGTCGATGACTTCCAGAAGGTGGGTCTGCACCACGCGCAGGCGTTCAACCTACGGTTCTGCGCAGAAGCACCGTCCAGAAAGAAGCTCAGCTCAACTTGTCATTATTGATAAACGTTCTGAGTGTTTTGTTCTTTTCCGAAGGTCTTTTGGGGAGAGACTCTGTCAGCTGCCTTGCTGTGTAAATAGTTAAATGCCTCCTTACTGTAGGACCTTCTGACAGCTGGACCCGCTGGACCTTCTGGTGTCTGCTAGGCCTGTAGCATCCAGCAGTCTCGCTGCTAATGAAGCCGTCTCTCTCCCCCGCAGGCTCACCGCACTCTGTATGGACTCGCCAATGCGGAGACGCGATACTTTGCCAAGAAGAAGACCCTGCTGGCCCTCAGCAAGCTCGCAGCCCTCACCTCCGATTATTCAGAGGCAGTGTTGCAGCGAAAGTTGGATGGTAAGTATGAATTCGGAAATTCTGGAGAGGACTAGCAAGCTTAATTTGGAACAATTCGCTTATTTTAAATTTTGGAAAGAGTTTGCATATCCTGACTCAGAAATGCATGCACGGCTCATCCATAACAGATGTAAATTGTGAACCCTTTTCCCCTTGTAGGTAAACATGAGCTTTTTTTCGCTGCACTGCTGCCCCCTACCTAATGCCTGACATGCCTACAGTGTGTAGCTTATCCAGTGCTCCACGCTAACGCTGCGCCTCCCAGCACTGTCACCCTCTAGCTAATGCCAGTGACGGTGCAGTGTATAGTCTATTCAGTACGGCACGCTAACGCTGCGTCTCCCCGCACTGTCACCCCCTAGCTAATGCCAGTGACGGTGCAGTGTATAGTCTATTCAGTACGCCACGCTAATGCTGCGTCTCCCCGCACTGTCACTCTCTAGCTAATGCCAGTGACGGTGCAGTGTATAGTCTATTCAGTACGGCACGCTAACGCTGCGTCTCCCCGCACTGTCACCCCCTAGCTAATGCCAGTGACGGTGCAGTGTATAGTCTATTCAGTACGGCACGCTAACGCTGCGTCTCCCCGCAGATATGGTGGAGCAGGAGCGCTTCCTTCTCCACCAGGAGACTCTGCCCAAGCAGCTGCTGGAGGAGAACGAGGAACGGCTTTGCATCAAGGTGCTGCAGACTCTACGGGAGATGATGACCAAAGACCGTGGTTACGGGGAGAAGGTACAAAAGGCCGCGTCCTCAGCTTCCAGACAGCCCCAACCGCCCGTCCTGACCACTGCTGTTTGATCAGTCTGGTCTAGGCTTCTCCTCAGACGCCTCTGGGAATCTCCGTGTGCAGTAACTGTGTCTGTACTGTTTAATTTATTTATTTTTTTGCTCCTCTGTTGATATTGTCCGGCAGCCAGCTGAGGAAAGCTCCAACGGTTCAGAACATCATGGCATCGGCCTCAGAGTTGTATCTTTATTCCAAAAACATTTATTTGTAACATAGATGCAGAGTGGGGGAAATCCCCTGGTCTCAGGGCTTCCACATGTTATCATGCAGATTTCACATCAAAAACTGCTCCTGTTATTAGTGAGTCCAAGGGATTTTTTCCATATCTCCACTTTGGGGGTTCTAAGGGAACATTTCAGCATTGCAGAGTAAAGACAGCAATGTGCCAGTCTATCCAAACCAAACCCTGTGTTTCTTAATCTTATTCCTGCCTTGTCCCTTTATGCCTTTATTTATTAAAGTCACCCTAAGTAGAGGTGCCAGTCATCTGATTGGGTGCTCTGTCACGTTGGGCACCAATTGCTAATCAGGAGCTGGGATAACTCCTCCTCTTCCTGCTCTGCTGCCTTCGCCTTATTGAGGTGGCCGGCGAGGGGTAGCATAGCAAATGCCCTCCTTAACACCCACATGCTCAAACACACTCTTAGGCCTCTCTTAGCTGTCTTCAGAGGACCCGCCCCGTCATTCCATCTATTTTGGGGGGGGTCTGGTGGTCTGCAGCATGTTCTGGAGTATGAGTCAAAGACAGCAGCATGTATTAAAGCACCCCAGGACTAATACGCTCTGCCGGCTGTGTAAATATCTCATTACTAATCTCCGGTCTGTCGGCTTGGTTGTATCTGCTCACTCTTTTCTGTTGGTACTGACCAGAGCTTTGAAATGCTGTTCCTCCTATGTATCTTACTAACAGACATGGTGTGCTTTTCTGAAATGACCTCTGTTCTGTTGTTTTTTTTCTTTCTCATTTTTCACCCCAGCCTTGTCAGATGCGCCCATACTGACTGTTTGCTGTGCTCTTCTCTTCCAGTTGATTGCCTTTGATGATGAGATGGATGTGGCTGAGGTTGACGGTTTTTTTCTTGGTTTCTTCACTGTTTGCTTCTCTGTCTCCCTGGTGACCTGCTGCTTTTTAACCACCCCCCCCACCCTGTCCGCTGTGTCTCCTTGGCTGCTGTCTGCTCCATGTTCCCCTGGGGGCAGTTTGCAGGCCCCTGGGTTGCCATGTGTCCAGTACTTGGGCTGTGGCGGTGACCCCCCCAGCTCGCTGAGTCTGTGCGTCTGCTGCTGCGTGCTTATGGAGAGGCGACCGTGTCGGGGCGCCCCACGGGGGCCTCCCCGGCCGTGTCGATGCAACGCTTCATTCCGGCTTTGCGTCCTCTGGATGGAAGGTGGCCTTGTACTCAGAAGATATTCAGCAAATGTCCAAACATCTAAACGTCATTATGGGAGGAGATGACATTAGGGTGCCTCATTGCTGAACATGAAGCAGCTACCAACAAAGGTTATAGGTCACAGTTTTTATGGGGACGTTTTCAGATGTATTTCAGAGGCACAGTGAATTTCGGGACGCCACATCTTTGTCAGCGTGTCTAAACGCCCCCCACAGGGTGTGAGCGAAGTGTGCAGGAAAGGACTGGGGGTGACTGGGAGACACTCTCAACACGTGACCGCATACCTCAAATCAGCATGCGTACCTGTCTGTGCATTTCCGTTTAAGTCTCAAAGCAAACCAACATTTCTGATGTTTGTGAGTTAGAAGTTAAGGAGTCATATTTTATATTAAAATGGGAGCCGCATGTGTCTGTCATACTTTCATCATCTCATCCAGCTCTAAATATCCCTAGAGAACAGGGTGTCTTGGACTGTTGGTGCTAAGCGGTCAGCATGATCAGGTTTGACCATGTACAGACCAATGCTGTCTTCCGAAGCGGGGTGGGGGGGGGGGTGGAGGCCAGGGGGCTGAGCACTGCAGCTTAGGGGGGTGCACCCCTATTCACACCTGACCTTGTCTCACTGCTGACCCTGAATGGGAAAGGGACACCGGTCAGACGGGGCCCCCGTAGGGGCGGTGGAGAATGCAGCGGGTGGTTCTCATCTTCCTCAGTTCTGCGCCGCTCCGGAGTAGCAGCTGTGAGTATTAATAGCTAAGCTAACCGTCCAAGTCATCCTGCGAATGCTGCACGTGAAATGGTATAGCCCCTACACCTGGGGGGGCGGGGAGGTTAGGTGGGGTGAGGGTGCTTTCTAGGAAAGAACACTGGCCCCTCTTTCATACAGACACCATGTCCTCCCCCATCAGCCATGGTATCGCCATCCTTCTGTGTCAAGGACAGGGGGGGACGGGGGGGGAAGCAAGCCCATTTGAGGCTCTGAGCGTTTCTTGGGTCTCTGGCCTGGGTGAGGTTTGTGCTGTCATGGTAATATAAGTCTAGGAGGAGGCTGATTGGTGGAGCAGTAACCTGGGGGTGGGGCTTTTCTCACACCGGCCCCGCCCCATCCTGGTCCCCCTCTCATTTCCACTGCCAGTTATTTTAAGCAGAGTGAGACTGAGGTGCAGTGCACCCCTGATATCAGTCATTCTCTCTTTCTCCTCCGGGATGCGTCGTATCGTCCCTCTTTCAGTTCCTTTTATGTTTTGTTCACTTCTTTCCATTTCTTGTTGTGTAAGATCATCCCAGCTGTGTGTTGAGTGAACAGTTGATTCAACTAATTAATGAATGTTGTGCCGATACAAGAAAACAGACATTGCCGATACAGGATGTCCTTATCGGTGTGTTGATAAATGTATGTACACAAGTGCAAATATTATTAGATCAGGGACGGTGTCCTCTTAAGAGACCCCACTTCTTTCCCCTCTCATATTTCTTTCTAGCCGTCTCCCCTTGTCCCCTCACTCACGGTCCTCTGCCGTCCCCAGGCGCTGCCATTTGAGCGCACTGCCACTGACCTCCAGTAGGAGGAGCTGTGACTGTTTGTGTGAGCCTGCGAATCCACCGTCCCAGTTTCCCAGCCTGCATGCTGGGCCGCTTCCTGAGCCTCTGCCAGCTCTCGGGCAGCAGTTGCATAAGATCGGTCGTTTTTTTTTTTTTTTTTTTCCTCCCCCTTTTTTTTTTCCTGGAATTCAGACTCACCACTGGTGTGTGACCTTCAGCGGTAATTGCCAATAAAAGTGCGGTGAGCTGTTTACTGAGAGATACTGGCAGCGTCTCGTAGGGGTGGGGGGTAGGGGGAGGGTACCAGCACAGTTTGCAGCTCTCAGTGGTTGGCTGATGCCGGACCTCTTCAACTGCCTGATCTTCTGGTGACGGCCGGGGTGGTGGTTTGGGGGGGCATCTGGGTACCAGATCTGTGTCAGTGTGTGATAACTGATGGGCTCTGGGTGACGCATGTGCGATGGTGAGTGTCCCCGTTAGCTTCACTGAGTTCATGTTCTGCCCCCGGGACACTTTGGCAGCGACGCTCCCAGGACGCTCAGTCACATCCTGCTATTAAAATAATAATAATAATAATAATTAATAATACTAATAATAAATGGTTGAAGCAGCTTTGCACAATGCTCTCTGTTCCTGCTGGAGAGGGGGGTGGCTCCCATCCCCAGCCTGCCTCTGTTGTGCGTTTCGACTCCTGCGTCTGTACGACGTGGCGGGGGCCGTCGTTTCTACAGGCCAGGCCGTGTGTTTATTTCAGTATCATGCTCGCTAGATACGCATCGCCTCCTGGCTGAAGGACACGGCCGCAGCCTGCAGGTTCTCACGCTTCGGCGGGGCTTCTGGACACTCTCCAGCCACTTCCCCCATGCCTTGGGCGGGGCCACATGGAAGGCGGGTCTGCCCCAGAAATCGGGTACTGCCACCTGAAGCTGGAGCGTGGGCCTCCAGGGGGGCCCTGCATGTACGGGAGCCAAAGCTGTTCCTCCTTTGGTCGATGGTGAACATGTGAGTTCACATGTGGCTTTTCCCACTTTTGCAGCTGCCAAACGTCCGGCGGTGATGAACCGACACGTCTCTCTGCCTTAAGCAGCGTGAAATATCGACTCTGGTTAATGGCTCCCTAACCACACCAGTGACGATCAGAGTCAGGCTTCCTGTTGCCTGCAGCCCAGCAAAGAATTACTGGTGTATCACGAGCAGCACGAGCGGTCGGTGTCTGAGCTGTTATAGACCTGCTGCTGCATTAATGCTTCCCCTGTTTGGTAGGACCTTTGAGGGTCACCCCTGAGGATCAAGCGTGTTGCTGCCCGGAGTTCATTTATTATTTAGTGTCATTGGGTTCATGCGTTTTCACTTTCAATGACGAATAATGAAGTAATCAAGCAAAAAAAAAAATCAATTGAGCAGGCAGTCATAATTTATTCTGAATCAATTTGGAAAAATGTGTCCCTTATGTATTTAGTTTCTTAAGACACTGCGAATACACACATAAGTGTTAATAATGATGATAATGATTATAATTATGATATACTTCATTTTAGATTTCAGCACTTTCCATCCTTCAAACACAAGCAATAGAACTGATCTAAACTAGTAATAGTTTAGATCAATTCTATTGCTTGTGTTTGAATGAAAAAAAAAAAAAAACTTGCTGTCCTAAAACTAATTAAAATACAATAAATTAAAAAATGAACCAAATGAAAGTGGAATTCTACATAGGAAGAAAAGGGACAAACTGTTTAAAGTGCTGCCACTATAATGGGACTAAAAGAAAAGAAAGTGAGTGTTTTAAGGGTGATTCGGCTGGAGGAATTGATTTAGCCTTGAGTTTCCCCAAGCCTCTGTGCGTCTTCCCGACACTTTGAGTCCATCTGTCGCGACCTTTCGATGTCTTTCGACAACCTGCATGTGTGGAAGCTCTGAAGAGTCTTCCTCACAGGCCTCGCGGCAGTGGATGATTAAACAACACCTATCGCTTGTTTCATCAGCCCCTACGGCCAGGAGACTGCAAAGCAGAAAGGGGGACGTTTCTAACTGCCACTTCTGTGCGTGCACGTTCCTATTGCGTGAAAATTGATCTTTTGAATAAACAGAAGTCAGATTGAGGGAGATTCCAGGCTGGTCTCGCAATTACTCAGGCACCCACGTGTGTGTGTGTGTG
>JAABNX020000047.1:16727610-16746269 GCA_015163995.2 Mormyrus lacerda | reverse complement strand
CCACACCCAATCACAGGCCACACCCAGTCACAAGCCACACCCAATCACAGGCCACACCCAGTCACAAGCCACACCCAATCACAGGCCACACCCAGTCACAGGCCACACCCAAAGCCCTGCCCAACCTTACTAAGAGCCCCACCCCCCAGGATGATGCAAGCATGCATTTTTTCTATTTTGCTAGCTTGGCTGCTTTGGCGCAATAGGGAAATAGGACAGCCTGTCCAGATCTGCAGACAGATGCTTCGTTCGCGCCTCTATTTTGAAGCTGGTTCGCAGTTCTCCATATTAAGGCATGTACTCTCCAATAGACAAAGAGTCCCAGATGTCTACTCGTGTCAGAGTAGCAGGTGCCTCTACGTCACCGCCCTCCATGCGGAAACACAAGGCCCGCGACCCCGTTGAAAGCTGTGCGTGTGCCTGTGCATCTGTCTCCACAATGTGATAACACAGAGGAACAAAAGGAAACTCAGTTTTACGAAAATCTGTGACTGCAGTCAAAAAACGAAAAAGGGCTGGTAAGGAGTTGAGGTCAAAATGTTGGGGTAAGAATTTTTCCCATAGACATGAATGAAATGTCTCCACAAAGATATAGATACCTCATCTGTGCGGGTGTATGGATTATGTTTATATTACTTGAGGACCAAATGGCCCCCAGAATATGATAAAAAGCCTGGTATTTTGACGTTGTGGCGACCATTTTTCAGGTTCCCACAAAGATCTGGAAATGCAATCACAAAACGAAAAATGCCAAAAGTCTCGTATTTTGTTTGGTTAATTGTGGTTAAGGTTAGGGGCTGGGTAGGGGTTAGGGTCGCCATTGTTTGCATTACAGTTTTCCCCATAGAAATGAATGGAGAGTCCTCACAAAGATATAATTACAAACCTGTGTGTGTGTGTGTGTGTGTGTGTGTGTGTGTGAGTGTGTGAAGTATCATTCCTCATTCTGAACATATCCAAGAAAGCGTTTCAGCGTCATGGAAATGGAACAGAAAGCACCCAGCTAACGTGACCTGACGTCTAAACGTGAATTACAGCTATACTCAGTTTGCCCTCTTGTATCAGGTCAGCCGGGCAGTTCCCGCGCACGACGCTGTGAATTTCGCAGCCTCACATGCCAGCCTCAGTCAGGCTCCCCTCCAGTCTCCTGCTACGCTGCTCTGGGAGCAGACCTACTTTTTCGTTGGTAGAGTAGTGTTTGCAAACAAAGAGCTTCCCAAGGACCCAGTGCAAGAGAGGCGTTTCTGCCCCAGGACCCCGGGAGTCAGCACGAGCCTGGCCCTTGGGGGGGGGGAGGGCGCTCCTGACCTTTAACTGAAGTGGGTGGGGAGAACTTCTTAGTTGCAGGAACCATTTTCAGGAGACACCTGATGCTACCTGGATGACAAAATTGGGGGGGAGGGAGTGATGGACAATGGAGGTGATGGATGCTCCCTGCCTACCGACAGCCCATCTGCTGTGCGAAGCTCAGACTTGCCTGGGCTATCCCAGCAGCCCCTGGCGGACCATCAACAGCCCCATCTCTAATCCCGTGCCTTTCCAAAGCCCACCGTGTCTCGACCTCTACAGTCCCTGATCCCTGAGTGGAAGCCAAGTGGGCCCCTGCTGAGAGTAAATTTGCTCTTGGACCTGTCCTGAGGACCTGCAGACGGTCTGATGTTTCTCCGGTAGCAGAATGGATCCCCCATGGCAGAGCGCTGATGTTCTGCATCTCCATGTACAAACAGGGAGCAGGGAAGGATCCATCAGCCATCGACATGTGACTAGAGCAGGCGGTACTCGCGAACCAATAAGGGGCGGGGCCTCAATGGAGGCCACTCCCAAAAACCAGTGGGGGGGGTCCATAAGCAGAACCTTAACATCACCGCGGTGCTCCTCTGCTGGGAAACAGAGGAACACAGAGAGGACTGGAGTCTGCTCAGAACAGAAAGATATGAGCTTCATGATGACAGCAGGAGGAGTAGACGCCTCACGAGAGAACAGAAAGGAGCCATCTTGGTGATCCAGATGTTGCCCATAAACACATGACCAGAATGGTTTGCGTGGGTAACTCAGTGGAGTGTACAGAGGATGAGGTTAATTAAGCATGTGAGAAGTATATCTCATGAGGGAGAAATCACTGGGTCTTACTGAGAACCAAAGAGGTACAGTGCACAAGGAACCAGACTGTGTGTCGCAGGACAGGACAGGGATGTGTCCGGAAACTTCAATGAGGAGACCCTTTTTGCTTCATAAAACAAAATTACAGAGTGTCCCTAAATGCCTCAGTGTCTTCTCTAAACCAGAATCACCGATCAAATGTCATAAAAGCACAAACAGGTACGGGAGACAGTGTGAGTGTTTTGTGTTTTCAAGACTGAAATTCAAAGTACTTCAGCTTTTTGTTTTGTTTTGCGGAGAGCCCGTTACAAAAGTAACCCTGAAGTCATCAATCAATGCAAAGCCACAGAATAAACACCAGCGACGTCTCACATGACGACACTGCGAGTAATTACAAGAGAAGCTCCATTTTAAGGCCCCTTGCAGGTGAGACAGCTTTACGGATCATTCACGGGCGGGTCTGTACGAGTCACAAAAAAAGCTACGTAATCCCTCTAACCCCCCCGTCGAGTCCCAGCTGGCTCTGACTCCATTCTGCCTCAGACGTCCGGAGCCCGGCTGAAGGGGACTTGGACTTGCTCATTAATGCAGGGATGTTAGGGGGGAATGTCTGTGTGAAACCCCTGAGGAAAAAGTGCCTATTAAATTAGGAGCCATTTTATCCCATAACACGCCCCCCCTAACAGCTCTGACCACCCGGGGATCTGACGACGTGCCGCTGGCATGCTATGGAACTGGGGCAATAACACCAAGGGCCACACCTCCTCATTTGATTACTGACTCCACCCCCTATATTAAGCACCGCCCCGTCCTATCCTGTCCCCGCCCCCCATGCTACTAAGGAGAACTCAAACATGAAGTCACAGTCTTCAGTATCGATGTCCAGCCCTGCTTTGCCAGTCTGACCTAGAGTAATGGAACAGGTAGTGTGCTTGGCAGAGAGGGGGGGGGGGGGAACCTGCCTGCTGGTGCTCATCTCCATGCCAACAACAGAGCAGGCACCCGCCCGACACGGGGGCGTCTGGCAAAGTGGTTCCTGTAACTTCCTTAAGCGTGGCAGGCAGCTCAGCATTTTGCCCCCATCATCCTGCATGTTGGCTCTTCTCTCCGGTCATTAATGCCACTAGACAAATGCCAACAACCTTCCTGATCTGCAGGACAGGGGTGTGGTTTTCATGGCGGGGCCAGTTTGGGCTGTACTGGGCAGCCTCTGTTGACTGGTCGCCTCCACCGTTTCAGGCGTGGAGCTGGCCACCACCGCCAGTTTTGACTCTGTTCGGAGCCCGTCCTTCCGTGGCCGTCCTCTGCCAGGGCAGGACATGTCCCTCTTAGCCTGTGGGGGGTGCCGTCAGCCGCCACCTGCTTCTGGAGACTGGGGAGACAGGTGCTGGGGGCCGCTGGCAGTGCATTGGCATGCATGCTGGAGCTTTCTCACCTCCCCCCCCCCACCCCCCGCCCCATCCCTGTGACAGTGACACCCTGGTTCACGAGGCACAGAGCAACTCCCCTGGACGTCCTCCGCTGCTCGCGCCAGCTCCTTCTTCACAGACTGGGGTAGCCCTGCAATTAAATCTGCAACCTTTCCCCTAAGGTGCAAAGAGAAGCCACCAAACCTCCAAGGCCTTCCAAATGCCCTCAACCAGACACTCAGCTCGCTGTACTTTGTCTCAAAAGCTCTGCTAGGGATGATTGTAGGATTTTTTTTCAGGTGAGAGGCATGATAGGGGCCATTGGTGAGGGACAGGGTAGGGGGCGCTCCGGGGTCCAATCAGCTTTAAGCTAGGGGGCGCTCCGGGGTCCAATCAGCTTTCAGCTAGGGGCAGTGCCCTTGGAGTCCCACCTCTGTATAAGCCCCTGCCGTTATGTTAGGAAATCAAACACAGACAAAAGCCACGGAACTCTGCCAATTAGCACATGGGTACCTACAAAATACGCAAACGCAGGATTCATATTGGGATCGTGTGGCTCTCAGCACAGAGCCAGGAATGTAGAATTAGAAGGTAACCAACCCAGCCCTGGTTGTCACTAATGTTGTAGGGATGAGGTATAGCAGAACATCACCATCTTTCTACCAGACATGAGCAGATAGCCTAAAGTAACATCTGCTCATAATTATATATGCGACATGATGTTTGATAGGGGAGTCTACCTGCAAACCAGGAGTTCCCTCTCATTTTTGTCTCAGATAGTATATTAGAGCAGTGTTTCCCAATCCAGTCCTTGGGGATCAACAGTCGGCCCATGTTTTTGCTCCCTCCCAGCTCCCAGTAAAGACAGAACCTTTTGCAGAAGCCAAGTGAAGGGAGAAGAAGCACCTCTGTGCTTTGGGGCCGGGCAAGGAGAGAGGGGCCGCGGCCAGGCTGGCTGGGGCCTGGACCGCTCAGCTGCCTGTTCAGGTAATCATTAACCCCACTCCCAGGACCTGGGCCAGGTAATAGCTCTGGAGAACTGCCTATGGTCTTAAGGGGAGGAGATGAAAAGGAAGCGAGATGACTTATCAGGTCCAGCCTCCCAGCACCCAGAAGCAGCTGCTTGGTCTTCCCAACTACTCAGAGGACAGAGGGGGGACTTCTTTGAAGACGCCCCCATCCCCGATCAGTGTCTCAAACTTCCCATTTATACATCCGGACCTGTCCGCTCTGCTCCCCAGCAATCGGAAGGTGATAGGCGTCTTCACAGATGCCAGAAGAAACCCCTCAACGTATGCCGACAGCCGGAATGGACAACCCTCCCCCGGATGCCGGCCCGTCCGCTGGCAGCAGCTCAGAACCCGCCAACGCTCTGCGCTGAGCGCCCGTGTGAGGCCAGCTCACCAGACACCCAGGACGCCGGCATGAGGGCGTCATCCCCGAGTATGCAGCGAATGCAGCCATAGCTACAGATCAGGCAAAAGAGCCAAGGGCTGAATAAATACAACAAAAAAACAAACAAACATCGCCTCGTATTCAATACGTGAATGTCGGAATGTTTAAGCTACTTGCAGACAACTGAGGAAAGACTTTCATACTGACTGGCCGGTCACGAACAGTCCGGAGTCAAATTTAACCTTGACCACACCACGGACGCCACCTGCCCGTGCCACGCGGATATCGGGGCAGTCGCGGTTTGCTACACTTCTGAGGGCCGTGATGAGTAACACTCAACCACATCCCACCTCCTGCCCTCACAAGAATGGGTGCCAGCAGTGTGGCAGCAGGAAATTGCATAAATTCCATTTTACCCTCTCATAGTATTAAATATTGAAGTCTACGTTCTGTTGTGAGCAAGAAGCACAATGCTTTAAAATCACCTTCCTTCCTTTCTTAATAAAGCCGATTAACAATCCGAGAGGCATTATAAATATTCCTTACACGGACGTACAATCGCATCCAGCATATAACGCGTATTTAACGCGATACGAGCATCGTTCTTATTAATCATTTGCGACGTGTACGTGTAGAGCTAATATTTACAGAACAATATGTTCGAGTTGACATCCTGTTGCTCAGCCATGAGAGTAAAACGGCATTTCCTGCTGGTGACGCTATTGCACGTCGAGCTAAATAAGATGGGAAGTTTTACCTATACAAAGGTATGACTGGCAAGAAAATTAATTCGGCGAATTTTTAATTGAATTTCTTGATTAACATTTAACGGTTAAACCCGTTTAAAATACTGATTAGATAGTGAACCGTAGTAGGCCTACTCCTACATCCCTGTCTGAAATACAACGCAAAACACATCGGATCTGTATAAATGTTAGTCTATCATATGCTTTACCACCTGAACGGTGTGCTTTGGCTGACAGCGGAATAAATGCGTTTTGTTCTGCTGTATTTATTGTGAAACGTATGCCAGGAGTTTAAATGCAGTTTTACATTCGGTCACGATGCCAAGTCAAACGATTTTCCGCTTCTGATGAGAAGACACCAGACGGTAAGTGTGTATAACACGACGATGGGGACAACGGCCACTGACACGAACCGATAACAAAAAAAAGCTTTCGAAACGATCCCAAATCAAATCATCCTTTGAAAAATGAAACGGGTGGGTATTGTCTAAATGACATTTTAAGCGCTCTTTTCCACATGTCTAACCGGTGAAGTGCTGGCCTACGGCGGACTGAAACGATCAGCCACACCCCGCTCCTTGATGGAGGAAAACGGCATCCACTTCGGGGCATTTGATTACAAAAATGCTCTATATCCGTGCAGCAGAACAAAGCGATTTGGGACGCAGTGCCCTAAACAAAGCCGCCCCTTTTATTTTGAAACGCTATTTATGGGGATTTTCCCTACATTGATAGACCTGCTGCTTCGGGGAGCGGTGCTGAGACGTAATGAGAGAGGACGCAACGATCATCATGCTCCGTGTTAGATACGGGGGGGATGAAGAGGTGTAGCGAAATCTAACCATTAGTGTAATCGAGGGGGACAAATGCATCGATTGTTATTGATTGTTTGCTGATGTTTTGTTGTTGTTGTTGTTGTTTTTGGTCATTCCCCCTTCCCTGTCACACCCCTTCTTTTCAGTTATACCCATGAAGTTACACCTGTAACTGTATCCGAGTGTCTTCATTTCAGGCAATAGCTCGCTCCTTCTCAACCAAGCGGAGCCTTTACCTTTCTCCGTGAAACGTATGTCGGGGCTGGATTTAAAGTGCACGCATATGTGTCGCTTTACCCCTGTTTGGCGATGCATTTAACAATCGAGGGAATCCTTTCAGGGGTCACCACGGGGCTTCTCCGATCGTGCAAATCACGGAGCTGACCCGACTTGTGTGTCCGTATTCATTTAACTGAATCATTACGGAAATCATAAACCCTGGGAAGTTACCGGCTCACGCTATGCACCGTGCGTCTGAGCAGACCTCCGTTACAGTAAAGGGTGTGTTGTAATCGGCACAGAGGAAATCAGGTGAAATTGTTAACAAATTGGAGAAATGGCTCAGATGATGGCGGATGGGAACTAACCTGCCTTTTGGACAGAGACACAACAGTTTTTTGAATGGCAGTGTAACGTTCTGCGAAAGGAAATGACTTCCCCTTACTTTAACATGGCTTCTTCTTTTTCCTCTTCCTCCTTCTGTCGAACCATCACTGCCATTATTATTTTCCTTTCCTCCTCCGTGAGGTGACTGAGGTCCGGAAGATCGGGCATGTTCATCGCGCCGGTGGGTGGGCGAGGGCCGCCTTGGGGCCCCACAGAGGCGGACATTTTTTACCCCTCCTTGGCGTGTCGTTTTCGTGACCAAAAGCCGAGCGACGAAAGACACTCCTCACGACATAGTCCACGGGCAGAGCCGCAGCTCTCTGGTATAGTGCAAGCCTTTCATGGTTGCGGGCACCCACGGCTGTGCTTTGGTTTCTATTCGGCTTTTCTCTCTTCTCTCTCTCACCCCCCCACCCCCCGCCTGTCCGCCTCTCCCCTCCACCTCAAGTTACTGGCAGCGCATCTCAGCGCCAGGAGATGATATATAGGCTTGAGGGAGCCCTGATCGGGGTGGCTGATCGGCGCTGTCCCTTTCTCCGTGTTCGGGCTCGGTCGCTGGCTGATGCTTAAGGCGGAGACCGTGCAGTTCTCCTTCCGCGCTGCTGATGCTGCTGATGATGATGCTGCCTGCTGCCTGGGAGACGGAACAGTCAATGGGACCGCAGCCCCTCAAGCGCGTACCTTCCCCCAAACGGAGGCGCGCTTACTCATTTGAGAATGGGGTCTCACCGTATGTGATCGCAGTGTCTCTCCCTTCCCTTATTTCAGCTGGCTGGTAGCGCGCCTCCCCTCTATACACGCCGCGCACACCTCTCCCTCCGGGCTCGTGCACGGGGGCACAGACGCCGATGAAAGTACGAGCCCATCTCTCTCGTACGCGCGTCCCCGTCTGTCAATTCGCCGCTTTCCCCATTCATTGAAGACGCTCGCCAGGCGCCGCCGTGATGGACGGCTTCAGATTTCGCTTTATAGGCGTTTTATAATAATGACCCTGACGACGTTCGGCGCGATGTTCGCTGCCGAGGTTTGCCAGCGGTCACTCCGAATTTACAGGATTTGATCCGTCACTTGTTGATAAACCGAGTACTGTGAATATTTCTCCCATTCTCTCTTCCAGTACCCCCGTGAATACCGTGGGTGTTTCAAAGAGAAACAGGCATATGCTTAAATTAACAAACAGAAGGCTACAGAGGGCGGAACGGTGTCTCTGCGGGAAGGACTGCCGCTGCTTTGCAAGTACCTTTAGGGTTGGGGGTTCAAATCCCACCTCCGCTCGTGTTGCGCTTGCATGATCTCTACGAGGCGCGTAGGTTCCCTCCAGCAGTCCCAAGGTATGCAACCAGGCGAACTCGCAGCTTTAGGTTTCCCATGGTGTGTCTCCTGCGTTGGCTTGGCATGGCGGCCAGGGTGTACCACTCTACTAGCTGGGATACACTCCAAGTTCCCCTGTGTTTTTGTATTGGGTATGAAGTTGGCCGATGATTGTCTAATACAGAAGACCTGCATAGATACGGTCATTCCGCAAGGCAGTTCCAAGTGGGAAAAAAGTTCATTTCAAATGCAGAAGGAAGATTTTTTTATATAGTCAAGCAATTGTTTTAAAAGTGAATGAACTAATCTTAGTCTATGATAAAAAAAATCTATGGATATAAGAAAACAATGCCTCGAGAAAAAAAAGTTAGCGTTTCTGGAAAGTACATTATGTTCAGTCAGATTCGTTTTCTAAGGGAGAAAACATTGTGCTCTATTTCTGCCAGAGCTGATACAACATTGTACCAATGACGACACCGGATACGACTGATCCAGGACCACGGACAGCGGTGTTTGGTTTATTCAGTGTGGCTGCTACAATGTTATATATTAACACAAACGCCAATCGTCTTTAATTAGATTGCAGAGACAAATTGGAGGTTTTCAATGCCAGATTAAAACATATAAAATGGAACTGTTGCAATATGTGACTTTAAAATAAAATAATAAAAAAACTACAGCACACAGTGTTTTCAACGGCTGTCAAGCCAAAGATTGAAATGCAATTTGGATAATTTAATATTTAAAATATTACTTACTTTATTAAATATATAACACCTGCTTGGATGGCATGTGGTAGCAATAAAATTACAAAACGTTTTTATGGTTATGAACTGTACCCAAAGCATACACGCTTTTACAATTACAATTGTTTTAATTTGCCTATATATACTGTCTTTCATTACATTATGTCTCTCAGTACTATCCCTACCAACAGCTTTTGAATTGTAAATCAAAGGCTAAACGCGAAGGGCAAGTGCACTCTGTAAAGGCATTTACGCTGTGTCTTGTGCAACTTTACCATATATTTGTATCACACATTTTTATTATCGCTTGGTACCGCAAATATACCGGACCTTTATCTGACGTAATTGAAAGGTGTAACATACTGTCCAGCAGGGGGCGACACTAACAACATCAGGACCATTATGTCATCAAGAAACAATCGATTCATATTGCATTTACTTGGGAAACAGCGCGTGGCCGTGGAAGATCGGTAGTATAACACCTGTGACAATGTCTTTGTTCATTTTGGAAAATATCTGGTTCTTAGTGGTGGGTTTCGCCCTGTAAATTAAACTCATTTTGATTATCAGTAATAATGTTTAATTCGGATACCGTAATACGTCTAATTTCTCGCCCACGAATCGTGGATGATACCCAGTAGTCAAAAATGAGTGTACTTTTCTAATCTGGCAACTACAAAGTCTTGATACCCACCCAGTTAAAGAGATCCAAATAAATCCCCTCTCTCCATCCAACATCCATATATCAGAATTTTCACATGTTCTTACCCTCTAGCTGCAAATGTGTTTTCAAAAATTTGTATTGATTTCTCCAGTTTCTTCATTCAAACGATTCATCATCTCCATCATCAGCCTTGCCTTGTCTCCCCGTGCCTCATCGCCATTATTAATACCGTAATTTATTTCCTGAGCAAATGCTTTATTTATTGTACAGGTTCATAAATTAATTTGAAATACAAGAATCATGGTTATTTATGCATTGTTGTGTTTTAAGGTGGTAGTGCCCTGCCTGTGAGTTATAGCCCCTGTTCCTTAATCATTATGCCACCCAGAAGAAAACCACAAACATATCAGACCTCAGCATCAAAGTCCAGTACAGGGTGGGCCAACCCATTGGCCGACAAAGGTGAGTGTAAGGGGGTGTGAATCAGCAAGCCAAGACTACTTTGTTTGGGGCGAGGGGGTCCCATTGGTAAAACCTGCCTTGGGCACCACACGGACCCATGGACACAGCCCTGGTTTGGTATGTACATGCTGAGACGGACTAAATTTCTAGAAATTGCACGCATTTGGTTGCCCATCTTTTTAAACCTGTCATCTCAGATCTGTGATTCCACCGGCTGGACTCAGTGTCTGCGGTTTGCTGGAGTCGATTAGAGGCCGTGAATCAACATGATCCATGTTGGTTTCCGTTTGCCTCGATCCCCCCCCGCCTCAGCTTCCTTTCCCGGCCCGCTCCGCCTCCGCCCTCTCCAAGGCTCCGCAGCTTTAGTTACGTGCCATGTGGGGGTGGGGTCTAAGCCCTTTTCCTGCTTCCCTGGCCTCATCCCAGTCTAACTGCTGGGATTGACTGTGTAGGTGGTGCCGCTGTATGTGTTTGGTAGCTGTGCCCGTTCTGCACGTGCGTCTCAGGACCTGTTTATTCATGATCCTGTATACACAAAATGGAAGGTACTGGAACCAGGGGAGACTGGCGGTTTTTTAATTGCCTCCTTTCTGATCTGACCCCACATTCCGCTAAAAGAGGAGATGATCATGTCTGCTTTTGTATCACTGCCTCATGCATATCTTCAACTTCTCTGTTGCCCTGGCAGCCAAGCCGTCGCCTCTCTGACCTGGACTGCTCCAAGGCAGCCCCCCACCAAGGGGGTGTCTTCCATGCTTTCCAGCTATGTCTCCAGATCCTAATTGTGGTGCTCCAACCCCATCCCAGCCGGGCCCTCCTGCCTAGATGCCTTGTTGCTGACATCATCACCGAATGCCCTTCGGGGTCCGTAACTCGTGGCGACAGAAAACCGGACTCCACCTTCCCCAGTTCTCAGGATCATATTCATCAACATCACTAAAATATCAAGGGCACAGTGAAGCCTGATAAGAGCCGCTATCTAACGGACCGCACCGAGAGCTGCACCCTCAGACATCCACCCCTCGCTGTGTTTTTTTTTCCCCAAATAATACATACAAATAAGTAAATAGTACCAGTGTCGCACATAAATGGAGCATACAACTCTAAACATTTCTGTATCCCCGATGGTGCCTTCGAGAAGGGAACTATATGTGGTCCACTTGGCCCATTTTTCCACAAAAACAGTTTGTTGAATCCTTACTTTGTTTGTAAGTCTTTCAAAGTCAAATATCTCCTCGACAGTGTCCTTCCAGTTATCCACGGTAGGAGGGTCTTCTTTACACCATCTCCTGGTGGTTCACTTTTTAGCCGCTATTAGTAAAATTTTCACCAACTATATGTCATTGCCAGAAACCACCTCTCTTTTCAAATTTCCCAAATATAATGATTCAAAAGTCTTGGGCAAATTATATCCTAGTATTCTCCTCAACTGTGACCATACATCCTCCCAAAAACTTCCTCTCTGTGTCTATGTAAACATTTCCCAAAACTATTGCTCAATACAGCATCTATAAGCAGGGCTCATCCACTCCTCCTGCCTTATATTTCCAGAACTGCTTATGACACTGAAATTAAATCTTACACACAACAAGATGTAAATTTAATAGCATAAGAAAAGGTCGGGCCGAGTTGACTACGCCGGTAATGAAATTTACTGGCAGATGCGCGACATTTACACCAAATTTGAGACTGAAACAAAGTAAAGTGTTTCAGAATAGGGTGCTTTTAAAATATAAATACGGTACTCAAAAGAACAATGCGTCTTAAGATAAAATATCTATATATAGATTAATAATTTCATTTGTTAGCGTCGTGGTTTTTGGTCAGATTACTAATGATGTACTTAATTTGTCTTGCTTAGATCGTTAATATTGCACAACAACGGTGTAGCTAATGCTGTGTCGTTTTGGAGCGGCTTTATCCTTTTACTTGTGTTTACTACCCCATCTAATGGTGAAATATGGGAATAACCGGACTTTAAGATTTATTCACTGTATTTCCCATCTAAACCAAATACATAAATGTGGTGCATTAAGGTTAGTAAGTAAAAATACATTTTAAAAAAAAGTAGATGGACAGCCAGCTCGATACCCAAGAAATATATTCGGTAAAAACACACCGATTCTTCATTAAATTAAATCTAAGTATTAAAATACACTGACTGCACACAAATAACATCTAGGTAAAGAGGACCTCAGGTTATTAAAAATGAATATCATCGGCGCTGGACTGGGATCAAAAATATGTCCTGGATGATGGGGCTACCCACGGTAAAATTTTGCCGACCCATATATCCAACAGCATTCATTGAAGTGTGGCCCTCCCCTCAATGACATGCCCCCTGTTCGAGCACCTGCGTCTCGAAAAAATCTGTGCGCGTCTTTGCCCATCAGGCTATCAGGAAAATGCCTGTTCCCGATGCCAAGCTGGTGTTCTGATGAGTTGAGCTACGTTGTCGAGTTAGGCTACCGTAGCGCTAATTGATAGCCCTAACCCTAACCATAACCCCAGCTAACAAGCGACGTCGCAGTGAGGTTTTTGGACGTCCGATTTTGGTCCGCCCGGTAACGTTTCACTCACGACGTTAGGCGGACGTCCGATTTTAGTCTTTGAATCCTTGAAATAAATGTATTTAATCGTTTTCCAGACAGCTATCTTTTCACACAGAGCCACTATACACAATAGTTTATTTTTTTCACTACTAACAGTCTGGATCAGAAGTTGGTTATTGTAAAAGAAGTAATGCGGGGATATTTGTATAGCTTTATCTGCACCCTTCTGGAAGTGCGGCCATTGCAGTCGATCGGGTCTCGCACACTACGACAAGCAGTTGTCCTACTTGGCTGCAGACAGTTATATTCCACCCCTGCAGCCACAGGCAGATCTTGCTCCATGTCACATCAGCGGCAGACAGCCCAAGTCAAACGCATGATCTATACATAAATGAATTAGTAAATCATTTGGAAATGTCCTACAAAAGACAAACAAAAAATGACACTTGGTTGACCAAAGCTACATTTGTTCTTATTTATGCTAATGCCCCTGTCTTGCAGTCGTTTTGACACCTGTTCCACAGTCTTCCGGTTCTGATTTTCATGTTATCAAAATGTCATCAAGGTAACATACAACCCCTGGTAAGCCTTGAAGTATTTGACCCACAATGTATTGGAATATTGCTGGAGAACTCGCTATTCCATAGGGTAATCTATTCATTTGATCCCTTTTTGCGTATTGATGGTCAAATACTTCTTAGATTCCTCATCTAGTTCTACCTGTTGATATGCCTGGGTGAGATCTAACTTTGTAAAGCATTTACCACCAGCTAACTTGGCAAACAGATCCTGTGTTTTTTCCAGAAGGTATTAATCTACCACTAACCATGGATTTACAGTATGGTTACTTTGTGGGCACCACAAATTCTGACTTCTCCATTGTTTTCAAGTATACATACCGCTGTATTCTACTGGACTGCAAACTCCAATTTTCTTGCAACTCTGCTAACTGCTTGTCAATGGCTGAGCTTAATGCATAAGGCACTGATCTAGCCTTGCAAAACTTTGGAACTGCCTTTTCCATAGCTTTGTCTTCACTCCCGAAATTACTCCCCGATCTGCATTGAAGACTTGGGAGTATTTCTCATGCATCTCTGTAAGTGGATCTACTGGTAACTGATTCGCTCTGCACCAGTCTTAGTACAGGTGCTGAATCCAATTCCTCCCCATTAGTGCAGGTCTGGACCACTTCCCTTCGACACTGATGAGGTTAAATGTTCCGTCTGATCTCCACACTGCACCCTCGCTTGGAATTTACACATCAGTAAAATTGGCTCTGCTGAGTAAGTTTTAAGATGCACATCACAAGGCTGCAGTTTGCACTTTTAAAATCTCTGTCTTAGACCAGGGGTGCCCAACTCCAGTCCTGGGGGGCCGGAGCCCTGTGTAGTTTAGTTCTTTCCCTGTTCCACCATAAATGATTCAGCTCAAGAGCTGTCTGGTAATTAGCACAAGGAGTTCAATCAGGTGTGTTAAATGAGGGGGGAACCAAAAATGTGCAGGGATCTGCCCCCCCAGGACTGGAGTTAGGTACCCCTGTCTTAGCCCCTTTCAACGGTTCTCCATAAGCAGCATTTAACAGCTTAATTCTTAACTCCTTACTGCTAATTCTGTAAACCAGCTGATCTGTTAGCTGTTCTTCTAGCTTTTCACCAAACTCACACGTCGCTGCCAGTCCTTTCAACGTGGCAATATATTCTGCAAGAGACCCTCCACCTTGTTGCTTTCGTGCACGGAAGGTGTAACGTTCACTTAAAACATTTGGTACATTAAAGTCTCTCAGCGCTTTTAGAACGTCATCTAGTGAGCATCCAGACGGCTTTCTTGGTGCTAGTAAGTCGGTCGGTAGTGAGAACGTCTTTGCATCTACCACAGATAAGAAAACAGCCCTTTGTTTTTCTTGCTGAATTCCATTGGCTTCCACAAACTATGCAGAACGTTGCTCATACATCTCGATGCTTTCCACTGCCTTCATCGAAGCACAAGCCCGTCTCGCTGCTGAAGACTGCCATATTTTAGTGCAGTTCTCACATCTTCTATTCCTCTTTCAAAATAAAATTCGCAGTTAATAATCCCATCCTCGTCACCAGTTCTGTTCCACATCACACTGCGTTCATTTACTGCAGTGCACATTTTTTACTCCTTTTCACACCAAAGCAGCAATAAAATCTGACCCCTCCCCCTCCTAACAAAAATCTAGTTTTAAGATACTGAACGTAATAACAATATTAAGACAGAATTAGTATTGTAGTTGACACTTGAAAAATAAATTAATTCAGTGACAAGTTGTGGAAGAACCAGGTACATGATTTTCAGCTTCTGTGTGGTTTTCATGGTTAACCCTCCGACACAATTGTTGTGTCCATAAAGTAATACACAGATTGCATACTATTAAAAGAATAAGATAGGCGGAGACCAAGTTGCGCTGTTAGGAACCGAACTTTTTAATCATACAACAATTGCACACTTCCCCTGACTGCAGACTTCACCTGTAGGAAGCGGCCTTGCCCTCCTGACGCTTTGAATCCTGGGAGTCGTAGTGAACATAAACATACACAACAGCAGTAACTCTCAGAATAATTCCAGACCTGCCTACAAACCTAAACAGGAACATCCAAACAGAGGTATGACCACACGTAAACTTTGTGTGCTACGTAATGTTTTTTTCTCCCCAAAAGTTCGGAGAACATGGAAGTCTTTGTGTCGATTCTTCATTTATTCATTCTGTATTGATGTTGGAAAGGTACTGCTGGGAGCATAGTAAAGTCCCGACGTGTTAGAACATCAACTCAGAGTCCGTCAGACGTTGGGTTACAGCTCATGCACCAACATATTGTCCCATCTGATACTTACATCTATATATGTGTGTAGGTGCTGTCTAAATTCCCCGCATCTAATAAATTCAAAAACAGTTTCTTATATCACTGAAGAACAAGCATGAAATGCATCCTTTGGGCAATAAAAAGCACGATAATTATTTTCAAATTACACACTGCGGCTGAACGCAGTACAAAGCAGCCTGCAAACTACACTAGATTTTCCCCGTTCATTAAACGCTCCATCTACTACGACATGTTGAGAAACACGGTTTGATTTTTTCCAGGGTCACATTTAAAATCTACTCATCACCGGATATTGGGACATTGGAAAAGCTAACGATACAAATATGAGCCTTGGATTTATCAGTAGCTTCTACTGTTCCTGCGTACTTTTGTGTCTGGAGAGACGTTTCAAGGAGGTCCCCCGGTCTCACATTGAACAGGAGAATAAACAGCGGTAAATCAAGCTTTATGGGCATTACTTTGCAAGTATAAAATGCACAACTGGGATCCCAAGTGGGATTCCCACTAAATTCCCACTAAGGCACTATTTAATTCACAAACAAATCTACTTTCATAAGCGCCCTTCGACACAAAAAGCCCTCCATCAACAATGTAATAAGGTACACCTTTGAAAAGTCGTGGCATGACATATTTAATTCCCTTAGGAATATTTAGGTCCCTTATGTTGTTATATTGCTGTCTCAGACATGGCCAAATTATTCAGATAATCAGGCATATTGATTCGAAGCGAATAACTTTACAATCGCATGAATAGCTTAAAGAATTACACTGTAATAATTTAAAGATAGCGTCACACTGGAAAATATGCACTCTCTCACAGACCATCACCTACAGTACACCTGTTCAGCCAGCTTCCAGTTTATGGTTTACTCAGGAATAACACGTGAGTTAAATGCATCCATAAAAAGAGTCTTTAAATCAGCTGACATGTGACCACACAGGCCCCAGTATAAACTAGCCCCACGTGCAGACGGAACAAGACCCTTAATGGGGTATAAGACTCATATCCCCATTCTGACCATAAGGCCCTGTCAGTGTCACACAGAACAGGCTGCCATTTCACCATGTCCAGCTTCTCAAACTGCCAACTGCCTTGCGCAACTGCACAAATCATGCAAAGTTTACATCTCTGCACTACTTATTTATTATCTCTACACTATTTATTTACTGCCTGTTTGCACCTCGCACGCCCTGTTACTGTGATGGTAAGTGTACTATATTTTACTATGTTTTACTATATGTTGCTATATGCTGCACCGGGGCCATGGAGAAACGTTGTTTCGTCACTCTTTGTACACGTATGAAGCTGCTGATGACAATAAAGTCACCTTGAACCTTGAAACAGTCTTTTCTTAAGCATAGGAACCTATTATTATTCACCATTGTCATTTAAATATCATTCGTGACAAAATATATAAACACTAATCAAAAATAAGTTTCAAAAAATTAAATACACAGATTACATATTATAATTATACCTTTCATTTGCAGACACATCCGAAAACCCATTTTACTCTATTGCGTATGTAATGTACAGGACCTGATATTTTAAATGATCGGCCAAAAACCTGCGCTAAGCATCTAGAGGAGACGAGACTAAGACGTCTGATTGGTTGGTCCTGCCTCCTCTAGTTGCTTGGACCCACCTCCTCTGCAATTTGATTGGTTATCGCTCTGAACCAATATTTTTTTTTTTGTTCTGCCCTCAGAACATTTTTGTGTAAGTAAAACTCCCACCAGCCAAAAACGTACAGGTGATGGAGGTGAACCCGCCAGAAAGGCATTGGATCGGAATGGTCACAGTACTAAAGTGGGTCTCTAAGGTAACAGGACTAGACACGGCCCAGTGGAGCCCTCAAACTCAGTTTCTCTCTCTTCGGAGTTTATTCCCTCAGTACCTGTATGGCTACTTCCTAAAAACTGACCCCCAGGCCAGAAAGCTGTATTGTTTAGCAGTTTAATAAAAAAAAGTGGTAAAAGTAAGTCTCCTGTGTTTGTAGATCTATGGGTTTGTAGTCAGTGGTGGTCCTGGCAATACCACTCTACAGACAAGGATAAGTCAAGGTTGGTCTCCTTTAAATATTGGTACATACAGTAGTGTGCTTGATGCATAGAGTTTGTTGCATCAGGTAGCATGAGCAGAGCTAATGACCATATAAGCCTTGGAGCAACAACAATATTGCAGTAAGACTGTATCACATATCAGGAAAAACATGAAAATCCCACTATACATGCAATTAAATATAGACTGCTGATATTTTTCCAGGAAAGTGTAAAAATATGCTGCTTTATATGTATCAAGTACAACAATAATTACTACCTTGTGTTTTTAAACATTTGTTGCTTGAATTGGAAGTATATCCTGTTATTAGTCTGCAACTGCAAGCAATAAGTTTTGTTATGCAGCCCAATTAGCTTCTTTAAAATCCATTAAGGTAATGGCATCTGAGGGCCACCTACGTCTAGCTTGGTCAACTGGCAGGTTTCCCAAGCTAAATGAGCTTCTCATTGACTATCGTCTGGTCTGGTTGCCTCCCCAATACAAGAATCTGAACAACAGATTACTAAAAAGAGCTATGAACAGTGTACTGTAGACTTTCAGATATAAAATGGCAGGTCCCATTGAATGGTTAAGCTGAAATTAACGAGGAGGGCCTTGTCAATGAGAGGGCAGGATGAACGGAGCATGACAGTGGTTAGTCAGATTTTAAATTGCAAATCAGACTTAGAAGTGTTCAAGTTGGCATGGTCTGACAGTCAAATCCTTTAACAAGGATCCATTTGAGGGCAAGTCTGGTGCCAGCAGCCATGGTAATTCCAGCTCCAATAGCATATATTATAGTTGCTGTAGTTAAAATGCTCATAGTTGGATTTCAGGATCGGGCCGGTGGTCTGCCGCGACGTGAGCTACCGCCTGTCCCGGCCCCTCTTAACTCTTAACTGAGTGTCCCGCAGAGTCTGAAAGGTTTAATTTGAGAATATCAGAGTGTTCAAAGCAGGCCTGAATGCT
>JAABNX020000047.1:16705341-16727510 GCA_015163995.2 Mormyrus lacerda | reverse complement strand
CTCTTAACTGAGTGTCCCGCAGAGTCTGAAAGGTTTAATTTGAGAATATCAGAGTGTTCAAAGCAGGCCTGAATGCTGCAACTAGGAATAATGGAATAGTATTCCACGGGCTTAAAAGTGTTGAAGTTGGCTGGTCTGACAGCCTGCAACAATACAACCAAGCCCTTCATAGGGCATGTTCAGCCTGTTATTCTAACCTTATTTATTTCAAGAGAAATAACCCTCATTACCTTTTTAAGATTATAGCTCATCTAACAGATAAGGCTGAACCTCTGCTACTAAGTAATTTCAGTAGCCAACATTTTATGAACTTTGAACTTTAATTATAAAATAACAAACATTAGACTTCAGTTCAAGGCAGAACACTCCTTTAACGTTTTGGAATTAATTAATAAACGTGAGTTAAAAACTATTATAATTAAGATTAAACCAACCACTGGTCCACTGGACCCAATACCTGTTAAGCTTCTTAAAGAATCCCTTAGAGTTCTGGCAAGACCTATAACTGCCATAATGAATATGTCCCTGTTATCAGGTGATGTTCCTGACCAACTTAAAGTAGCAGTAATCAGGTCATTACTGAAGAAGCCAGGTTTGGATAAACAGGACCTATTTCTAACATACCATGTTTGTTGTTCTGGAATAGATAGTTGCTGCTCAACTTCACTCATACTTGGAGACATACAATATACTGGATTGTCTCACATTCACCTTTTGATATCAAATCCAAATGTTTTCATTGTACAGCAAAAATAAAGGAATTGGCCTCACTGTTCCAATACTTTTAGAGAGGACTGTACCTCTCACTTGTTTTTGTTCCAGAAGTGTTACGCTAATGTATCTGATTAGGTGTGAAGTTGGCACAATCCTTTAGATTTCTGTTATGCATTTGCACTTGACCCTTGTGAACATGACCAAATTTCACCTTAGGGTCAGCATGTTAGAAACCCACTGAACTATTTGCTAATGCTTATTTGATATATCTGATATTTTTTTCTGTTTAAGCTTAATTACTGGAATTTATTTAAGTAGGTATGAAGGTGGCATAATTCTTTTTTCCTGTCATGCATGGACATTTTACATATATGAAATACGTACATCAGGTTTTTGTTATATAGTGTTGTGCAACCAAAAAAATTGTTTTGATCAGTTATTTCAGAAATGCAAATCGATTTTATATTGTTGTTCTACAGTTTAGAATATTATTAAGAAAGTATTTAAACTTCAGTTTTTTTAGTCTTATTTCCATACATAGCAGAGTTTTTTAAGGACTGAGGGGAAGGTGGTACTGTCCAATATACTGTTCCCATTCACCCTTTTTTCCTTTTGTCACCTTTATGAATCAAATTTTGCTATAAACTTTTGGGCAGTTCTCATACGTTTTAATTTTGGGTATTTAGCACTTATTTAAAGTAAGAAAATTGTATAATAACATTTTAAAAATATTTTAGTTATAAAATAAGCTAAATATATAATTTTCTTGATGTATTAATAATTTTATTTATGATAAAATTTGGCGATGTATATATATTACAGCACATTCGTGCATATATTTTCCAATAAAATGCATTAATCGCGTATGAAAAACGAACTTTTATTTTGACACAATAAGCGGAAATAGCCACCGGAAGTCTCCACCTTATGGTGCGTTCTTATTCTCGTAAGCGTCACACTGACGCACACTGAAAACGGAAGTACAACAGAATCTTTTCATTTTCTGGATAAATTGTCATCGAGGGTTTGTTTTATCATGGGAGGAGGAGACTTAGTAAGTGTCTAATATTGTTATATTTTCTTATCTAAATATGATGTTTTGTTAAATATAAACCGTATTTGTCTTCAGGGAGTCCGAGTTGAGTGGTCTTTTTACAAAATTGCTGAAGCTTACTTAACGCAACATTGCTTCAGCCTGATCGTAATTCTGAGAAATATGCTGGCAATAAAACCTGCCCTATAAAGGTTTGTTTCTTCTTTTAAAAATTCATATATTCTCGAAAATATCCGGTATTTTGCCCGTGACTTGAACAACCTATTCTGAAACACGACAACAGAATGGCCTGTTTACACAACGTTATATACTTTTTAATATACGATTTTAAATAGACGTATATGCTATAATTAAATTGGTGAGCGATGGTTTTCGAAAGTCTGCCAGACGTTTAATTTCGACCAGCGCTAATCAACTGGATAACTCTTTGATGGTAATGTTGGGCAAAATGACCGAAAATATAATTGCTTACAGCTCGGCATACTCAACCGTGTAAAGATACTAGAAATTTGGAGGACTGTGGAACAAACAGTTCCATTGCACTTACATTTTTTGTTCTTTATACAAATTTATCTAACTACAAGTAATAGGCCTAACACAATCGTACAGTCCACTAACTCGTTCGTGGTGCGTTGTGAGAGTTTTGTAGATTTATACACCTGTGGATGTATGTATGTGCAGATTAATAGTAACGAAGATGGTTACATGTAATGCTTGTTTTTAAACAATATTGCCAGCAACTGGTGAAAATGATATCAGAGATATAGAAAGTATTAATATATCCAGGGGTGCACATATACTGCTACGCAAGTACGCATTCACCTTTAAGAACGATCCGTGCGACAATCGATTGTTTATAAAAGCGAAAATACGTACTTATTTTATGTGCGTTTTCGCTGCTATGAAAACAAGATATAATGTATTGATCTTGATATGCTAACTCGACTTCATTTGCAGTATACGGGTTAGAATGCGAGGTATTTTGTTGCAAATCAAATAAGTACGCATTTTCGCTTTTACAAACAATCGATTGTCGCACGTATGGTTCTTAAAGGTGAATGCGTACATGCCTACCAGTTATGTGCACCACTGGATATAATAATACTTTTCATCATTTGTACTAATGCACAAAAATTACTTTGGTTTTCACATGGACTTTTCACAGGTTAGTGTGCCTGTAACTGGAACATCACCGGTTCAATTCTTTTGGCTGGCTGAATGATTGTACCATTGGGCCCTTGGGCAATTAAGGCCCTTAACCCTAATTGCTCTAGGGACGCTGGCTAACCCTACTCTCTAGTCTACTGGATACGGGGCTGGTCAAGCCGTTAGGTGACTTAGAGTGCCATCTTCTCTGGAGGTGCTGACTTAATAGACATCTATGTTTTTCTGCATTTTTCTGATTCTGAGCACAAATTTTAAAAGGAAAGGAAAATGCTGAAATGGCCTGTTAATCCAGTTAGTGTTAATCCGGGTTCGGTGATCCATTTTCTTTCAGAACTTGAAAAAGAGCTGGCATCCGCAAACTCTGAAGAATATTGAGCGCGTGTGGAAGGCCGAGCAACGACATGAAGCGGAGTGCAAGAAGATTGAAGAGCTGCAGAAGGAGCTGCGAGAGGAGCGAGCTCGGGAAGAGATAACTAGATACGCGCAGGAGACGGGAGCTCTTAGGTGCGTGCAAATAGATCTCTGTTCGGTGAAAGGGCGCCACCTTCGATCTTTGTCAGTGGGCACCTGAATTTCTGAAAAAAAGGTTCATGGTGATTTCTTGCTTGGCGTATTCCCAATGTTAACAGTCATATGTTCACTCTCAGAAAGAAAGATGACCGCTTGGACTGGATGTACCAGGGGCCAGGGGGTCAAGTGTCCAGAGAGGAGTATTTGCTGGGGCGACCAATTGACAAGCAAATTACCCAACAGTACGAGGAACAAGAGAGTGGTCCATGTAGCCAGACTGGCCTATTGCCAGGTTCCATCTTCAACCCCACTCTCCCCGCTTCCACCCTTGACTTGGCCGCTAAGATCAGGGAGGACCCACTCTTTCTCATCCGGTATGTTATTGGCTTAGTCATTGATTCTTCTGTGCTATTCAGTTGTTTTCATTGAGGAAAAGCCTTTTATACTTGGTTTTTCCAGAGTTGTTTTTCATTATAGAGATTAAACAGTTGTGAACAAGTGAATGTTCTCGTGCATGCATCATTATCTCTTTATAATGTTTATAGTGTTTATAACTCAATTTAAAATGTTTTAATTGGCAGTTAGTTCAAACCACCTAGCAGCCAGTACGTATTTCCACAAAATTCAGCCAAACAGCCCAGAGATCCAAGGGAGATAATTCTATATTATTGCTAATCTGATTGTTTTAGCGTGTGAAAATGTTCTTTTGTGATACTTAAAGGAAACGCGAGGAGGAGAAGAAAAGGAATCTTCTTACCAACCCAGTTAAAATGAAGATGATCCAAAAAATGGTAAGTCATTGGCGCAGTTTTTTCAGAAAAACTGTGTTTTGCAAAGTCAGATCAATGTGAAATATTTTTACTCCCAAAAAAAGCATATCGGGCAAATGCAATTAGACTGATTTTTTAGATTTTCTGAATTGCATGGAAGGCAAGTGGAACTATTGAGAAAATGCAAATGTAGGTACACACAACAAACCACAGACACTTTTAGGCTGTTTCACCTGTGCTCAACTTAGATTCATTTTAAATTATTAATATTTCTAAAACTACATCTGAAAAATGTAACGAGTGCTTTTGAAATTTATGGAACACTTATTGTCAAACTTCTTTTTTTCCTTTTTTTTTCTCAAAGCTCCGCCAGAATTTAGAGAAGGAGAAGAAGAAGAAGAGAAAGAAGGAAAAGAAAGAAAAGAGGAAAGAAAAGTACAAGAAACACAGCACAAGTGATGAGTACTCTGGCTCTGAGGAAAAGTCGAAGCACAGGCTGCATAAGTATGGCTGTAGTCCTTTACAGAATAGACTTTTGAGTTTTTAGCAGTAACAGTGCTTGTTGGCTCCCATGGTTGCTCAGTGTGTTGCAGTACCTTCCACCTTCAGGGTTGGAGCTTCAGTTGCTACACTATATTGCCAAAAGTATTGGGGCACCTGCCTTTGCACACACATCAACTTCAGTGACATCCCATTCTTATTACCTAGACATTAATATGGAGTGGGGAGGCTGTCCACAAGGTTTAGGAGTGTGTTTATGGGAAGTTTTGACCATTGTTCCCAGAGAGCATTTGTGAGGTCAGGCACTGATGTTGGACGAGAAGGCCTGGTTTGCAGTCTCCATTCTGATTCATCCCAAATGTGTTCTGTAGGGATGAGGTCAGGGCTCTGTGCAGGCCAGTCAAGTTCCTCCACACCCGACTCGCTCATCCATGTTCTTATGGACCTTGCTTTGTGCACTTATGCGCAGTCATGTTGGAACAGGAAGGGGCCACCCCCAAACTGTTCCCACAAAGTTGGAAGCATGAAATTGTCCAAAATGGCTTTGAATGCTGCAGCATTAAGAGTTCCTTTCACTGGAACTAAGGGGCCAAAACCCAACCCCTGAAAAACAACCCCACACCATAACCCCCCCCTCCAGCAAACCTTACACTTGGCACAATGCAGTCAAGCAAGTACCGTTCTCCTGGCAACCGCCAAACCCAGACTTGTCCATCGGATTGCCAGTCAGAGAAGCGTGATTTGTCACAGCAGAGAACACGTCTCCACTGCTCTAGAGTCCAGTGGCGGTGTGCTTTACACCAGTGCATCCGACGCTTTGCATTGCACTTGGTGATGTAAGGCTTGGATGCAGCTGCTCGGCCGTGGAAACCCATTCCATCAACTTCTCTATGCACTGTTCTTGAGCTAATCTGAAGGCCACACAAGGTCTGTAGCTACTGACTCTGTAGACAGTTGGCGACGTTTGCGCACTGCGCGCCTCAGCATGCGTTGTCCCCGCCCTGTGATTTTACATGACCTACCACTTCCTGGCTGAGTTCCTGTTGTTCCCAATTGCTTCCACTTTATTATAATACCACTAATAGTCGGCCGTGGAACATTTAGTGGCGAGGACATTTCATGAATGGACTTACTGCACAGGTGGAATCCTATCACGGTACCACGCTTGAATTCACTGAGCTCCTGAGAGTGACCTGTTCTTTTGTAAATGTTTGTAGAAGCAGTCTGCATGCCTAGGTGCTCGATTTCATAAACCTGTGGCTATGGAAGTGATTGGAACAGCTGAATTCAATGAGAAATGGGGTGTCCCAATACTTTTGGCAATATAGTGTATCTCTCTGGGGAGTTTACATGTTCTCTGAATATTATGCATTTTAAGTGTTATGTTGTCTGTATTTGAATATTATTCATTATTAACCTGTCAGGTTGTGGTACCTGCTGCAAATTCTAACAGTAAAGTAATAATCTTTTTGTGGTTTAGGTCTCTGCACAGAGACATGGAAAATCCAGCCAGCTCCTCCACTCACAAATCTGGATATGGATTACAGGTTAGTGGCATGTGATTAGAACTACTTGCCAGAGTGAACAACAGTGACTGCATTGTCTCACAGGATTTATCATTGTTCTATGTGAAGGGCATTGTTTTTGCTCATATGTTACTATACATGCCACTGATGTTAAATCCTGTTGTTCCTCAATGAGGACCGTTTGGGCTTTAAGTGTGATTTTTATCATTCCACCAGGTAATTTTATATTAAAAAACAAACGTATGTATGTACAGTATCTCTCAAAAGTGAGTGCACCCCTCACATTCTTGTAAATATTATCATGGGACACTGAAGATATGACACAATGTGTACAGCTCGTTTAACAGTGTAAATTTGCTGTCCCCTCGAAAGAACTAAACACACGACCACTTTCTTGGAATAGATTGCGTTCGTGAACTGCAGGCACCACTGTATACGCAGACCTACAATTGCCCGGGAAGGGACTGAACATAAAAGCAATTATTGCGTAAAAACACAGGGAGAAGTGTATTTTTAGCATTTGCATGTGTTTCAAAACATTATTTTTTTTCCCATTTTATTCCAGTTTCCAGCCAACAGTCACCATCATACAGACTGTCACCAAGGAAAGTCCTTTAGTGGCAAGTCAAGCCAGTCCCCCGTTTCTCCAAAAGCAGAACGGAAAAATCAAACCACATGTTCCAGTGTTCCTGCACAAGCGCATAGGAACAGCGCTCAAGAGAGGGAGCGTGCTTACAAACGCTATGGCACAATCCGACCCAAGTACGTCAGTATAGCTTGTCGGTACACTTTTGTTCCCGAGTTACTCCCCGCCTCTCGCAGACAAACATCGTCGTTTATTCATTTACTCCTTTGTGCTCAGGATGTCATCAGAGGAGAAGAAGAGGAAGCGAGAGGAGATGCAGGATTTTGCACGGCAACGTGATAAGGAGAGAGTTAGCAATGTAAAGAAATACCTGCGTCAAGATGAAGAGGAAAAGGAACGTGATGGGATACAAGATCGCCAAGTTGACTTCATACAGTGAGTCTTACCTTGTACCTGACTTTACAATGTTTTGTGCATCTGTTAGCCCTTTTCTACCAGAGTCGATGCCTAATTTGGAACTGGGTCGGGTCCGCGATATTCCACTGTTGAATACCTGGTGCCATACCTGGCACCATAGAATTGCTGGTCTGACATTGCAAACCCATGTTGTTGGTGCATGGGAACGGGCGACAATGCGCTGTACCTTTTAGCAGAACAGAATTTATTTCCAGTGTTTGTTCATATACTGTCTTAGCATTAGGTGAAAACATGCAGAAATTATAGTAAAACGAGACTCTTAAAAACTACAAAAACAACACTCACAAACGTGGCATGGGACAGAAAACGTTTGAAAGTGCCCGAATATTCTATATTCGTTGTTGGCAGACAGCCTCTACAGTATGATTGCAGCATTATTCTTCACATGTACACACAATCACGGGGTTGCCAACTTTGGTCAGCTGGCTACCGTTAGATTTTCGGTTTGAGGAAAATCTGCACACGTATTTACATGCATGCAAGTTTTATTACCTTGTAAAAAGTCTGTAGGGTTTGTGCAGTACTGCAACGTGTTTGTAGCTTGATTTAGATTTGCCATACGCTTTCTTGCACGAGAGTCGAAGTGTCCTATTACATGCGTGAGAATTGGCAACCGTGCGAAGATTGGTGCTTATTTCCCAAGTATATGTTCGAGACGGTGATACGTGTAATGGAATGACACTGGTGAAATGGATGAACTGTGTCCATTTTGAACCCAGGGACCATTGTGATCAGTCAGTAGCTTTTCTTTTTAATTAAACAATCCATGTTCCACATTTTCCTTGTTGCCACAATCAATGAGGGAATTAATCCCCTTTTTCTTGTTTTCTGCATTATACTTCTTGCAAAGCCATGCCTTTGATTTCGGGTTAAGCACGGTGGCGACGACCACGCCGGTGAGGGGAGAATATGCTTAACTTTTTTAATTATTATTATTATTATTATTATTATTATTATACATAAGCAGCAGATGGGACAATAGACCATTTGATTTTAATGAGTAAATACGTGGTCCGCTTCTTGGGTTGGGCCACTTCGGCACCTCCTGAAGAACCAGCTCCCTGTTGGCATCAGCATGGCACTAGTGGAGAAGTAATGTGTGTTTTTAGTGTAAAGGGGCATCTTTATGGTTTGTTATGCCAGCGATGTTTAAAATATTGGAATGAGACTTGTGCCCTAACCACACGACTATTTCCTGCTTGGCAGTGACATGAAGCTGGAAAGTGCTGCCTCTTCTTTGGAGGATCGAGTAAAGAGGAACATTCACTCTCTCCAACGGACCCCAGCCGCCCTCGAGAAGAATTTCATGAAGAGATAGTTCAGACATGTCAAGAGCTGCTTTAGTATATAACCAATGTAATTATTCATATATTAAGGTCCCAAACAGCTCATGAACACCCTCAATACCACCTTTCGCTTTTTTTTTTCTTTTCTTACTCTCGACAGGATTGCTGTATATCGTCAGTCACTTAATTCCATTTAAATTTGTAATTGTGGATGGAATTCCCTCCATAACATTTGAAGCCCAGTTTTAGTCTTTTTTAACTTAGTAAATGTCTTCAGTGAAGTGCAGTACGTTTTGAATTTAATTATTTTTATGAATAATACAAATGCAGTCTGTGCTAAAGGGGGATATTGTAGTGTAATGTCAGTGCAGCTGTATACCTTTGGTTACCCATTGTTACTTTAACCGGAGGTCGAACATAAACCTTTTCCAAAGCAGTTGTGGTTTAATTACTCATGGCAAATAATGAACCCACTTCTGTGGGTTTAGGTTTTTTTCTACCGCTACGTAAAAAAAGCAGATGGATGTTTTACAGATCCAGTCGTATCTTTACGAAGAATGTTAGATTGACCTAACATGTCTGTCAATTAAGTACTTTGCCAAGATCTATTTTCTGATATGAACAAATTAAATGGGCCAATTCAGTACATTGTGTTCATTACGAGTCTTGAGGGATTAAAAATGGTACAGTCACCATTACATCTATGCAGGTGACTTTATTTCGTATATTTCTTCTCTTGTGTAACACTCGAGTAAGGTGGGTCACATGGGTGAGTACGAGTCAAGGTGGTCCTCTTTCACTGCTTAACACCCCAAAAGCAACATGTATTCTATCATTTCTGTAAATCCAAAAATGAAAATGCTTTGAATAAATACTTTTTCATTTTCAGTGTGTATTCTTAAGGCTGAGTGAAAATAGTAATACTTGTATTGATTAGAATATAGAATATAGAAAACGGGAAAAAAGGCAGAGGGAAGAAAGGAACGGAAAAGCATTTAGAGGTCAGGAGATTTTCAGAAGTAGGTTGGTTCTTTGCAGTTCGAAATATGGAAAAATGGCAATGGCATTTAGAGATTTAACAGAAATGTATCAATGCAACACAGTTGAGCAGTTAATACTAGCCAATGAGCAGTGCCTGGTTTCCATCGCACATACCGCTTAGGATTCCTTTGGCCTTAATTCCATTTCTCACAGTCTGGGAGTCCTTTAGGTGTGTTGTTTTTTTTGTTTTTTTTTTTAAACTGCGGGCTTTCATGTGTCTTGCACTGAGGAGAGGCTTCTGTCAGTCCACTCTGCCATAAAGCCTAGATTGGTGAAGGTCTGCAGTGATGGTTGTCCTTCTGGACCTTTATCCCATTTCCACAAAGGATATCTCTTTTTGTACCCTTGTCCAGATCTGTGCATTGCCACAATCCTGTCTCTGAGCTCTTAGGGCAGTTCCTTCGACCTCAAGGTTGTGCTCTGAAATGCAGTGTGAGCTGAGGCCTTTTATAAATGGTTGTGTGCCTTTCCAAATCATGTCCAATCAATTTCATTTAACCAGAGACGTCAGAAGTATTTTGAATGTGTGTGGGGGGGGGGCTCCCCCAGAATTTTTTTTTATGAATTAAATGCTATTTCCTGCAAAACCCGGAGTGGTCATTCAGTTGTGAACTAATATTTTATGTTAAGTGGGGGGTGGGGGGGGGTCCAAATGAATAGTAATGAAATGTGAGGGGGACACGCCCCCCTTAGATTTAATGGTGGCAACACCCATGTGTTTAACACAGCTGGATTTCAATTAAGGTGTAAAACTATCTCAAAGATTATCAAATGAAATGGACAGCATAAATATGTCAGTGTCACAGCAAAGTCTGAATGCGTCCATTTGATTTCAGTTTTTCTTTTTTAATAAATTTGCAACCAAAAACTATAATTCTGTTTGCTGTCATTATGAGGTACTGAGTCTACGTAGATTCATGAGGAACAAAAATGAATTTACATAATTTTAGCAATACTTTCTGAATGCACTGTATCACTTTTATCTAAATTTATATACATCTACACAACCATGCCCAGTAAAAATAAACCTATTTTTAAACAATATTCCTGGTAGTGTTAACAAAATTGATAGTCATTTTTGCTCAGTATGCAGCAGTGAAATTACTCTAACTGAAATTAAAGAGAGTATCATGGGCCTTTAGGATAACCATGCTCCAGGTAATGATGGTCTAACAAGTGGGTGTTATAAAACATTTTGTGAAGATCTTTCTCCGTTGCTACTAAATGTGTTTGAGGATTCTGTAAAAAGAAGGACCTCCCAGCATCTCTCAAGCAGGGAACAATAACTTTGATTCCAAAATCTAACTAAAACAAATTATATATAGACAATCGGTTACCATTTTCTCTGTTGAATAATGATAGTAAAATATTTTCTTTACTTGTAGCTAAAAGTGCATTGAGGAATTTTCTGTTGTATCTGGATTGAGGATGAATATTACTCATACAGTAAAGTTGGTGGAATTTAATTTCTTTTGAAGTGCAATTACCCCATTAGGGTAATCACCCCATTAAGTCATTATAAACATGGTCCTGTCCTTTTGGGTCACTTATTTGGGTGTTTTAGCCACTGGTCTGTGATGTAGCCTATATATTTCCATGGCATGTAGCCATAGATGTAAATAAAGTGATAATATAAATACAAATATATATATGAATATTTTACAAACCACATTGTGTCAAAAATAAAGCCTATATTGGGATTTAGGGGAATGTTATCACTGTTAGTAAGGTACCACCTCCCTGATACACATGACTGATCACATTTGATTTGTGAAGAAATTCAATGGAATAGTCTTCCTGATAACGTAGTGCAAGCTGAATCCTTAGGTTCCTTTAAATGAGAGCTAGATAAGATTTTAACTATTAGTTAAGTTCTCCCCAAGCGAGCTTGATGGGCCGAATGGCCTCCTCTCGTTTGTATATTTCTTATGTTCTTAAATCATACTGATCAGTGTGAGCCTAGTTTGATCCTTGTGGCTCACATATTGCCATGGCATGTGGCCATAGAGGTAAATAAACTGATAAATATGCAAATACGTGTGATTTTTTTAAGATCATTCTAAATAATACTATTGATAAAGAAATAAGGCATGTGCAAGCATTGCAGGTAAAATACGTAGAAAATTTGATTTTGAGAGAGAAAAGTCTTTGCGGATAGTTAAATAGCTATGAAAAAACGGAAGCGAATTGGAGAATGATGTACAACAAGATTTTGAAACAGCAGGACCACAAGCAAGACAACACATCAAGACGACATTCATTAAAAAAACACACAGTCAGACGACGCATCAGGACGATATACATAATGCATATCGAAATATTTTTGACACAAATGGAACCCTATAATTTCTTCACATGCCATATGAAGCCATATTCGCATCAGACCGTTGTGTAATGGCTGGCGATTTTTCCGGGTGTTCGAGGGAAAGTACTTGGATTGGTTTGTAAAATCACGTGATTACGGCTTGACGTCGTAATACGTCTTTTTAGTTCCCAATATCCTTTTCGGTCTTTCTCTTTCCAGCTCCAAGCAAAATGTCGAAGAGGGGTGAGTTAGCGGGGTGCTTGAAAGTGAATCTCGCAACATCCTCTAATTATAAGTGTTGCAAACCAAACACATAATTTTTTGAAGTATGGTATATTCTCTCCTCTTCACTAGTCTCAATATTTCGCTGATGTTACTAGGTTTATGTACCGCAATAAAACATCTGATGTGGAAGCCATGTTGGTTTACTCCGCTAAAGAGTTTAGTGTCTTTCACGTGTACGTACTAACAGTGTTGTATGATCATTCTTAGTTTTTTCTGTGGAAAATAACTGCTTCTATTATGAGAAAATGTCGTTTGGATTTAATTCTATGAACCTTTGCAAATAGATGAATGTGTTCGCAACGTAAGACTGTAGGGCACAACTAATACTGTGAATTTTAAATGCTAAGGCTAATATTAAGCAAAAAACGTCATGAATGATGATGCGCTAGTAAATAAACCCCATTTCGTATTGTAACTACTCAACAGAGAGTCAGTTTAACAGTAACTATTACAGATCACAGATTACGGTAATGGAGAATTTAATGCTGGTGTTGTATGTAATTAAAAATACGCTCAAATGCTTTAATATGTGTACTGCTGATGTTGACGTTCAACAACTGCACTGGACGCATATTGTCGCTCACCTGTAATTATTTTTGTCAGATTATTTTTTTTGTGCAGTCTAGTGTTCCTCATCAGGAATTATGCAGTTTGTGCAGGCAGTAAATATGTCCTGCTTTTTAATGTTTAGTGACGAGGTCGGTTTTCAGCCAAGATTGCCCTTAAAATGCAGGCCCGTGCTTAGTATTGCAGCCATGGAATGGCTACACAAGTGATCTAGATTGTATAGTGTATTTGGGCCTTGAAATACGCCTTTAGCTTGTACGCTCATGTTATTTTACAATTCTTTTCAGGACGTGGTGGTTCATCAGGTGCAAAGTTCCGCATCTCACTGGGCCTCCCAGTAGGAGCTGTTATCAACTGTGCTGATAACACTGGTAAGTGGAGCCTAAGATCCCAACAATATATCTTTTAAACGCATGATCTTTTATTTAGTAGATGCTTTTGTCCTAAGTGACACACAGCTGAGAACATGGGTCCTTGGAGCAATTGCGGGTGGTTCAGGGGCTCAGTGGTGAAATTGGTCTGCTAACCCAGGATTTGAACTGGCAACCTTCCGGTCTCAAACACGGACCCATGGGCTACTGAGCCACAGTCACCAGACCATACCCATGTCTACTAAGAATAGGCAACACAAAGTCCACAAATCATGATTTTCTCTGAAAGCATGGTTCTGTAATCGTGTAGTACCCACTTCTCTTCCACCAGTTGTGTCTGCAGATATGATGTATTTTTTTTCTGGTTTATCTCCAGTATAAGGGAGGCAGTTGTGATGAGAATGGATCATGCATTGTTGCTCATAATGCTGGGGCATATATAGGCTACTTATTCACATAGTGAATAATGGTTTTCCTGTTATCCTGTGGTTTTGAGCCACGCTATCAAAGTACTGCTGTAGCTCAACCCAAATGTTCTCAGAAGACTATAGAACTTTTTTTTTTGGGCATGATGTTTGCTGGAAGATGGCTTTAGGGTTGCTCACCCAACTAATAGTTTTTGTAATTTCTATGTTCTGTGCCTAGAGAAACTGTTAAATCTTGTGAAAATAGCTCAGCAGTTGAAGGATGAAGCCTATTCAAGTATATAGTGCTCATAAAATATTAGCGACAGCTTTTTGGATTCTTGGTGATAGTAGTAGGTGTTTTACGTAAACACTCAATCTATGCACTTAAGTAGGAAAATGGTTAAAAATGTATGGTTCAGAGGTTTCTGTGATGTAATTTTATATAGAGTTTCTTGCTTGTCTAAATGCCTTCCTAAGGACTGCATTTACTATTCCCACATCTTTCCTTTCCCAGGTGCGAAGAATCTTTATATCATCTCCGTGAAGGGAATCAAGGGACGACTCAACCGGCTTCCGGCTGCTGGCGTGGGAGACATGGTCATGGCCACAGTCAAGAAAGGAAAACCAGAGCTGAGGAAAAAGGGTCTGTAGTTCATCTCCCTTTGTGAACCTAATTATTCCATCAAATTTTAGGTACAGAATTTGAAATATCAGCTGTTGGCTTGTGCTCTGCCAACTAAATTGACACGTGTCCTGCATGCTGTTACTCCACCGCACATCTGCAGTCTGTATAACTGTTCATTGGAATAACACTAGTCGGAAGTCTGCTTGGTAGCTCTGTACAATAAGGCTCCCTTTTGAAACTTGTAAATGGTAGTAACTCGTAAAATTTACAATGTGTTATAACCTAGTTAATAACCAGATTATAAACCATTCATAAACTCTATGTGGGTAGCCTTATTGTAAAGTGGCACCGTCTGCTATTGCTTAAATCACCCCTGCTTTACAAAAAAAATATTTTTCATTTGTATACACTGTTGTGCAATTGTGCTGCTTGAATATTTGGCTGAGTTTATTTCGACATTGATATACGTGAGCTTGTTCTTGTAGCTTTTCTGTTGGAAAAATGGAATCTAGCTACAGTTGGGGAATGAAGTGTTTGGTATTAAGTTGGTTACAGATGTTGCAAGAGAATGATTTTCCTAAATGGATGCCTCATTTTCTCTTCTAGTGCATCCTGCCGTTGTGATACGGCAACGGAAATCTTACAGAAGAAAGGATGGGGTTTTCCTGTACTTTGAAGACAATGCTGGTGTCATAGTGAATAATAAAGGAGAGATGAAAGGTTAGAAATTCTCTGCTTGTTTTAAAATACATTATTTTTAAAAAAATCTTGCTTTGAATAGTAAAATCTTCAGGCATAGCGCCCAACGTAGATGATCCCATATAAATTGTTTTCATTGTGTCGCTCAAACTGGTGTTTGTGTGTGAATAAAGTGGTAAATCTTCACATTTATGGGTGGAAAAATTACTGCTTGGGTTGCAACAAGTATTAGTTATATCCTTATTGTTATTGAATGGACCATAATCTTGTAGAATGCACGTTCAAATACGTGTGTCTTGTATGTTTCACCATTCTTCGTGTTGTCTGTGGTAGTTGAACGTAGTGCAACTAATGTACACATAGCTGTCAATGATAAGGCTGCTAGTCATGAACACCTGTGCTATGATTTAATTATAGCACGATGTGAGACGTGGGTGATGTGTGCATGCGACACCCAGCTGTGCAAGACAAGTGTCATTTAATCTTAACGTACCAGTTGTGATGTCCTGTGTTCTGGTGGGCAGCTTCGAAATCAACGTGACAAAAACAATGAATGTAACATTTGTATTGTATGTCTTTCATAGTAGACTTCACTCATGGTTTACGATAATTGCACGGTTCAGTTGAGTCTCATCACTATTCGGTTTTTGTACTTTGGGATTACACCACTATGCAAGTCTGTGTAGGCTCTGGTAGAGGTCTTGTTAAAATGAATAACATCTTTAAAAGTTTCACGTGCTAGATTGTCTCTATTGATAATTTTGTGGTACGATTGGATAGGAATGCTATTTTTTTTTGTCAGTTTGAAGATCAATCAATGGAAACTTGAATTCGATTAGTATGTTACTAGATGAGTCTTAATGTTATTCTTACCATGGTGGTTTTTGAGACTTAAGTGTTTTTGTGTACGTGTGTGTGCGCTGCTGTTAGACTGTAGAACTTGAGTGGCTGTGAGTATGCTGCTGGAATACAGCATAAAACTTTCCCGATCCTGAAATGTACAAATTGAGATTTTGGGGAATCTGTGGATTGGGATTGAACATGGTTTTATTTCTGGGTTTACTCTTCAGGAGAAGTTGCACTGCAGTGCATTTCTGGAAAATGATGATGCCTCGTCTCATTTATTTAATGTTTCTTTCTCTCTCTCTAGGTTCAGCCATCACAGGGCCTGTAGCCAAGGAGTGCGCTGACCTTTGGCCCAGAATTGCCTCCAACGCTGGCAGCATTGCATAATTACAATACTTTTTGCCTGGACAGTCTGATTTAAGATTCCAATAAAAAGCACCTGTTACTTTCAAGACATTCTCCCCTTTGGCCTACTGACTTGAGTTTACATGTTACAATGGTACCTTAAGGTGTGATCACACTAGCCTGAAAATATATTTTTTTTTTGCCTCATTTAGTTTGATTTGTGATAGGCAGAAAATTTGCTTCCAGCAGCGTAGTGAATTCGTGGCCCATTTTCACTCTTGAGTTCATATAAATGAACATTGACTTGTGATTTTGTGTCGCTAAACTAAGCCAGTGTGGCATGGATGGGGTTCACCCCTCTGTTTCACAAGTGTAGTGGAAGAGGATATTTTATCTGCATTGTGGTGGTTTTTTTAATAACCTGTGAGACCACTAGAAATCGTTGCAAGAAATTACCCCTGCATTTATTCCTTTATACTACTAATATGTACTTATGTACCAGTTATTTAATTCCCTGTGTAACATATTGCTAAGTAGCTTGTTTCTTGTCGTACCATGTGGTATTTTCAAAAGCAACAGTATATTCATTGAAGATATGGCGGTATAGCCAAACTATCACGGTATACTGTATTATCCGGTCACACCCATTTTTGGTCTACCCTGCAAAGATTGTGGATGATTTCATGCAAGTGTGACTGCTTTAAGGTACTGTTGGGCTGTATAAGTGCATGGCTACTAAATGCTCAAACATGCTTTTAAAATATTCTTTAACTGATTTTTTTTTTTAATAGCATTCAGTAAATATAGCCTTAGTGCTAATACATCTATCCACCAATCTTCTTAACACCAGACCCTGAGAAGTGTTGCAAAGGGGCCCTGCATCTTGTCACCGGTTTGACAGGAGTTTACTGTAAATGGGATTCCAGTGTGTCACAGTGCACTTACAGTCATTCTGTTGAGAATGAAGACACTGGTTAGCCTGTGTGCCTTTTGGTCACAGGTGAAAACATGCTTGACATACCGACTGCACAGAATATATGTGCTGTGATGCCACAGTTGCACCCACTGCTAATGCACCTATTCCCTGGCCACATCCGATTCAGCTTGGCCAGCAGCGGGAACGTGACTGGGGCACATCCTGGATAGAATACCCATCCGTTACAGGCTTCATACTCTTAAATCATAGCCCTATGCTGCAGTTATATTTTGAATGAATGTACATGGGTAATGATTAGAAAAAGAATTATGCAGTTCACTTTCTGGAAGGGTAAATTAATTGGTTATTTGATCTGGATCAGATTTAACCCTATTTGGAAATGCTATGCTTTGCTATCCAGGATCAGGTAATGCATCTTGCTGTCTTGCCTTTTTTTTATAAGCAGCATTGGATTAGAACCCTGATCTGCCCGGCCCATTTGTTCAGAAGTCATCTGATCAGGTTTCGGTAACAGATTGGATATATTCTTGGAAATAATAATAATTGAACCTTTATTGATCCCCATGGGGAAATTCTTTTTACGCCTCCCTCAACTTGCTCTTTGTAGCGCAAGCTGTCCGCGAAGGGCAGCCACCTGTTGGGCCCCCAAATGGCTTGTTCAAAAGAAAAATATGGAATCGCATTACATCATGTAATGCAGTCTTGGTTTTGATCTGGATCAAACAGAAAGTAATAAACAGTCCCTGGTGTTGCAGATTGACTATTTCCATTAGCCAAAACAGCCTATGTATGCATTTGTAGTCCTTCATTTAGCAATACTAACTGGTTATTTGATGTGGGAAATTACCACTAGAAATCAAAAATATAAAATTTAAACCCCGTCCTCAGGAGCAGCTGTGCTGTGTACATTTTGAAGGACTTCATGGAAAACATGGTACAGAACAGATACATTCTGAGGAAGTTGTGATTTATTATTTGAAACACCATGTAACATACATAAGTAACTATAAAACAAAGGCGATCTGGAGGTCGTCTTGAATGGCATTTATGAAATGGAGCACTTGACACCACCTGCTGGCCAATTTCTTAAATATTCAAAATGCTGCATTCTACACAGGCTGAAATATAAATGAAATCTGATCATTTTCTATGAGTCAAATGGAGAGCAAGGTGAAAGGCAATTAAAAACATTGACTCAGTTGAAGGGAAAGGTGACAATTCTTTGAAGGTTTTAAGAGATATAAGGATATAAGGTGGGCCTTGGACATATATGCGCAGTGGCCGTAGCGCCTGCTATTCATCATTGAATTCAGGTGCCCCAATCACTTCCATAGCCACAGGTATATAAAACCATGCACCTAGGCATGCAGACTGCTTCTACAAACATTTGTGAAAGAATGAGTCACTCTCAGGAGCTTAGAGAATTCAAGCGTGGTCCTGTGATAGGATGGCACCTGTACAATAAGTCCATTCGTGAAAATTCCTACTTGCTACTAAATATTCCACAGTCAACTGTTAGTGGTATTACAACAAAGTGGAAGCAGTTGGGAACAACTGCAACTCAGACACGAAGTGGTAGGTCATGTACAATAACAGAGGGAGCACAATGCATGCTGAGGCACACAGTGTGCTGAAGTTGCGAATTGTCAGTAGCTACAGACCTCCAAACTTTGTGTGGCGTTCAGACTAGCTCAAGAACAGTGCATAGAGAACTTGATGGAATGGGTTTCCATGGCTGAGCAGCTGCATCCAAGCCTTAAATCACCAAGTGCAGTGCAAAGTGTCGGATGCAGTGGTGTAAAGCACACTGCCACTGGACTCTAGAGCAGTGGAGATGTGTTCTCTGGAGTGACGAATCACGCTTCTCTGTCTGGCAATCCGATGGAAGACTGGGTTTGGCGAATGCTAGGAGAACGGTACTGCAGTCGGGTGACTGCATTGTGCCAAGTGTGAAGTTTGGTGGAGGGGGGATGATGGTGTGGGGTTGATTTTCAAGGGTTTGGCTTTTTATTACTTGCAGCATTTTAAAAATATCCATAGCATCGCATCCATTCAACTATTTTTCTATTCAGGGTTGCAGGGGTCTGGAACCTACAGGAAGTGAACAACCCAGGATGGGGCACTAACCCACCGCAGAGCTCACTCACATGCCATTCACTCACTCGCAGACCTACGGGCTATTTGGTAACTCCAATAGGCTTCAGTATGTTTTTGTACTGTGGGGGGAAAGTGGAGTACCCAGAGGAAACACCACTACAACATGAGGAGAGCATGCAAACTCCACACCAGCCTGCACCACCATGCTACATTCTAGATCTTGTTTTGAAAATGTATCAATATAACACTGGGACCTAACAGTCTGTCTTGATCAGTGGGTCGAATACTGCCCCCGTAGAGCATAGAGCATTTCTGTTTTGTAAACCACAACACATTAAGACAGGGTTGTCAAAGGTATGCCAGATCCATGCACATTCTTGGGTTTCCCCTCATTGAACACAAATGATTCAACTCCTTGTGGTAATTACCACACAGCTCCTGAACGGAATCATTTCTGGTAGAACAAGGAAAGAACTAAGCTACAAAGGGCTCCGGCCCCCCAGGACTCGAGTTTGACACACCTACATTAAGAGAACACAACACATTAAGAAAACAACACATTAAGAAAATACATCGAGAACACAACACATTAAGAACACATAACATGTTTTTGTGTCTTCATATTTTTGCGTTGTGTTAATGTTTTTTGCATTGTGTTAATGTTGACATGTACTGGGCTTTCAGGGCCACTGTAATGTTGTAGCACTGGGCAAAGCAGGGCATTGGACCGGAATGTAACAGGCACCCAATGAGCACCGAACTCATGAATACACACAGCGGAAACAAGGCGGGTAGATGCTGAAGGTGCCCACATGGTGGGAGAGTTCTACAAGCTAAGAACATGAGAGGATCGGACAGGGTACACACAGGACATGAGTAAACACACATGCCACAATCGGGAAGGCAACTAGCCTATAACCATAACAACAATACAAAGGCTATTTACAATTACAGAAAGGGGCTATTTACATTGCATGCCAGGATATGCTGACCCGCGCTGGGACTCCGATGTGTAGAATACTTATTCATTAATTGCACATTCCGTTTATATGACAATTAGCAGAATCTTTCCCCATCAATTAGGTGGTTACTAATATTCTTTTGTGTACGCTTTAATGTCCATGTTTGAATGTCATTTATATCATTTGTAGTTTTTAAATGTTGATATATATTTATATTTTATTTATGTCTCTTTTGTAGTATGACAATCATTTTCTGCGACATAACAATAAGAACTTAAAGATAAACTGTAAATGCATTTTCTAAAATATTTGTAATAATGCATAATGTGGTAGCTCCCAATGGCTTAAGTTAAGAAAGTTCATAACGGGGCGCTTTTTTCACTTAAACGTATTCTCCCATTGACTTAAATCTGGGGTTTACGTGCGAAGAAACTGCGATCTATACTAGATAAGCGGCTGGAAGATGGATTGATAAATTTAGATTTTAGTGATCAGTGGTCATTGTTGACAGACCGCAGCACACAACAACGAAACGTGTCCTGTGCATTTAACCCATATGTGACAATGTGACATAGCAGGGGGCAACTAATTCAGCGCCGGGGTATCTCAGTGTGCCTTGCTGGTCGGAGATTAAAACCAGCAATCTTTCAATTACAATTGTACTTCCCTAAGTAGCGTCTAATACAGACAATGGGATTTACTGTTACCATATTATCTGGACCTTTATTTTGAAAACTCGAAACCGGAAGTTCGTAATGTAAAAGTGGACCTCAACGTTTATCATAGATATCATACACAAAATAGATGCCGCCTTGGTCAGTGCTGTTCATTGGAGCGATGCGTAAATGCGGCTGCCATCTTGATACGGGGTAGCGGTTCCTTCTTAGTGCATGTTCGTCTTTAGAAGGAAAGGTTTATCCACAATTAAAATCACTATAAATCACTGACCTTTCAAACGATTTTCAAGCGGCTTGATTTGTTACGAATGTCCAACGTATTCATGATACAGAATACTTGGTCAAATAAAAATATATATTTTTCATATTTATAATCTAATATAGATGTGTGTACTTCTATTCCATATGAACTTACTATTTATATTTTGTTACTGCATGTAAAACAATGGTGTAATTTAGTTTATAATTTGTATTATGTAATAAACAACTTTCATTAGAACATCCACAAGCAACGAAAATGTCCGGCATCTTCAGTTTGTGATGCACACTGTGCTAGTACTGGTCAGAACCCCGTCACAAGATGGCGGTGGAATTTACGCACGCTGACAACCCCAATGCGGCATCTATGTATAATGATATCTATGAGCGCTTATGACATATCCCGGATATGCATCGACACTCTCGCTATAGCACAAAAAGGAAGTATTTTCTATTGGGACGCTACTGGCCACTAGTTGTATTTACATCTTCGCTTTATGATCCCCCAAAATGGCTTCTTTAAGAGTCGGATTTCGGTCTTAGTTCCGACACGATTTCACTTGTTGTGTATGCAATGAATAATTAACTACTACGTATATGAATAATTGTCATTCCTCAGTTAATCTGGTAGTGCCTGCGTATGTTTTGTGAGACAGAATAGCATGTTTCGTCGTGTGCATTTGAGAGAAACGTCCACCCACTTAACTGCTGACCAGTGATGTGAGTATGGGAAAACGTATTGAAATAATGAAATCTATAATTGTCCTTCGGTTGTTGCGGATTTTATGACTGCGTTAAGGATCTGCTTAACTACGTATAGCATAATTAAATTTTGCAGACAAATTTCTAAAAATGTCCTTTTTAGGTTTTTTTCTTTTTCTTTTTTTAAGTGAATTGCGCTAGCCCGATAATTAAACTTAATAGGAATAAATAGTAATATTTATTATTTTGTGGTTATGATGATTGAGGAATATACTGCTCTTTTTATTCATTGAAAGCGTTGAGCATTCTGCTCAATCCACTACTATTGGTTATTAACTAACGTACATGTTTAACTGAAAGTTTCATGTTCACCTTGTGGTGTTTATGATGGAAACTTATAGTGGCTCCTTGTGATCCAGATCATGATAAAGGTGGATGGATGGATGGATGGATG
>JAABNX020000047.1:16638861-16663407 GCA_015163995.2 Mormyrus lacerda | reverse complement strand
GGAAAGGCTCCATCAATGCTGAAAGGTATATCCAGGTTCTAGAGCAACATATGCTCCCAACCAGATGACATCTATTTTAGGGAAGACCTATCATTTTCCAACATGACAATACCAAACCACACATTGCATCACATCACGGCTTCACAGAAGAAGGGTTCGGGTACTGAACTGACCTGCCAGCGGTCCAGATTTTTCACCCATTCAGAACGTTTGCCGCATCATAAAACAAAAATTACGACACAGAAGACCTAGGACAATTGAGCAACTAGAATCCTGTATCAGACAAGAATGGAACAACATTCTTCTTCCAAAACTCGAGCAACTGATCACCTCAGTTCCCAGATGTTTACAGACTGTTGTTAAAAGAAGAGGTGATGCCATACAGTGGTAAACATGGCCTTGTCCCAACTTTTTTGAGACGTTGTTGCCGTGACCTTAAATGTCCTCATTTTTTCCTTAGAATGGTACATTTTCCCAGTTTAAACATTTGCTATGTTTTCAATGTTTTGTTATAATTAAAATATGGGTTTATGAGATTTCCATATCATTGCATTCTGTTTTTATTTACAATTTGCACAATGTCTCAACTTTTTTGGAATTGGGTTTGTACAATGAAATATATATTACTCAAAACAGGGGCATTTGAAAAACATTTAAGTGAAAGCATATTAATATTAAAATGTATATTTTCACCTGTGATAACAATAATAACAAATTTCAATGATCAGATGCCATTATTTTTCCCGGTGGCATTTATTTTATAGCAGCATCTTTATAAAATATAGTTGTTCCATCAATTGTGTTTTCATTAAGGTTGTTTAACATCTATATTTGATATCTTAAGTCATTATAAATTATATTGTGCAAAATTGTATAATTTTCTTCAGATTATTCATAATCTAAATTAAGATGGGGTACTTGGCTAAATCAAAATTTGTTTCGTTTGGTATTGGTTCTAAGCAAATATTCTACACCTCGTGTTGTCCTTGTATAAACAACAACAAAAAAAATCACATTTGTTTAATTTATTTGTGTTTCAACAAATGACAACACACTAGAACCAACTCCCTCTGCTCTGCTGCAGGTAGCTTGTCTGTTCTGATCTACCAGCATGTTATTACTCCTTATGCACTGCCCTGCAGACTGTGCGTCCCCACACATGGTATGTATGAAACTATGAAACAAACAAATACTTTTTAAATTATACATTAATGCCATGATCCGCTCCGTTCGATCCTCCCGTGTGCCACGCCCACCTCGTTACCTCGTGTTCCTGTCCCGATTGTGATCACCTGTGTCCTGTTAATCCCTGCTTAGCTTGTGTATTTAGTCCGCGTCTTTCCCCAGTACGTGAGATCTGTCATTGGATTGTTGTGTTGTCGCTGATGTTCGTGCCTGCCTGTCCTGCATTAAACCCCGTTTCCCTGTACGTCCGGCTGTGCTCGCTTTTTTGCCTGCTCGCCTGCCCAGCGATCGTGACAATTAAGATCGCATTTTTCTTTTAAACTAATACAAACAATGCATTTATTTGTCATTTTAAAACAGAACTATTTGTCTTATCTCTAATTGTGGGATGAAATATTACATGTCGTGAAAAATGTGTGGAAGCTAGTTTTCATTTTTTTAAATTATTGGTAAAATGAATAGCTATGACTTACTTAATCATAAGAGTAAAATTGAGCATTTAGCTTGTCATTTCCTTATAACTTGTAACATCTGAATAATGTTACAGATTTCAGGACTGGAGAGAATAATAGCAAGGAAAAATCAGGAACAGGATCATCAAAACAGTCTGGTGAGTCATCCCACAAATTAGTCTTTCGCACAGGTGAAAGCAATAGTCAAAAACATGACTCAAGCCCAACATTTACAATGAACAATAACAACACTGGAGAAATGGGGATGGGTGATATTGTAATTATTATTATTGTAGTAGTTCAATTCAAACCAGTTTTATTTATATAGCGCTTTTAACAACAGTCATTGTAACAGAACACTTTACATTCAACGGGCCAGTTGTAGTTGTTGTTGCTGTAATAGTAGTAGCAGTTGTTGTTAGTACAACAACAATAGTAAAAACTTGCACCAGTACTGAATGACATCACAATGCAAGGCGGTGTATTTTGCGCTGAATTCGAAAATGGCTGTAGTATATTATGGGCCTGGATAATGTGCATTATTAATACCAACATCACATGATATGCACATGCGCATGCAATTCTTACATCACTAGATTAAGATCAGGCTTTTTTATCTTGAATTCGTAATGGACATTATACTTCAGGGAGTGTAAGTTTTGCTAAAACATTTTTACACAAAGCAAGATTAAATTTTTTTAGTATTTTTACTTTTCAGTATTATCTAGTATACAGGTATGTGTAAAAAACAGTTTAAAGTTTACCTCCACTACTTTCGCATGAGCGCTGCATGCGTTCTCCAAGACAATCATAATCATTTTCATCCTTGCTGTTTAAATCACTCCTAGACGGATTTGTGAGACATTTATGTTGAACTCCTTTTTTGCCTTATAAATACTCCAGTATTCCTTACAACAAAATCACATTGCATTGTTATGCTATCCTGATCTTGTTGTACCAGATCGCAATTAAAACCTGGGTCTCACCATTTGTCCACGCATCCATTATGACTATTGTGGCCCTCTTGTGTCCCTCATACTCAGCCACAGAGCACACAATAAGTCTTAATAAGCATCCAGTGGCCTGGGAGTAGCTCTAGGGAGAGCTATGAAAGAACTGTGTTATGCTGAAAAAGGCATCCCTACTGTAGAATGCAAGCCGAGATTCTGACGAGTTGAGTTTTTAGGGGTTTTTTTGGGGAGGGGTTAGGGTTTTATGGCTTTTTGGGGGGTTAGGGTTTTAGGGGTGATTTAGGGTTTTTTTGGGGATTAGGGTTAGGGTTAGGCTAAGGGTTAGGGCTATCGATTAGCACTACGGTAGCCTAACTCCACAAAGTAGCTCAACTCGTTTCAGATCAGCTACCAATTAGTCATTTAGAGACAGGCATGCATTCTACGGCAGGGATGCCTTTTTCGGCATAACACCTGCTATTTAAACAGCCATATGGGCTCGATCAAGGGATTACCACATTCACAGAGATATGCCCGGAATTATATATATATATATATATATATATATATATATAACAAACTACAAACAGTCTTACCAATGCACCACATATGATGATTCTTTTAAACCATAGCAGCAAACACATATATGAACGGATCAGATAAACCAAGGTACCCTTATTATTAACAATAAAAAGATAATTTAGCTACTAACTTCAAATATGTCAGTGTTTATACACTAGGGACGCTACACTATTTTAATTTCACTATTATTTACTTTAAATGTTTTCAAGACGGTGTTTGTATTGTTATTCACATAACCATTTTATAGTGCATACATTTTCAAGACCCACTCTGAAGTACCAAAGAAATACCACAACTGGTTTGACATATTTGATACTGGAACTTTTGGTAATGGTACTCAATGAAAAAGGGAAAGTACCGTACTAAAATGATGGTACTTGGTGCGGTGGAAAAGCGCACTAAGTAGGAGTGCTGTGAAAGAGCATAGGGAGAGAGAGTAACCTTGATATAAGTGAGATATAACTGGGAACAAGGTTACAAAGGGCTTTAAAAGTAAGGAGAAGGATCTGGAACCTGATCTTGTTGGGGATGGGGTAGGGGAAGCTGAATGAGTATTGGGGGTGATGTGATTGCTGGATTTAGTTTGAGTGATGATACGGGAGTTTTGAATGACTTCTTGTCTGTTGAGAAGATTTCTGGGACTGCCAGCTAGACTAGCATTGCAGTGGTCAATCCAGGAGGTAGTCAGGTAATTTACAAGCACCTTGAATGTGCTGAATTGATAGGGCATGACAATGATGCATAAATGGGGAAAAAAGGAGTTTGACAGATACTACTAATGTGACAACAAAAGGAGAATCTACTGACCAAAGTCACACTAGGACTTTTGACCCGAGGTGATTTAGAGACAGGGAGACCATGAAACGTTACGTTTGGAGAAATTTTTGGAAAACCAAATGTTAAATATTTATATAAATTAGTTGCAGAAAATGTCAGTCATATGCTGTTCATTCCAGAACCTTGCTGTAAATGACCAGGCATGATGACATTTCCATTTTCACACTTTTTTATATTGTTTTCAGCATATAATTTCCTGTACCTGAGAACGGTGGGCACAGAGATGCTGACAGGACCCTGTGCTCTCCAGAAAGCAGCATCTGCCATTTTTCAACAAGACAACATACCTACACCGACAATCGTCAATCTGATGGTGTCACCGAAAGGCATCACCCTAACGGACATTCAGAGGAAGTAAGAAAGCTGAAGAAATTGAAATCAATGGCCTGAACATAAAGCTACTGACATAATACCCAGACTATAATAAGTCAAATAATCAAACAATAAATAAACAAATAGATGAATGAATGAAATGAATGAATACACATATGCATCTGAATTTATGAATGAATTATTAACATCCATCAATGTTAAGGGGGCGTGGCATGGTGCTGGCAGGAAAAAGGCAACGATCCAGTTATGGCTCCAAGAAATGACATTCATTAACAAACCAATAATAGATAACACAAACACACTGCATTCACCCACACAACTACATACTGTACAATGGCTGGAGAACAGAGCAGGAGCAGGTACTTAAATACACATTAGCCTGACAAGACAACGCAGGACCATGAGGCACAGGGAAACAGGAAACTGGTGGATCTAATTAACTTAGTCATGGAAAGTTCTAAGAGACTAAGGACTAGGAAACAGATTTTAACACTAGGAATATAAGACATGTAATAAATAACCACAAAAGGCACAAAGCAAAAACCAAAACTGAACACAGACCACAAAATAGGAAAACAAAAGTAATAGAAAAGAAGCACTGGGGAACAAAAATCTAATAAATACAAATATAATATAAATTTATTAACTATTCTTAAGAGGCTCACATGAGCCAACTCATGTTAAGAGGATATTTTTTAGCAATATAAGCATTATAGATGTATGTTAAGATGTTTGAATGTTATATTACTAGTCTCATTGTGACAATTAGCAGTTAATTACAATAGCTGTACTGAATTGACAGATTGCTCTCCAAAATCAAATTTCGGAAATAGCTGCAAGGAAACTTTTGCCACAAAGCATTTGCAAATTGTTACTGTAAATTCAGCTTACTTTATATAGTGAATGCACCAAACGTCTGTCAAGATATTTATTAACAAATAAAATTTTCCAACTAGGGTCTTCTTTAGACAACATTACCCTGGCCATCTACTGAGTTATTGCGGAGAAGATCCTGACAATAGAACGTAAGATCAAACATATCGGGTCGATACTTTTATAAAACATGCTTGTCTGTTGCCATTGCTTTATTACTGCCTATAATTTTTTCACAATTCTTCCCTACAGTTGGCCAAAGGACTGCAAATCGGCAAAGTAAGTTATTTTCTTGTTTTTCTGCTTCCTGTGTAAATCTGTATCTCAAGTTCTAATATCTTTCATCATTAAAAAGGCCTTATATGAGTGACTATCAGTGACACCTTAATCAATAATTTTAAATATCCAAAATCCCTTATTTATACAAGTATTCAAGCCCTTTATTATCGATGCCAGTTTAGCTCGGTTAGTTCTTATTTAATTTGATCATATCTGTTCTATAAAGACTCCCAGTCCACTGTACAGGGTGGGCTATAAGACAAATCCTTGAAGAAAATCTGATCCACACAACCTTGGACTAGGGCTGGGATCTACTTTTCACAATGCCCAAGACCTGAAGCACACAGCCACATCAGTGCTGGAGTGGCTGCAGAACAAGTTTTTGAATGTGTTTTACTGATTCAGACAAAGGCTAGAAAAACTGTTAAAAGGGCAGAACATTGTAGTTTGCGCGCGTTTCCTCTCCAGTCTAGCAGAAAGGATATGCGAGGGAAAATCGAAGGAAATACCCAAGCGTAGGCCTTCAGAGCTGATATGTTTCTAAGACAGATTATACAAATACTGACTGAAGGCTCTGCATATTTATGTAAATGGAGGATTTTAGGTTTTATTGTATTAGAAGAAAGTGATTTCACTTTATCATTATGGGGTAATTGTGTGTCAGTTCAAAAATCTAAGAATTAAGTTTGGAAAAGGTCTATACAACAATGTTTAGAAAAAGTGAGTCCTTTTGGAAGGCACTGTACATAGCTGTACATAGTAATAACAATCTTGTCGACACATTACAAGACATGAGAATTTAAGAATCTCTCTTTTTTTTCAGAATTTTCGGCTTTGTGTCGAAAGGCAACGAGTCAGATGCTGAGAACATGTGTCATATGTTTGCTCCGTGTGACGCCCTACAATCTTCAACTTCGGCTGTTGAGTTGATCCGGGGCATAATCACTTCTGGTATCAAGCAATATCATTCTAACATGAAATAGCGAAAATGGAAATCAGGCTTAAATCTTGCATGCTAAACTATTTTTGATGCGATATCCAGGATTAGTTGATATTACACAAATGATAAAAATGAAAAAGTACACCGTCTGGTCAACGACAAGTCAAACACTATCATATTTAGTTGAACTGGCTTTAGTTTTCATTACGGTTTGCATTCGCCGTGCCATTGTGTCAATGAACTTATGCAGCATCTCAACATTTGTTTTTGTCTAGATTTACATTATCCTTTTGCCAATATCTTGTATAAAGTCGAGCCACTCCGTAAAGTCTTCTCCAGAACATCCCAAATTATTTCAATGGGGTCAAGGTCAGGACTCTGTGGTGCTCACTTCGTGTGTTAAAATGATTCCCCGTGCTTCCTGAACCACTCTTTTACAATTCGAGCCTGATGAGCACTGACAGTGTCACCCTGGAATGTGCACGTGCCGCCTGGGAAGAAAAAATACGTCGATGGGATAACCTTAGTGATCTCCAGTCATAATCATTCTTATCGAGGAATCTTTTTTTCTTTTTGATCACATTTTTTCCGCAAAGTTGACGGTTCATCATCATCGTTTCAGGATTTCAAAATGGTTGGACAGTTCTTAATCCAGTTACAGCACTTTAACCAGACTCCATAGTTGTGTTCTTTGCTTGATGCAGTAATTTGCCCTTCTTAAATGTACTAACATCTTTTCCGTGCCCATGGGACATGTTTTCAGACAGTTGAATTTAAAGGAATATAAGTTATTTATTGCATTAATAATCCACTTATTGGCTCTTAAGTATTTGCTTATATAAAAATTCAAATGGTGATTTTTTAATTTTTGTTGAGACAGTGTATAACGTGTAATATGAGATGTAGATAAAAAATTTTTACGTTAAAATATTACATTATTATTATAACAAAGGTTTTATACAACAACACAAAAACATTTTTTTAAATGATTCTGCATGGGATTCTGATTCTTCAGTCATATAAATCATAATGGGTTTCAGTGTTCTGATGTAATGTGTCTTCATAAAGGTATAATGTATCCTTTTGTTAATCCAAAGGCTCAGAATGTAGCATGAATCTTACATCAAATCTTTATGTGGGAATTTATCTCTGTGTTAATCAGATTAGTCTAGTTTCCCTGCTCTGAAAATAACTGCTGGAAATGTCTTTATTTGTTGTTTATTTGTCTTTTTTGCAGTGGCAACTGGTGAAAAATATTCTAGGCTCTGTTTCTGTTTGTGCCATATTCAGTCAGTTTCAACAACCATCCCAATACAATTTAACACAAAGGACAGCAGTGGTCTGACAAATAGTCAGCAATTATTTTATTAGCATTAAACGTGAGCAGATTAATAAATAATGAAAATTATCATTACGGAGCTTGCAAAATTCACAAATCTTTAAAAATTCTACCTGAAAACATATCCTGAAGGCCATTCTTATCCTTTCAAGATAGGCAAACCTACGATAGGCAAACCTTACCACTTTGTAAGACTGAGGTATTTTAATTATTAGCAGTGAACTTGAGACACGGCAGTCTGTAAGATCAACATCACGGACATCAAGAGAGAAAAACAAAGAAACAACAGAGACAGTCCTTTCAGCTAAATGAAAGATGAACATCCAAGGATAAAATAAATCAATCAGCAAATTACCTTTAGTCGCTTTCGTTACCCACGACATTTGAAAAACCATATAATTGACGATATCCTCGTAACGGCAAGCGGCTCACGACTGTATTGTTTTCAGTGTGTGTGGGTCACATCACGTAATATCTGTTCTCTCTTTATATCCTTTTTATTTATTTTGCTTTTATATAAAGTTATTTTGTGTTACCATATGCAGTGTACTGATTATGCATGATCCGACACCCCCAGCAAATGTCCAGGGCTCTGATCGGGGCGATAAATTTATGGCCCTTTAGGCATCTGATTTGAGGGCATTGACTGGCTAATTTTATGCTACTATGTGCATCACTTGTATCAGTAATGGACCATTTTCACATTTCCTGCTTCCGGATGGAGGGACCTCAGCAAAGCAGTGTATCCGTACTTCCAATTATTCATTTCGTTATGGCCATATAATCATGGTGCTGTTACTGTGGTGGATCTGTTTGCTCCATTTTTAAATAAAGCCAACCTTATATGCATTTTCAGGATTTTCTCTAGAATACAGAATTGCGGGAATGCCTGGGTGAGGTTGATAAAGAGGGACAAATGTCCTCTTTTTATTATACATGCAGAGTCTGTATCTACCTTGCTCTGGTTGTAAACACACTTGGTTGATCGTCTCAATTGAGTTATTATGTGGGATATCTGAATTTGCCAAAACAGAGCTGACAGACAGTCTTGGGGTCTTTTCAGCCAGTTTTCTTCAGTGGGTGGGGGAAACATCAGGGTTAGTATGAACAGGATGTGATGTTTTCTTCTTGTGGGTGATGCCTGTTGACAGGGGAGAATAATCTGTCTTTTTCTTCCTTTCCATATCGTCTATTTCAGCCATGGCACCTGTTAATCTTTTCTCTCCATAAGTGAACCTTAGTGGTCCCAGGTTCCAGACGTTCCAGGAACTGCACAGCAAAGGGGGGGGTCACAACTCTCCTAACACCTTTCTGCACATATAAGGCTAAGTCTGGCAGTAAAAATGAACAAACACACCATGAATAGTCACACCATGAATAGTCACATCATGAATAGTCACAGCTTTTCTAATGTTGCTATAAATAGAGAACTTCAAGTATGGTCAGTGTTTGGCAGTCTTCTTCGTGATAGTGGGTGAAAATGCCCACAGCTGCTATTAGATTATATACCTAATTTAAATTGAATGTAAATGATTCAATTGCCTTAATCATACATAAGAAAATTTAGTGGGATTAATTCACCTATATTCTGTTCTCAGAACACAAAGTGAATGTGTAAATTTAAAAAGAATTTTTCATGTTAAAAAAAAGTCATTCTACTGTAGTTGTGTGGAACCACTGTATGATTTAATTGAGTTTATTCAAATTATAATGCATAAAAATGAATATATTTACACTGTATCAAAACTGTATTAGTAATACCAAGTAAACTGAATCCTTTTTAAACAGGATATTCAACTTCAATAGTGCCATGACTGTCAGAGGTCAACAAGGCCTTCTTTTATTCGCACCTTTGATTTATGGGGGTGACGTTTATGTGTGTGGAGTTTACATGTTCTCCCCGTGTCGTCATGGGGTTTCCTCCAGGTACTCTGGTTTTCCCCCACAGTCGAAAGACATGCTGAGACTAGTTGGAGTTACTAAATTGCCGTAGGTGTGCATGTGTGAGTGAATGGTAACAGTGTGTGAGTGTGCCCTGCAATGGGCTGGCCCCCTGTCCAGGGTTGTTCTCTAGATTTTAAAATAATTATAAAGACATCAAAACCATAAAATAACATATATGGATTATGCACAGACCAAAAAGTATTAAATAAAAAAATGTTGGGGGGGGGGGCCAGCTCTGTGGGTTGGGACTCAGAAAGCTGCTGGATCAAATCCCCGGGTCGGTAGACTGATGCCCTTGAGCAAGGCCCTTAACCCCAGCTGGTCCACACTGGCTGACCCTACATTCTCCTCTAAACTATTTTCATGAAGTGGTCCCCTGGTGATCTGGGTCATTGGATGTTTAGCAGGTTCATTCAGTTCCCATCAGGTGGTTGTAGGTGGCAAACTTGCAAAGAAAGTTACATTTATTAAGATACATAAGATGAATAGAATTAAAGATGTTCCCCCTTTTAGTCTAGTTAGAATAGTTACTTAACTACTTAATTTCTTACTATTTTTCTTAAATTCATCCTCAGTTGCACTTTGCTGGTTATAGAGCTACTCTATATAACTCTTGAGTTATATTTACCATCAACCTAGACTACTGGTTTTCAGGACAGTGGCAAAGCTTTTAAAGCATATATGACATTGGTGGATACCAGTGGTGGCTGGTAGCAATGAACTGGTGTGGCAGCAACCTCCCAAAAAATCAGCAATAAAAAATACATACAGTTACCAGTTTATTATGGACACTAGACTAAAACTAATGCAGTCTAATACAATAGTCTATCCATCCATCCATTTTCCAACTCGCTTATCCTTCTGGGTCCCGGGGGGGTCCGGAGCCTATTCCGGAAGCTAGGGAAATGAGGCGGGGAACAACCCAGGATGGGGGGGGCAGCCCATCGCAGGGCACACTCACACACACCATCACTCACATATGCACAGCTACGGGCAATTTATTAACTCCAATTAGCCTCAGTATGTCTTTGGACTGTGGGGGGAAACCGGAGTACCTGGAGGAAACCCCACGACGACACAGGGAGAACATGCCAACTCCACACACATGTAACCCAGGCGGAGACTTGAACCGCTGCCACCATACCACCCCTAATACAATAGTCCTGCATTAAATTTTCATAAATCTGATAATATTCAGTATTGCTTTAATTTAATTTAGTGAGCTGTTAATTCAACTGAGTGTCTGTTTTGGATGCAGTATGCATGTGCATGCTGTGAACAGGCTATGTTTGGGTTATAGAAAAAAGTAGAAAAAAGGTAATAGTTTCTGATAATAAAAAGGCCATTCCAGAATTTAAAGGCATTTAATTTCAGACTCTTAGTAAGGTCTGTAAAATAACTTAAAACATACGAATTAATTGGCATAAATTAACATATCATAGCATAAATCATGCATAAGGGGGTGCTGTTGTAATTGTGGTTATTTTATTTGTAATTTTTTTGAAACATTTCGTTTCAAGCTCTTAATTTGCCAAAATCAGATTTCTTTTGAAAGAGGTAAATGTGAAAGCCTCAAATTTCCTTGCATCCCTTTCGTTTGTTGTGCTGCTGTACCAGTGTCCTTCAGAGAGATATGGAGTATTTTACTGTACCTCCCAGCACGTAACCTTTAGTTTGACCTGGTGGAAAACAAATTTCGTCTTGTCTGACATTCTTGCTAATAGTAATTTTATTCAGTACATTACCTTAATGCAATTCAGATTTCTGACGGAGTACTTTTTATCCTTCGCTGGAGGAAAGAAAAAATGCGCAGCTGGTTGCCGTTGCATGTAGTCATTATATAAATGCAATAAGCGTCAGATAGACTGATCGTTGGACTGAAGCGACGATGAGCTCTTACGCCTTACGCTCCCTTTTCATATTCGCCTCTCTGACTCTAAGCGTGGCAGCAGAACACTCCAAGAGCGAAATCGACTACGATTTTGGCGACTACCGGGGAAAGTGGTGCCTGGATGACCACGGCTTTGTCTACAGTATAGGAGAAGTCTATTTCCCCGGTCACACTGCCTGCCCCTGCACTTGCACCGAAGATGGTCCCATCTGCATAAAACCTAGTTGTCCGCGGATTCATCCCAAATGCACGCGTATTACCTACAAGTCGTGCTGCCCGGTATGTGAAGCTATTAGCCGAGTCTGTATCCATAAGGGAAAAACCTACAGAGTCCTTGAGGAATTCATGGTAAGATACAAAGTGAAACCTATTTTAATTTCGAATACCTTATATATAGCCATAAAAAACAGTACATATTTTGGAATTGGAGTTGAACTACTAATCTTTTCGATACTTTTAATATTTGAATGTGTTTTACGTAATTAGAAAAAAAAACTTTCACATCTGTTTGACCCCTCCCCACCTCCTGGTCCCCAAAAGTGGCACCAACTTTCTCAACTTTATGTATATGTAATATGTGTTAGAGTATTTTCTAAATGATAATTCTTATTCTTATGATTCATTACTGTTATTATTTTAATATTTAATATTGTTTTATTAAACAGCAACCTTAATTATTGGGCTAAGCGGTGTGTTATGATTGATTGAAATGATTAGAAATAAATACAGGAAAAATCGTGATAGTTTTCACATTAATCTTAATTAAGTTCAAACAAATAGGAGCCGAAATGTGTAAAAAGTACATCGTGGGAGTAAAATATGTTATCTTAATGCTGGAATAATATTGTAATATTTAATCTCTGGTAATAATGTCATGGTGCAACATTACCTTGCTAACTTAATTTACAAAAATATTTATCATTACACTACAGTTAGTTCCAACCAAGAAATCTCATTAGACAAGAGACGTTTTGTGAGTGCGGTCACTGCAAATATTTTTAAACATTTCAAAACAGAATGGTCTACAGCCCTTCCCTTTGACTTCAGGTTCACATACCAGTATAATTGTAAACTGTGCAATTGCATATTGTTTTATAAATAGTAGCGGTACGTCATTACATTCTGCTCATTGGAACAGCATGTGCCAGCTATATATAAACAAACAAACAAAATAAATAAATAAATAGCATATTGCTTCTCTACCCATGGTGTTGTGTTGTCTGTTTTGTCCAGTTGTCCCCATGTGAGAGGTGCCGATGCGGAGCTAACAGGGAGGTGTACTGCACTGTGGCCGAGTGTCCTGGTCTGCATTGTGTCAACCCCATATACGAGCCCCACCAGTGCTGTCCTGTGTGCAAAAACGGCAAGTACTCACGTGTCTTCAAAGGTTTACCAGCACACAATCATTTACTCGGCCTTTAAACATATTGAATTGCATTCACGCATATTATTTGCTGAGCACATGTGCAGAACAAGCGCACATAAAAGTTACTCGTGTTTTCTGCGGTGGTGCACTCTGATACTAACAATAATGCAGATGTCGCAATAATATGAAGCAAGCATGAGCACGAAGGCAGATATGCATCACTCATGCAAACAATCTCGCATCTCTTTGCCGTCGTCTAAGGGTTGGCTATAGGGGTGTAGGTACCCCACAATATGTAATTAGGCTTTATTTATCCCACCAGTAAATAGGCCTTTGCATTTAAATTAAGGTTAAATTATTGTCTTCTCCCTTGTATTTATAGATATATTAAATGGATCTGTAGGTGTATTTAAATATATAAGGAGTACCATGAAAGACTTGTAAATCATACGTGAAACATTTGCCCGGAAACACATACAAAGTACTGTCTAAAAATGACTCTCTTCCCCCTTACAGGACCAAACTGCTTCGTTGGAAACATAGTGATCCCAGCTGGCGTGAGGGTGGAGGTAGACGAACGGAATGTATGTTTCTGCTCGTACAAGGAAGGCACGTGGGAGACACACCACCAGGCTACCTGCGAGGTTCAGGAGACCAAAAATGAACGAGATGAAACCTTTGAGCAAATGGATCGGCAGCTCATACCCAAACTCGAGACCATCCCATGAGGCAGACAAGGGCTGGCGGAGTGTAGTTTCCTCAAGTACACCTACATCCCTGCCGCACCAGCTACTCTAGTTTTCTCTTTCTATACCTCCTTATGGTTTATGAAAATACTAACCCCCCCCCCCTGTGCATAACTCCAGTTTTTGCTGCCCCTGACACACATGTTCCAGTTTCCCCATCTCTTCCAACTCCTTATATCTATGATTAGAACAGACAGGAACACAGCAGGGTCTGGCTGAGTTACTGTAAGTCCTTCTGTTCTGTCCAGAAGCTTAGTAAAACATGAGGGTTTTGCTCTTGGAAAATATGTCAGCCTCCTAATTTCTATGGATAAATATACAGAGAAAATATTAGCTTTATCCTTTTTTTACTGATGACATAATATCCATACAGTATATTTCACTTTCAGTCTGTTTTATTGTGCATTTCTTCACTCTTTTCTAGTTCAAATCCAATTTCTTTGTTGTTATATTCTTACCTCCACCATATTCTTACCTACAAAATTCCTAACAATATCTGGAAATATTAATTAAAAAAGGAAGCATAAAATGATATTTTTAAAGAAAAAAATCTGATATTATAATGTTATAAATGCCTTTGCTGCCTATGCAATATTACTGGCTGTGAAATATCTTGCAACAGTGAGATGTTAAATATGTATATTTTCTATGGCATACATGTATATGTCACCATGTTACTGTCCCGGACAAGTATAATGAAATTTGGACCGATGAATATATTTGTAGGTGTTTGTCTGTATAATGAATGTATATGCTAATGTTTAAATTACTTGCATGTGCATTATTAATTTTTGTGAGATAGATGACACACCATGCAATGCGTTTCTCAATGGTTTGTTGAGTGTAAGGTTAACTTCACCTGAATCTAGTCTTTCCAGTTTGGATTGCGGTTTCCCAACTTATTAGTTATTCTAAATGTTAATTGTTTAAAGTTAAAATTTATTACATCTGTATTTGGAATGTTACTATACTATAACAATAGTAGAGGTCATGCAATGAATTATTGCTAGTTGAAAAAAAATGCTGTTCCATTTGCAAATATGTTAGCAGGATAACATTGAATCTAATACACCGTTATACTTATGAGACTTGCTTTGTTTTCATCATTAACATTGTTTTCCAAACAATACAATATCTCATCATTTAAATTCACAGAATCGATGCAAAAATACATAGTTTGTCACTGGTGTTTTCATAATGAGGCATGTATTTTGTCAGTTTGTTGATTTTAAATTTATAGTTCTAGTATAATACTCTTAATAAAGACAATAGTTCATCAAAAATATGAAACATCTTGTCATAACTACACTGTAATACCAGTGACACACCATGTAACAGCACTGACACAATTTTTATTTCATTTTATTTTACAAAATAAACAGATAAAAGATTAACAAACTCTAATTTCCATATTAATTAACCTTTTCTTTTTCTGATCATTCATTACATTATCATTAGTCACTGGTTTCAAAGATATGGTGTAACACCAGTGACTGTATTACCAGTGACATTCTGATTAAAATGGATGATTTTTTGAAGGCTGCTCCTTGGCCATCTGGCATTTTGGACATTAACCCGGTGGGCCGATGGCTTTTTGGGCCAGCAAGTCGTGTCTCTCAAGCGCGCACAAACACAAACACACACACATCGGGTAAACATATCTTTATGGGGACCACTCGTTCATTTCTAACGGATAAATGCTAGTTTTTGCATTTTTAGGTTTTTCATTGCAGCCACAGACTTGTATTTAATTGAGTTTTTATGGGGACCAGTTTCCTTGGCTACAACCAGAACAAACTGTCGACAAAAAAATAAGGAAACAGCTGATAACATATGTCACTGCAAAATAACATGGGGCAAAGTACAACGCAATGTAAATGAAATGCGTAATGTGCAGAGGAATTCCAATATAATTCTTTCTCTCATTCGTTACTACTTGAAGCAACCTTGGGACTGTGGAAGTGCTATATAAGTATAACATTTTTATTATTATTTACTTCCTGTTTCCCCCTAATTATGAGCTAAATCTTTTCTGACAGGTCCTGCACACTTTCCACGGTTCATATTTCTATTATCCATCCATTCTTCAGTTTTCCATAAATAGCCTGGAGCCCATCCCAGAAAACACAGGGCACAACTTGGACAGAATGCTATTATGTCACAGGGTGCACATTTACGCACATATCCAAAGAAGGAAAGAGAGGGAGACAGAAAAATTCTACCAGCAAAGTAGCGAGTCCAGCATCCGTAGCCAGTAGCCCAGTACAGGTTGTGATAAGTCTTGGGCCTATTCATGGCAGCACCGGGCATTAGGCAATGGACACACTGGATGGGATGCCAGTCCATTGTAGGAAACACATTCACACACTATTGGTAATTTACACAAATTCACCTAAGTAGCTTTTTGAATAGGGGGCTAAAACTGAAAATTAATGATTACAATTTCTTTGTAACTGTGAGATTGAACTGTGATCCTGTACTTCAGTGAAACAGTAAAAAACAGAAACAGAAAAAGTAAGCCCTTGAAGTTGCACCTGTGTGCATTCTTCTTGTTTAAACTATCGATTACAGTGTGGAATGATGTGGTGAACTGGGAGTTGCTATTCATCATAGAGCCCTCGAGAGTGAGGTACTGGTTTGAGGTGGACCAATCATCCCTTCCAGGTTCTAACTGATCACAAGAACCTACAATACATAAAACATACTAAGTATGTAAACCCTTGGCAGGTTCTATGTTCTATGTCTGTTTCATATTCTGTTTTACGGTTACCTATCTCCTGGGGAAGTAAACTCAAAGAGCAAATGCCCTTTCATAGAGATTTAATACCAACCGACCGTCTGTGTCCTCAGACATCATCCTCCTACTTACCTGCTTCATGGCACCCGTCAAATGGGGTATGGAGGATGAGATTACCCATGCACTACAGCAAGACCCAACTCCTACAATCACCCTTAGCAACAGGCAGTATATGCCTGCCACAGTGTGACCCTGATTGGTTGAGTAGACACACCTGTCGTTGAATTCCAGGCACCCTGGCTGTCTCCAAAAGCACACATTCAAGGGTATGTCTTTTCTGGCACTTCCTTCAAACAGTGCAAGACTCCCCAAGCACTCCCACCATGCCAGCTCCAGCCCTCGCCTCTACCTCTGCGCCCCTGGTCACATGTGGTCATGGAATTTATCACCAACTTCCCCAGAACTGGTACAGTCTACCATAATCATGGTTATCATAGACTGATTTTATAAGATGTGCTGACTCTACCCAAGTTTCCGTCAGCCTCAGAGTTTGTTGACATTTTTTTCAACGAGATTTTCAGGATTTGCTGTTTGCCTGAGGACTTTAGGCGAGTCTATTCGTCAGTCTGTTCAGTGCTTTAATACAGTACTATATTGTATATAAAATATAGCTTATTGTAGTTTCATCATTGCATCTCGGTGGCTAGTTTTTGCCATTTTATCATAAGCTGTGATGAGTGAGAGGATAATAAAAGCCTTTAACACTTATGAAATGCTTGCAATTGTACTTCCGTATACCACAGAAACACCTGACAAAAAGATCTACACTGAACACTGAAGCAGCAAGCTTTGTGAATACCAATATATGTGTAATTCTTTTGGCCACGGCTGTAGATAATGGTATTTTATCAAGAAAGTGTTTTATTTCCGACTGTGAAACTGCACTCTGTAATTATAAAGGCATTCAAAATAATTTCTAAAAGCATTATTAAGTAAAAGGTCATAAATATTAGAACCATCCACATATTTTAGAGATTCAATAGTTCTCTCTGCTCTTTTTTTAGTTTTTTAGTTTAGAACCAGGCCTGACTTATTACCAAATTCATAGTATTTAGTTATTTTTATATGGGTTGAAAATTCCAGATTGAGTTTGGCTTTAGCATGACATAACAAGACCAGATTCTGAGGATGCAATTTTGAGTATGTGTCAGGGTCAGTCCCTGTTGTCTCACTCTGTGTCCCTTCCCTGTTTGGCCAGCAGGTGGTACTGGTCATCCCGTCCCTTGTGTTGTCAGTTTTTGTGTTTTCCCCAAATCCCTGTTTGCATTGAGCATATGGCTACCGGTGATCCCTTGTCTTATGTTCGAATCTCTTGGTTTTGAAGTTTTGTAGATTTAATTTCCCTTGTGTTTCAATTGTATGCGTTTTCTAGTCCCTGTGTTTTATTTGTATTCGGCTTTGGTTTTTGCCCTTGATTGTTTTTACCTGTCCGTTTTCCCCAGTGTTTCCTTGCTTAGTTCTTAGTTTTCCTGTGTTAGTTCCTTTTGATTAATTAGTTTAATCTTTTTTCATCTTGTCTTTTTGACCCCTCGTGGCCATTTTGATTTTTATAGTGTTCTTAGTGTGTTCCGTTTAGTTAATAAATCCCCATTTGTCCCGTGAGTCGCCAGTGGGTCGTTCTTTTCTGTTCCGACCTGCAATATCCCTCGGTCCCACTCCAAACCCACCCGAGCCCATGACAGTAGGTGTTTTAGGAGCTGAACTTCACGCTCCATTTCCCGGTATTTCTGTATTCTAGTATTCTTTAAAAACAAACGATAAGAAATAACGTGACCTTGGATTGTGGCTTTGGCTGCATCTCAGAAAATGGGAAACCCGGGAAGTGTTTGTTAAAGTCCCTAAAGTCGCATCAAAGTTGCACCAAATCACAGATGTCTGTATTATTCAGTGGCGAGGAATTAAACCACCAGGATTTACTTCTGCTTATCAAGGAGCCCAGATTCAAGACCATACTAACTGGGGCATGATCAAAGAAGACAATGGAGTCAATCTTACTGTCAGATGCAAGATGAATATAAGCATTTGGTACAAAGATATAATCAATGTAAGAATATGAGGTATGAGGGTTGGAATAAAATGTATAATCTCATACATGAGGGTCGAGTTCTTTCCAAAAGCCAGAAGTTGTGCACATATCCCGAAGTATTGGTCCAAAACACCAGCCAGCACACCAAAACCATTACAATATTGATTAAACAATAAAATAATGTCTGACATAAATTTAGAGTCTTCATTCATAATATAGACATTCAGCATGTTGATACGCTGTCCAAAAACTGTACCTGAGATTAAGATATTTACCTTGCAGATCATTAATCTGATGTTCAAAGAAGAATGGGAGATATTTACTTCATATTTATCTTTAATAGTGATGCGTCTTTTTCTTGGTGCAGATCTACTAGAAGTGAAATAAACTTGCCCCCCACCCATCACCATTTTCAATTTTAAATGCTCTGTTTCTGGGTTTCTTGAAGCATGGCACTTGACACATTCTCGCCTTTAAGAAATGTTAATATCTTTTTCTTTTCCATAATGTGGCCCAATCCTTTCACATTCCAAGTGATAAATCTAAGTTCATGAGTCATGTGTACAGTGAGAGTACTCTACTAATCCAATAGCATACCAACCTGATGTGCAAGCCTTTCAAACTTCTGTAAACTTGAGACATAAAGACAGCAGAAAAACAAACAACAAATGCAAACAAAAATATCAAAAACAAACCGGCACATTGTGCCCGAACGACAGAGAGGATGAAAAGCTAGATCATCATGCCTGGATGACATTAACCACATCCCTTGTAGATAAAGCACTAAATCGCACCGAAATGAAAGGTCGTATAAAACATAGAGCGAGAAAAAGAGAAGCAGCAACAAGACAAAGCTGCTCCAGTCAAAATCTGAAAAACTGGACTTCCAGTCTGAAACTCGTCATCACAGTATGATGATCCATTAATATCCATACCTTTCAAAATAAATACTCTATGCCAATACAAGGAAAACACAGACCTACATACATAACCTGCATATCTCAAAATCTTACGGCCAAAAACTAAGAAATTATCTGAGTAATTTGGTCTATTGAACAAGAGAAAGTTACATAAAATCGGTTACATCCCAAAACATAGAGAAATCATTAAATTTGGTCTGCATAAAGGAAAGTGAGGTGGATATTACATTTAAATGACCATCTATAACATCTAGGCAAGTGTCTACCAGTCCCAGTCACAAACTAATCGCACAAACTTCAGTTAATACCGTGACAGTATTGCCTTGGGATGCAGACTGTGATGTTGGTTCTTTGTAATCGGGCACAGTTTTCTTTTCCGTACTTCTCTGAGAGCAGGACGATGAAAACAGTGGATTGTTACGTCCCATCTGGTTCTCTGACATATTGTCTGAATTCAGGGATTAGTTGTTGGCATTCAAACTATTACCTTAGGGGGGAATGTTTTTAAACTTTACCTATTTAGATTAGGTTACGTTTTACAAGGTCAATCCATGAATCGCTGTTTTATCATGGTGGAGGGATTTGGGTGCCTCTATGATCCTAGGAGCTATGTTGTTGGGGGCAAATGCCCCTAGTAGGGTCTCCTGAAGCAAATTGGTCCTAGGTCAGCAGCCATACAGAGTATGGTTCAATTTGATCCCCATTATGGTTGCCAATAAATGTTATGTTACCCTGCCTGGACTGGGGAGAACAAAGCCTCCCCCTGGAGCCAGGCCTGGGGTGGGAGCTCAAAGGCGAGCACCCGGTGGCCAGACCTCTACCCATAGGGCTTGGCCGGGTATAGTCCTAAGGGGTACCCTGGGTTCGCCCTCCTATGGGGTTGAGTACAATGTAGATTGGGTGGCAGTCAAAAGCAAGGGCCTCGACAGACCGATCGGCGGCTACCAAAACTGGCTCTTGACACATGGAACGTAAACTATCTGGTGGGAAAGAAGCCCGAATTAGGGGGTAGAGAGATACTAGATATAGTCAGGCTCACCTCAACGCATAGCTTGGGCTCTGGAACTCTTGGAGAGTTGCTGGACAATATTCCATTCTGGAGTTGCCCATGACGCCGGGCAGGTGTGGGTTTACTTATAGCCGCCCAGTTTGGTGCCAGTATGTTGAGGTGAACAAGAAGGCTGCCTTTAATACAGTGGATTAAAGGATGACTCTCACTGTTGTTTGTGCATATGCCCCAAATACCAGTCCAGAAAATCTGGCCTGTTTTGGTTGAAACAAAACCTTGGTCTGGATTTGTACTTTCTGTACCCGAACTTTCCACCTCTGTCTGTAATGGATTACATTTTGAAAGTAACTTCCCCAATACTGAACATATATGGGTGGTGAGTCGCTTAGGGGACTAAGTCTCTGCTCAAGATCAGAAGATTACCGGTTTCAGCTCTGGCTTCAGCAGATAGGTCACATGTGTGTTAACCCCTGAGCAAGATGCTTAAACCCTAACTCCAGGAATGGCACACATTGGCTGACTTTGTGCAGTGACCTACAATGCATTAAGAGCAAAACGGGACAAAGAAATTAATTGTATTATACTTGTGCAAATGGCAAATAAAAGCATTTATTTAATTGTTTATTATATTATATTAAACTAGGATCCTGGAGCAGAAATAGTCGGCAGTTAGTCTGGAAAAAATTAGTCTGAGCCACATTCGCACCAGATCTGAATTTAACTTTGACTCTGGTGAAAATACGGGACAGATCTGGTAATACTCAGTATAAAGCCGGCCCAAATATGGTCCTTTACTATTTCAAATCCAGAAATCGGATTTGGACTAGTATTGGGCCTTTGCACAAAAACATACCAGGCCAGATCTGGTTTAGGGATCTATGGCAATTTCTGAACAACATTTCACTCCATTTTTGCTGACCTCTTTATTTGGAGCCTGAGACAGTGTATAGGACTCACCTGCTTTACATCCTCAATCATCATTCCAATTAAAAACAAAGAGAAAATCTGTCATTACGTTGAGAAAATCACCCAAACCTTCTACAGTTTGCTTACAGATCAAACATATCTGTCAAAGACTCCCTCAGGCTAAATTTAAAAGCATTTCATCGGATTATTTTTTAACTCTTGGCTCATTCACCTATAGTATACCAATTCCTTGTCCACAAACAGAATATTGGCAAACAAGTGATTTAATCTTAACTGGTAGCTGAACTTACATTCGGAATGGTTAAATGTGGTTAATCGCATTTGGTCCCCACAATGTAATATAACCTAATCCCACCCCCCAGGTTTGTAATTATGTCTTTGTGGGGACTCTCCATTCATTTCTATTGGGAAAACTCTAATCCCAACATGAGGACATTAATCCCTACCCTGCCCCATATGTCACCGCATAAGAAACAGCTGATTAACATTTGCTGGAATGTGATATATAGTGGAACCTGCTTATACTGATCACAGTTACAGTGATCAACCACTTAAATGGATGAAAAAGCTTGGGACAGAATCATTCCTATGCAAATTCTGTTTAAATAATCTGATTTTAGTAATCAAGTAGTCTGCAAAGAGTGTTCATTTTAAGTCTTTTTATACATGACAATATACGGAAAAAAATAAAACTACGCTAATTGTTTTTTTTTGTTTTTTACTCTACTTTGACAAACCTACTTTGCCTTGCGGTAATTGTACTGTGCTGAAACACAGAGCAGACCGAGGAATCGCGGCAGCGGCGAATGAAAACAATAAGAGGCGGACTGACACAAAGTTTTTCTTTATATTACTTCTTAAAGGGACCGCACAACAAGCAACAATAACGCGAACGCCATGAATGACAGGGAAACGGGAAGTTACACTAAGGATGGTAAGGCACACACAACGGGCAATTTCACGATGGTTAAGACGAGTGAGGATCAGGCAAGAACCTGAGGCACACGCGACAACCAGATACACAGAACAACAAGTACCTACGCTAAAAATAAAAACAGGGGCTACATATTAGACATATACATGACTATATTCATGCACTCACAAGGCATGTCGGGACATGCAGATGCCGCCTGCGCTACAGTATTACAGCATACTTGAATTATACATAGTTTAGTAATTTAGTTTGCACATTTGAAAAGCGTTTGAAACCGCTGTACTGTATTTTTAAAAAGTGAATAAAATTCTGCAAATAGCGACACAGTCTGTTCTATTACATTATATTCATGTAATAAATGTACGAATGTCAATTAGATGGTACTCTGCCTGAGACGTAAAGAAAAAGGAAAAAAAATAGTTATAATTATCATCTGCTTATAGTGATCAATTTCACCCAGACAGACGCGATCACTATAAGTGGATTCCACTGTATTAAAAAAATTCACATTCATGAGTCAGTGCCAGCCATCTCTGTCTCATAATGAGTCCTAAGTGACATACAATTGATGAAAGTTGGGGTCAGAGAACAGGATCAGCCAGCCTCCCACTGAAGCTTATGCTCTAGGGCCAAGTGGTGATGTGATGATCCTGCAGGCTCCAGAATTCCAACCCACAACCTTGCACAGTGGCAAAGAACACTAACTTCTTGAAATGACATCATTATAGGTACCAGATCTCTTAAATGTATACTCTTAAGTAAGAGACCGAAATAAACAGAGGAAAACTCCACACGCTGAAACCAGGACAGGAATTGTTCTCACAACCCTGGAAGTGTAAGGCCACAAGTATTCAGTGACTCTGGAATTTATCAATTTCAAATATTAAAAATAGTATTAGCAAACACTTAATTTTTTATTTCTTTTTATTGAAACATTTTTTCGTTGGATTAAAAGCGGGGCTTTTGCCTCCTTTCCTTTTTAATCACTACAGTAAATGTTCAAATAGTCTACTAACAAGCACAATCCAAGCATATTAAGAAATGCATAGAGAAGAACATTTTCTTATACAGTACATTACAGGAACCCACATTAAATGGATATTAGCTTTTATGTCATCACTCTCAATGTTTTTTCATCTTTGGTGTCAGAGAAAAGGCTGATTTTACTTACCGTTACTCATTTTAAACAATAATATTTATATAGGACTCATAATATATAAGGACTGTATGCCTAGTTAGAAATGAATCATTCTTGTGTCAGGTCAAATTGCAATACAGAAATCATTAACTACACCATGACTGAGATTAGAATAAATATGTCAATTACAATAAGTATATAAATTTGCATTGTACGGCGTACATTGCATGAATTTTATGTGCTGATCACAAATCAACTTAATGCCTTCCACTGGTCTGTCCATATCAACCCTTCTATTCAACAGCTCACAGCAAATAAAATCATAAAGGATTAGAATATAAGTCACACCCTTTGTTATTTCTCATATGGTGTCTTTATGTAATCTACAGAATTTTAATGTTCTTTCTTACATCGAGGGACTCTGAAGCTGCAGGAGTTTTCTGAGCACATTAATATTGTCACAGTAACTGAGAAAATTAAAAAAGGGTTAGTCTTAGGGCTACAAGTGAAAAAGCATCACAAAAGTTAATGGCTGGAAGTGAACAGCTGTGAACTTTCATTAAAACCATATTATACTCCCTGATTGGGTTGAAGATGTGAGAAATAAATACTGTTTACGTGTGACTTCAGTGTAACGCTCATCTTTGGCACAGCACACCGTCAGGCTCTCGTGTCACGGCGTGATGGTGGGCATGCTGCGCGATCTCTTCGTCACCAGTCGCACTTCCGCGTCAGGCAGCTCGTCCGGCTGTGTTCGCCTCCGTCAGGCTCTCGTGTCACGGCGTGATGGTGGGGATGCTGCGCGATCTCTTCATCACCAGTCGCACTTCCACGTCAGGCAGCTCGTCCAGCTGTGTCTGACCGCAGCCCTCATCAGCCGCCGCCATATGCAGGTCAAAGCGAAGCGACACGGATTTCTTACGCAGTTTCGGGTTCCCTCGGAAGAAGGAGCCCTCCCACTGCTTTATGACAACATCGATCTTCTTTGTCCTGCAGGAAGGAGCAACAGTCACATGGGGATCATCTCATTAATGTCTTTTTACTTCTCCCAGTGATTTTACAAACACACACGGCATAT
>JAABNX020000047.1:16603401-16613604 GCA_015163995.2 Mormyrus lacerda | reverse complement strand
AACGTGTATAGATTCTTCAGTTGACAACCAGGCATTACTCATGGACAAAATGCTTTTCCTTACATAAAAGGACAGTGTTACACTGAAAGGCAATCATGCAAATATACTCAGAAACATACTGGCATATACAGATGTGGGCAAATTTGCTGGTACCCTTACTGCTCATTAAAATGCTTCCATTCTCCTGAAAAGTGATTCAATTAAAGGCAATTGTCCAGTGTATCCACCTGCATGCCTTTCATGTGTGATAGAGTAAACCAATAAAATTGTGAAAAGAAATAAATTGTTGTTTATTTTACAAAGATATGCTCTAATAGTTTGGACAGATTTTTGGTAACCCTAAAGAGACTATTTATCCTTGCATTATAGTCACGTTTCAAACTCAGCATTTGATCTTGCTTTGTGTCACTGGTGCCTTCAAGCTTTTCATCGGCCGTTCAGCCTATATAATGGGAAAGAACATGCTGCTGTGTTGTATCATTGTGTGCGTCACTCTGAACATGGACCAGGGAAAGCAAAGGAGAGAGCTGTCTGAGGAGCTCAGAAAGAAGATTATATATAACTATGTTCAAGCTAAAGGCTACAAGACCATCTCCAAGCAGCTTCATGTTCCTGTGACCACAGCTGTCAATGTCATTAAAAGTATAAGGTTCACGGGACTGTAGCCAACCTCCCAGGACGTGGACGCAAGAGGAAATCCAACCCCAGGTTGATCAGAAGGACAGTGTGGATGGTAGAAAAAGAGCCAAGGAAATCATCCAAAACTATTCAAGCTGAGCTACAAGGTCAAGGTACGTCACTTTCTGATCGCACCATCTGTCGCATTTTGAACAATAATGGGCTCCATGGAAGAAGACCCAGGAGGGCTCCACTATTGACAGAAGAACATTAAAAAGCCAGAATGGAATCCGCCAAAATGCAAGTTGAAAAGCCCCAAAGTGTCTGAGAGGATGTCCTTTGGACTCATAAGACAAAACTGGAGCTTTTTGGCCTGTCACATCAGCTCTATGTTTACAGATGGAAAAATTAAGCTTCAAAAGAAGAGGGGACTCTGTTTTGTTTTAGGGCTGCTTTGCTGCATCTGACACGGGGAACCTTGGATCTGTGCAGGACACAATGAAGTCTCAAGTCTACCAAGGCATCCTGGAGCGAAACATACTGCCCAGTGTCAAAGCTCAGCCTCCGTCGCAGGTCATGGGTCGTTTAAAAGGATAATGTCCCAAAACATACAGCTAAAAGCACTCAAGAATGGCTGAGAAAAAAAACGTTGGACTATTCTTAAATAGCCCTCCATGAGTCCACCATAATCCTATTGAACATTTATGGAGAGATCTGAAAATTGCAGTGTGGAGACATTAAATTAATTTTCATTTGTTTAATTACATAAAATATTTAAGTGAATTAGTAATCAAAAGCAAAGTCTGGTTTGTGTTAAATATGGAATGAACAATAAGGGATGCCATTCAACTTTTGTCAGTTTCAAGTTATTTCAAAGGTAGTTGTGTTTTTTTTTTTTTTTTGTGGAAGGGCACCAACAAATATGTCCACGTCTGTATGTGATATTAATCTTTTCAGTAGCATTTCACAAAAAGGCTCTTGAAGGACAGATCCCAGTCCTTCCATATAATTTATACTAGACCTATTTTCAGTGTCCCTGAATACAGGTTGCTTATCTGCTCTACATATGTGTCCTTTTATAGAGGTGGCAACAGGGATATCTAGTATAATTATATCTATATAGGAGTTATAATTTCTCATTATTGTGAACAGTCTCATTGGATTTAATAACAAATGAGTGTTTAAAAAAAACACAGGAAAGTAATTTTGTCCCACATAGAATCCTGAATTTCAGAAAAAATAACCTAGTAAAACAAGCATAAAACATGCATTATGGGTAACTGCACAAAATTATTTTTCTGTTTTAAAAGATTACTGGGATGGACAGGGTGTGTCACTTATGTTGATACGGGGGTTGGGGGTGACCGGAAAGATGTAGCAGCAAAATTAGATAAGTTAGCATGCAGATTACCTGTGTATGGAGTCTTTCTGGCTCATTTGCTGGGCTGACCGCACTGGGACCAGAGCGACTGCTGGCAGGGAGATGCCCATATTGCGTCCTGATCCGGCTGAGGAGCTGGGAACGCTCCATCTCTCTGCCATCCTCTTCTGTTGTTGACACTAGCACAACATTGTACCGGCCAGCTTGGTCCTGCAGAGCCCTGCACTGCCTGCAGTAAATGAGGGAGAGAGGGGGAGACAGAAAGGGAGGTGGGGGGAGGCAGTGACTGAGCATGATGTGAGCAATGCGGGGGAGGGGATAGGGAACTGCGAATGACTGGGTTAAACAGGAAGATGCTGAGTGAGGGAGCTCCTAAAATCATAAAAAAGAGACGACTGAGGAGCACAGAAACACAGAAGCAAAACCAGTTCTGCTAATAAACCATAAGTTATCAGCTGCAGAGGACCTTATATATGAGAACCACCTTATTGGTAAACACACAGAAGCGTATCATTATTAATTATATATTATTTTAACAATAATATTGATTATACATGATTTATATTATACGTAGCAGAAATGATTTTAGGATGCTAGGCTAATATATTTCGAAGCTATATTTAGTTTCTGTTGGGTTGTGGCAGCCATGTTTGTTTTCATGATAACTACACAGTATAACTGGTGGGCCGTATGGCCCCACAGTGAGTAGCACTGCTGCTCAGGGTTAGTATTGTATTATTGAAAACTAAAATCAGTGCTGCAAGGAAGCATTTTTGTAAGCTGGAGGTTTTCATAAGCTGAAAGTGTGCATGTTTTCACCTGTGTGTGTGTGTGTGTAGAGTTTGCATGTTTTCACCTGTGTTGCATGAGATTCCTCAAGCTGTCACTGCCACTGTATTTTTACCCATACTAAAGTTGTATTTACCTGTTTTACATGTGTTGCTTGGTTTGGGATGGGTCATGGGTCAGTGCACTCTGCTGTGGTAGCTAACCGGTTACCTTGATGCTTGATGCCATCGGGCTTAAGTGCAGTTACTACCATCGGATGGGCAGTACTTACTCCACCAGGGGCAAGCGGGTAGCTAATTTTAGTCTTTTCGTTGTACGCGTGTGATAGTGAATTTGAGTGTGCTGTGTATTGATCGCATGTTGAGGGTTTTTTTTTTTCTTTTCTTTTTTGTACTTTTTCATTTTGCTGATTTGTGTTTGCGGTGTAAAATTCTTTCTTTGTTTAGGGTCAGTGTTGATTTGTGCTAATCCACCTGCCGCTTATGATTTATAGGTACTATGTGTTGGCATAACAATGGCGTGGGTTGCAGATCGGGCGCTAATTTTTAATTGGTGCAGTGTATGGATTGCTATTAGCGTTATTTAGTACACAGCTTGGGTAATACCTTGGCCTACTCGCCTGACTTTTTATGCTTAAAAGTAAGGTATATAGTCGGGTTCTCCCACCTGTATAACCGCGGCATTTCTTAAGTCATTTCTTAATTATCATAGTGGAGGCCACGTATACTTCATTTTTGCATTCCGTGTGTCTCTCTCTATGTTAATAAGGTAGGTGTTTCTAACCCTACCTAGTGCACAATTAGTTGAAGAGGTATTGGCTAAAAACAGTACCCAGTTTCTCAGGCGAACGACACAAAACCAGATAGAATTGGCAATAAGGAACCAGGAATTAGAAAGTGGAATCCCTATTCTAAAATGTGTACATTTGTTGCATATCACAATGTTTCACAAAATTGGATTACAAAATAAAACTTATTTATTAAATGTTACAAAATATTTGGGGCTCTGGGTGCTTCCATTAGAACTTAAGTTGTTACACTGATCTTGAAAACAAAGATGCTTCTCCTACTCTGGGGAAAAACCCCGTTTGCCCAGATCATGTGCTCAGTGTCTGCTGTCAGGGTCAGCATCTGTCGACCCTATCCTTTGTATCTTTACCCTGTTTGGCCAGCAGGTGTCGCTGGTCATCCCGTCTTTTCAATTTGCTGCCTAAACCTCATCTTCCCCTGCTCCGTGGACTGCTGCATAGCTTTAGGAGTTGAGTGTGTGGCACAGATGCTGTGACTATGTAGTCTTGGGGTTGAGGCCATCCTCACCTTTTTTTTTTTTTTTTTTTTTTTTTTTAAAAAAACTAGTTTTTCTATATTGGTTTTCCCTGTGTTCTGTTCGTTTCTGGTTCTGTTTAGGAATACAATGCAAGGATAAGTAGTTTTTTCTTTTATTCTCAGTTAATGTTTTCTAGTTTTTGGTATTTGTAAAGCTCTTGCACCAGTGCTTGGAGATTTGTTCTATTCTGTTGCTCTGTGCCCTGTGTTGATTGGTTAATTGTAGGGAGGGGCCAATACACTACTGCCAATGCCGATACAGATTTCGGTACAAGAGCTCTCTTTACTGTACGCTTTACTAGCTTTTAAAAAAAAAATGTTCGGATGGGGAAAAAAATGTGAATTTAATTGGGCTACTACAAACATACATAGTGTACTGTTCCACCTCGTTTTGTATGTCTTGTTTTTAAGCTTTTTTGAAGCTCTAAGAAGGCACTTTTTATGAACTGTGACGTTCTCAACAACGACTCTCTGACAGGGGTGCAGCTTCTAGGTGGTTAGGCCCTCTGGCACCTGACACTTCCCCAAGGGGTTGCTGGAAGACCCTGTACAAACCCCCTATAGAGAAGGGTACTGCTGACCGGCAGTGGAGGTTAGTGCATGGGGCTGTGGCCATGAATCGACATGTGGGGCATATCGATTCGTCGGTGGTAGCGGACCGCCCTTTTTGTGGGCAGGATGAAACTGTGGTGCATGCAGACCTATACAGAAAGGAGAAAGAGAGATAATTATGAAAAGTAGGTGGGTAAAGAGGCCTAGGTCAAAGACATGCCAGTATTTTAACTTAACCACTCCAGACGTTCAAGTGTTTCTGAAAAAATGATCAAATCGAGGAAACTAAGAGCCGAACTTGAAGCAGGTCTCTCTGGAACGTGCTGGGGGTTTGAGATGCCCTGTGGCATCCGGTTGAATTAAGAATCCTAGCGGACAGATGAAGGCGGTCTCGTGCTTGTCAGCTTCTTCCATCTCAGTCTGATAATAACCAGATTTGAGATCAAGTGCGGAGAACCACTTGAGCCCGTTTAATGCTAAAAAGCCCTGTTCCAAGTTAGGCAAGGCGTATGAGTCTCTTACTGTTTTGAAGGTTGAGCTTCTGGTAGTCTATACAAAGTCTAATGTCGCCATTCTTTTCCTTCACGACTACGACGGGAGAAAGGTGATTTGTACTCACAAATAACCTCAGCATCAAGCAATTCTTGAAGATGCTTGCGCACAGCTTCTATGTCTTGCGGATGAATAGGTCTCGCTCTGTGTTTTGAATGGGGTTTCATCACGGAGCTTAATACAGTGTTTAGTCTTATCAGTACGTCCAAAGTCCAGATCGTGTTGAGCGAAGACTTCTGGTATATCATTGTTTCTCAATAATCCTCCTTTTCCATTCAATGGGTACTGAGGATTCTCCAAAGTCAAAATCGAGTTTTGTCCAAACCTGACCAAAAACCAAAACATCAAGCTTGAGGAGTAAGGGTCTGGACACTATGAACAGCATTTATCTCTGCTGTTTGGCGGAACAATGTCATGTTCTGATGTCATTCTTAAGAGTCACCGGTATGCAGTATGGCGATTTAGTCAGCAGACTTGCAATGTTATTGGTGACAAATATGCCACCAGGCAGGGAACTTGACTTTTTGGTGACTCAATGACTGTCTGACGTTGAGAATTCTAAAAATAACTGTATAACCATAGGAGAATGTCTAGAATTGTTATTCGGGCAGTGCATTTGGCTCCGACAAGCCCTTGTGGTAGACTGAGAAGACAAATGAGATTCCAAGGCCTGTCGCATGAGACAGTACTTTGGTGCTACAAAGCAGAGGGTATCATCACGCTTCCAAGGCACACATGCCCAGTGTGATGAAAGCAGCTTACCACCAACTCAGTCCAAACTATGGGATCTAAAAAGGCGAATTGCTGCTTTGCAGTCCCAGCCTCTTAGAATGTCACAAAGGGACAGCTAAAAGAATTTAAAGGAAGCAGTCACTAAACCAGCTACTAGTAAGCCCCCAGCTGAGGTTATCATTCCGAAGAAATCCCTTCCTTAAACGATTGTTAAAGCTAATAAACGAATAAACCGAAACCATGGTATTGTTTCCGATGTGGAGAAGATGGCCACACCAAGCCGCAATGTGAGAGTGAACCAAGCCCATCCCTAGTGGCCACTAAAAGGAAACTGTTAATGTGAAAACAAAAGTTGCATCTTCAAGACCTACCTGTAGTGGTTTAAACTAGACTTGGTTCCTGTTGAGGGACAAACGGGGACTGGAACACTGGTAAAGCATCCCAGAAGGAAACACAAGACATTGATGGCCTGCTCACATACGAGACCAAAAAAATCCACATGTAGTACAAAAGTAGTGAATGTTGTGTATACAGAATGTATATATACCCACAATAGAGGAATGTACTACTGTACAACTTTGAGGATTCTGGTAACCACCATCTGGTGGCTCAGAGCAGGAAAGCGGTGCACCATCAACACTGTTTATGGTGCTCCTGACCTCAGCTTGGGACGTGGAAAGGAATACTTCGAAGACCTCCGCAATCCCACCAACATGCCTTCCGATGAGGAAGCAGAGTCTGGGGACTTGAGGATAGACGAGTCCACCTTCTAGGTCAGAGGTCGCTGAGGTGGTCACAAACCTCCTCGGTGGCCGGGCCCCGGGGGTGAATGATATCCTCCTGGAGTTCCTCAAGGCTCAGGATGTTGCAGGTTTTTCACATGCTTCTGTAGCATCGCATGGACATCGGGGGTGGTGCCTCTGGATTGGCAGACCATGGTGGAGGTCCCCCTCTTCAAGAAGGGGTGCCAGAGGGTGTGCTCCAATTATAGGGGGATCGCACTCCTCAGCCTCCCTGGTAAGGTCTATTTGGTGGTGCTGGAGAGGAGGGACTGCCGGATGGTCGAACCTTGGATTCAGGAGGAGTAGTGTGGTGTTCGCCCTGGCCTTGGAACAGTGGACCAGCTCTATACACTCTGCAGGGTTTTGGAGAGTTCATGACAGTTTGCCCAACCAGTCTACATGTGCTTTGTGGACTTGGAGAAGGCATTCAACCGTGTCCCTCGGGGAGTCCTGTGGGGAGTGCTCCGGGAGTATGGGGTGCCGGGCTTTCTTATAAGGGCTGTTCGGTCCCTGTATGACCGGTGTCAGAGCTTGGTCTGCGTTGTCAGCAGTAGTTGGACTCGTTTCTGGTGAGGGTTGGACTCGGCCAGGGCTGCTCTTTGTCACTGATTCTGTTCATAACTTTTATGGACAGAATTTCTAGGCACAGTCAGGGCGTTGAGGGTGTCCGGTTTGGTGACCTCAGGATTAGGTCTCTGCTTTTTACAGATGATGTGGTTGTGTTGGCCTCATCAGACCGTGACCTTCGGCTCTCACTGGGACAGTTCACAGCCGAGTGTGAAGCGGTTGGTATGAAAATCTGCACCTCCAAACCCGAGACCATGGTCCTCAGCTGGAAAAGGGTGGAATGCTCTCTCTGGGTCGGGGAGGGGGTCCTCCCCCAAGTGGAGGAGTTTAAGTATCTCAGGGTCTTGTTCATGAGTGAGGGAAGGATGGAGCGGGAGATCAACAGGCAGATCGGTGCGGCATCAACAGTGATGCGGGCGCTGCATTAGTCTGTCATGGTGAAGGAGTTGAACCAAAAGGCAAAGCTATTGATTTACCAGTTGATCTATGTTCCTACCCTTACCTATGGTCATGAGCTGTAGGTAGTAACCGAAAGAACGAGGTCTCGAATGCAAGTGGCCGAAATGGGTTTCTTCCACAGGGTGACTGGGCTTTCCCTTAGAGAGGGGGTGAGAAGCTCGGTCATTCGGAAGAGACTCCGAGTAGAGGCGCTGCTCCTCCGCATCGAGGATGCCACCCTGGTGAGGTGTTCCGGACATGTCCCACTAGGAGGAGGCCCTGGGGGAGACCCAGGGCACGCTGGAGAGACTGTCTTTGGACTGCCCTGGGAACGCCTCTGGGTTAGGTTTATTAGTTAATCCTATTTTAATCTCATTTAGTGTAAATACTAGTCGTGTGTGTGTGTGTGTTGTTTTTTTTTTTTTTTTTTAAAATGTGGGTTACACATATATAGGGTAAATTTAACCACATACCCAGGACAGTTAGGGTAATTATTAAATGCCAGTAATAAAGTCCAGACTGTGCAAAAAAATCCATATGTAACAGTTGCATGCTTATACACATACAAATTATCGGTTTGCGTTATAAGGCTGCTGAATGTACATTCTCCATTATTTTATAAATATGCTACTGTGGAAATAAATGCGTTGTGTGGTGAATAAATGCAACGAATGATAACCTGGGTGCATTTGTAGTGGCCACAAAACTACAAACTGAACACACTGTATCCCATTAACAGTTTCATACTGTATTTGTTTCATCAGCAGCATGATAATCCTGTTACACAAAGTACATGAAATGCTATTTAATATCAATCAGGACCTAATTAGATACATAGTACTTTCCGTGACACGATGTTTACGTAGTGATTGACAAATATAAGCAACTGGATAATTATTGGCTTCAGGAAAGGAGAGCTTCAGAACATAAATGGCTGCAGTAACAGCTTCTGCCAGTAGATGCCAATGTTGAGCCTGAAATGTTTTGTAACATTTCTAAACAGTTCATCAAATGTGGTTGAATGTTTCAAAATTTCCACGACCAGTAATCAGGTTACATTTAATTAAATATACATTTTTAACAGCTATTTAGTAATTATGCATTGGAATACATGGTAGCCTTACCAACTCAGGCTGTGTCCAAATTTTCTTTAGAAGAAAAAAAATAAATAAATAAAAAATCAGGAGCTGCGGACTTCTAAGGCTGTCTAGCGGGTTCTTAGTTTGTCAGAATTCTCAAGGCAGATGTGCTTTTATTTTCAAGGTTTGTGATCATTTATAAAAAGCTTCTCTTTTAAAACTGCCAGGGTATTTAATATGTAACAGTAAGTATTTCACCACGATTGGAGTGAGATTACATTAGGGGCAAACCGTGTGTCTCACGGTCAATGCCTGAGACCTGAGAGCCCTGTCAACTACATTTATTGGATCTTGCTCTTCCATATTTTCTGCAATCCATCTATGTGCGCATCCAATTAATAACTTCCTTGCAGCGGGATCGTGCCTAACTTATTTTGGAATTTACCCAGAAACAACAAAAGTTATTTTCTGATTGGCTGGTAAGTGGCTATTAACTCTGTATAACGTGGCGGGAAATGCCACTCCATATGCCTGCACATCGTCCAGTAATTATATATACCTTGGTGGGTGTTATCCCTTCTCAGTCTGAGAAATACAAGGTGTGGCATGTGAGTGGGTGAACTGTGTGAAATGCATGCATCTCACAGTCAATGTGTGAGTCCCGTGGGCCATCTATATCACCCATAGCTGCTTCACCAAGTAAAGGATGAGAGAACACAAAAACACTGACAATGCATAAAACATAAGAAATGTACAAACGAGAGGAGGCCAAGCTCAATTTGCTCATTTGCTGAGGAATCAACTAATAGCTTGGAGTTGTTAAAATCTTATCTACCTCTGATTTAAAGGAATCCAACGTTTTAGCTTGCAGTGATAACTGGTTCATGCTTTCTGATGTTCCTGCAATTTCTTGGACTTCTGTATTTTCTTTTTTATTTTGAAGTTTTTGTGTTGTCCTTAATTGTTTTGTGTTCCAGAGATCCAGAGCCTATCCTGGACACTACGGGCACAAGGCGGAGAATAACTTAGAATGGGGTGTCAGCCCATCGCAAGGCACACTTATACACTCTTCACGCACGCAGACACACACACCTGTACTCATATTTTGTGGGAACTATCCATTAATTTATATGGGCACAACCCTCATCCCAACAATGACAGCCGTACCCATACCCAGCCCTAACCTTCTGGAATTTTAATTTTTTTTGTTAACAGTTATTTTTATTAGTCAATACCATAAGAAAAAAACCTACAGAATAAACAATTTTTGTACCCACCCTTCCCACCCAAAAACCAGTACACCACCAGTACACTTGTGAAGCTCGCACACAAGAATTTCACTCACATGTACTGTACCATTGTACCAGTATTGTGATGTGACAATAAAA
>JAABNX020000047.1:16577044-16594194 GCA_015163995.2 Mormyrus lacerda | reverse complement strand
CTGAATCCTTGGGTTCCTTTAAATTAGAGCTAGATAAGATTTTAACAACTCTGAGCTATTAGTTAAGTTCTCCCCAAGCCAGCTTGATGGGCCGAATGGCCTCCTTTTGTTTGTATATTTCTTATGTTCTTATGTTCTTTAAGTATATTCTAAGTACCTTTACAAAAAAAAAAACCCTGCTGTTAACTGCGTTGCTTCTATTTTTTAGACCATATTGCTTTTTTGCAGTAAAATCTAGGAGGCTGTTTTGTATACATTCGGTTTGTTACTGTCTAAAATATGACATTTACTGTAGTAATATTAGAGCAATATTAACAGTAATACTGCCATGGAATAGGCCTACAGTATTTTTGTGATAGATCATCATCATCTTCACTGACGTTACGTTTTAATATTTTTTCACTTGGGCGGTTTTACCAGATTCACTGATATTATAACAGTAGCCTATTCTAAAACAGTGATTAATGCATGGGATTAACGTTGGGCTATATCAACAGACTACATCCATTTATACTCTGCTGCCGTCTGGTAATTGGTAGCAGAGTACAGGGCTTCTATTGGCCTGCTGCTTGCTGGTAGGCTCGAACGTAGTGAGATGTTAATCAAATAAAACGGGTGTGGAACAATAAAGCTGTAATCTGTATAGCATACAACTGTGGTTTAATTAGTTTGTTAGCGGTTATCTATCCATACGTGCAAGTTTTCCTTTCACCTAACCAAGTGACTGACCTATTCTTGTGCGTTTTGAGGTTTCTGACGAAGTTGGATGTAGCCGGCATCATTTATCCTGACGCCATTCACTTTGCAAGTGGCCGTTCGGTTGTTAGCTGTCTGCGTGAAGACTTTATAACCGAATGCGATAATAAATGGCACAGCTGCAGGTGAACTTGCCGTCCCCGTGGTCTATGTTGATTTAAAATCTGTGGCTGCACGCATGCGTTACGTTGCGCTTAATATCAAGGGAGGGAAATATTCAGTCTGCATCCGATTTTTCCATAACACATTGAAAAAATTTAAATGAATGAAATAATTCCATGAAATAACGTTGTTCACGAGTCACAACACCCAAGTCTCAAGTGTAAAGTCATGCTCCACAGCATGAGTTAGTATGGGCATGCTCACTCTTAATTTTTTGGAATGTTAGCATGCCCAGGGGGGTTGGGCAGCCAGTTGACCTTGGACTCCCAGAGGTTTTTTTTCTCCCTGTGTGGGAGTTTTTGGTTCCTCTCCTCCGTTGTCAATTGTTTTTTTTTCTTTTTCTTTTTTCTTTCTTTTCTATTCTTTCTATTTCTTTTATCTCATGTATCTCATTTTATATGTATATCAATGTGTTCGAACACGCCCATGTAAAGTGCCCTGGGACAACTCTGTTGTGAAGGGCACTATATAAGAATAAACTGAATTGAAGTCACAAGTCTTGGTGCGACTCAAGTCCAAGTCTCAGACTTGAGCCCACATCTCTGGAGCTTGTTGCTGTGATGATACCATGACATTAGATAGATATTAGATGGATAGAGAGAGAGATAGGTACACAAGATATTAAATAATAACATTGCAGCTGGACATTATGTTTTGCTTAGTCTCTTTATTTGTTCCCATCACATGCAACAATAAGACAAACAGCAATACACAAGGTTTGGCCACTTTGTTTTTAATTACTTAATCAGATATAGTGGTAACCATTAAAAAATTGATTAATTTCTGATTGCATTCAGGTATAGGTAATTTTTATGTTGGTTATATGGCCATCCTAGATCTGAGCTCTGCGCCTTTGTCTCACTCCTTGGTCACAACCTGAACGTCCACATCCTCAGTGTGGGAGACCACTTTTCCATCGACCACTTCCTCAACCACCGTTATTATTTTCTTGGTCCTTATTGACTCCGCTGTGGAAGATGATGGAAATGGTTAATTACATCAATGAAGCAAATTGTCTCTCATTATACATCATAAATATTTTTACTGTGATAGTCCTGTTATATATATTCGATGCACTAGTGCACATAAATTTGAAGGAAAAGTTTTAAATCAGAACTTTTATTTGCTATAATTCTGATATCCATTCATTCTGTTGATATATATATATCTTGTAATACACATTGTGTTGATGGATTTAGAATTTCTGCCTTCTATATCTACTCTAAATGTAGCTAAATATTAACAATAGCAATACATATATATATTTTTTTTAAATAGAAACTTACGTTTCTCAACTTCAACCACTTTGCGTCTGCAAAAAAATGAATCAATATTTTATTAAAAAATGCATGAACTGCTTGTATCAAACCTAGAATTAATATGCGATTAGCTAAATGAAAGGTATATACCGACTGGAAAGAGTAGAAAAGTGTACAGAAATGTTTTTCATAAATTTGCCCTTACTGAATATCCCCTCCTTCCAACAGTCTTCTGTACTCCGCAATTTCCATCTCCAGGCGAGTCTTGATGTTTAGAAGGCTCCTGAACTCGCTGTCTTGATGCTCAATCTTCATACGCATTCTTGCCAGTTCTTCTTCTAGCTTGTAGACCTCTGTCTGCAGTTTTCCGAGCTGCTGACTGTAGCAGGACTCCGTTTCACCTAATGTGTTCTCCAGTACGATTTTCTGTTGGGCATAATGACAATGGATCACGTGCTTTATTAATTTCACAATGCTCTGGAAGCAGCCTTCAAAGATTATTCAACACTCAGCTTGACCGTTGGAAAGAGAAATTTTGATATTATTGAATCTCGCTTTTGACAAATTCGTGTGAACGCATACAGACTGCTTATAGTACAAATGAAATGCTTCCAATGCTAGATGATGGATAAATGGTATGCAGGTAATGCATTCTAGCTGGGGAGTCATACTCTAGAAAGACTGGAGTGTATATGGATATTTGTCATGTCCAATAACAGTTAGCTGAAGAAAATGCTTGCTTACTTGCTTTTCTTGAGATTTTGAAAATGCTTATGTATATCACTCTCAACTACAGAAGCTAGGTGATGTGCTATTTTCTATTCCAATGTGTAACAATAAATAACATAAATGCTGTGACATCCTTAGAGTCCTTGTGCGAAGTCATCGCCGCCTATACAGTACTAATTGAAACGTATAAGCATTTTAAAAGCATTTTAACATTTTGAAATTCTCACCCGGCTATGCTCGGACTGCAGCTCAATTTCCAGTGTCTCTAGGGTCCTCCTTAGTTCACTGGCCTCAGAGCGGGATGTCTGTATAAGCTCTGTGTGCTGGGAAACCTGCTTGTTCAACTCCTCATACTGTGGGGAAGAGAGAACCACTAATATGAAGAAGTACATTCAAATCATCATTCTAAGGAAAACAGTCTCCTTTGGTTCTGTAAGTGAAAACCCTATTATTTGAAATGTCCAAGTCCCTGTGCTTACTTTGCCTTTGTACCATGTCTCCATCTCTTGGCGGTTCTTGAGGATTATGGCCTCGTACTGCTCTCTGATCTTCACCATGACTTCCGACAGGTCTGACTGAGGTACCGCATCCATTTCCACGTTTACTGAGCTGGCGTTCATTTCAGCTCTCAGGCTGGCCATACTCTGGGTTTCACAATGGAGAAGTTATGTCAATTAATGCAACCGGGAGAAAACAAAGGGTAACAAAAAAGAAATGTCACTGGACATTGACCACCTACTTCAACATGCTCCTTCTTCATCAAGATTAACTCCTCCTTCATCCGTTCTATCTTCATCTCCAAGTCCGACCTGGTTACTGTCACATCATCCAAAGCCTTTCTGAGTCTGGCAATGTCTGCCTCCACTGATAGTCTCATATCGAGCTCAGTCTCCATCCTAGATAAAATAAATGCTTAATTTCATCGATTCATATTCTATAGCTGTTTATCCAATCCTACAATCCCAGGTCACCCAAGGCACAAAACAGGGGGCGTTTTGGAAAGCATGCCAGTCTATCACGTGAAAAATAGTCACAGGACACCCAAAAAGATGTCTGGTCAGTGTCAAAGAGGCTAGCTGTAGTAATACCCACTGAACCACCATGCTGCACTCATAATACATAATACATACCTGACCAAGCTAGACTAATTCAAGCAATATAGTAAATACTAGTGTTGTGAATGGAATTATCGAGACATTTTAGGCACAGTGTACAGTCAATGCTGCATAACATGGTTTCTTCTCAGTTTTACGCACTTGATTCTGAAGTCTTCAGCAGCCAGCTTTCCATTGTCTATCTCCAGAATGATTCTGGCATTCTCCAAAATAGCGTCTCGAATCTGAGGAGTAGACACAGGGTCAAGGATAAATGCCAGTGATACAAGACAGGTCAATCTGAAATTGTGCACCTACAGTAATCTTATTTCAAAACGCTGTCTAGATGACAAGTGATGACGTCTTTGAAAAGAACCTTAAAATAATGAGCATCACATGTTTTATTTGTCATTATACTTTAAAAAGGTTACCTTTCTGCGAAGCTCAGTAATGGTTTTCTCCTGATGGCTGTAGTCTCTGGACAACGGAGCTTTCTTTTCATACCATTCACGGATTTGCAGCTCCAGTTTATTATTTGCACTTTCTAGGGACCGCACTTTCTCAAGGTAGCTTGCCAAGCGCCTATTCAGGTTCTGCATGGTGCCTTTTTCATTGAAAGCAAGTCCAACTTCAGGAAAGCCGACATTGCCCCCTCCAAGCGCATCAGCAAGGTCAAAGCCAGTGTTCGTTCCTCCAAAGTTGGAGATACGGACATTATTACCCCCTGCCCCGCCATATACACTGGGAGGCCTAGCAGATAGAACCGCAGGTGAGGTTCTATAGCCGAAGGAATAAGTAGACATGGAGCTCATCGTGGATTTTGTCAAGTCTTCCAAAGTTCTCAAGATGTTGATCCAACAGCTAAGCGCTCCAGAAAGTGAGAGACAGAAAAACAGACTGAGAATATATAGCCTAAAGAGGGAGTGGTGGCTGTGGGGAATCTTTCGATCGCTTTCAGTCATACATTTTTTTACTGTGATATCTCTTGGATCGCGAATGCCATTTGTTCGCAGAAGGCAGATAATAGCATGACAGCCAAGAACTGGTTTTGATCACATTGTTATGCATTTTTCCACTCTATGGGTTTATTTTCAATAAAATGGTGAATAGAATATGTTAGGTAAGTTTGTGATTAAAGACATCGAAGTCTAAGTTAATAATTTTCATTAACATATTAAACTTAAGGACATCAAGCAAGCATTTTTCCTCAGTTCAACTTTGTTCAAAAACAATGTAAAAGAAAAATATAATGAGAAAAGAGATTGTTGCGATATTCTTACACAAACAGACATGTTTGGCTTCATTGCTCAGCCAGACTTGATGCTATCTAAACTATGTAGTTTTGTGTTTACAATCAATAAAGAATACACAGCGTATAGTTCCGTTTCTACAGCTAGATCATTAAGTGAATTGGCTGACAATCAAGGAGCTGCCCCTTACCGATAATTCAAGCGAACAGTACTGGTAGTGGTATTGTTTTAATGTGACCTTTGCACCATTTATAACATTTTTAGTATGTATATAAATGTTTTATATACATTTATATAAAAATGTTTATACAGTATAGTATAGGCTGCTGTAATAATAGAGGAAATCAGCTCTAATATACATTACTTAGGTTTGCATACTGTAAATACAGGTAACCGTTTTTATTAATTCTGAATAAAAAGGTATAAAGGAAACTCCAACTTTGTTATAATTTACTTAACTTGTACATATCACAGAACGTAAAAATGCGTACATAAAAATATGTAGTCTTGGTAATTACATATGCTAGTGTATTGAATACTGAGCAATTGCCCAAACAAGACAGACAAAGAAAGGGTGATGAGATCATTGACGCTGAGATGCCACACAGCCATTTCCATGACCAAAATTTTTGTACAGGTGGTTGTAAGTTAGCACATTGTGAAACAGGCATGTCATTACGTGAGGGCTGTAATAAAATACATGCGTTCAATGGGATAAATAGGGCTAGGGGAATGAGACTTCAAAACTTGGTAATCTATGCCAAATAAGATTAATTATAAGCAATAAAAAGTGATACCATTGGCCAAAAATGTAATAATATTAAATCAAATGTTATTAAATTAAATAACATGTTAATAAATAATGTAATTGGGAGTAATGAAAAAAAAGCAGTAATGATCAAAACTACGTTTCATGAACCATTTGCTTTATTTTCTGACCCCACTAGATGGTGCTCTAGGTTTACTTTGAGACATGCTTTAAGGCCTTTTTTGAACAGATTGTGCCATCTAGTTGGGAGTAATGAGCCACAGCCACCATGTACCCAGGCATGCATATAGCACAAATATAACGGATTAGGTTTACGAAGAGGAACACTGAAGGCAGCGTGTCTACAGACAGTTTATGAAATGCAAAACTGAATTAAAAAACAAAAAAAAACTATGCTGTTTGTACATGATAATTTATCAAATATTTTTAGATTTTTAGAATCGTAAGCTTTGACCCGTGCAATGCGTGAATGTATAAAAAGTTTAATTCAATTAATTGGTTGATTTGAAAACCAGTTTGACCATTTCACAGAATAGAACCCGCTCAAAAGATGTAGTGCTTCTCATGTTGTAGTTTGCGTAGTGCTTTTCCTGTCTCACTAAAAATCACGCAATTCCACATTGATTTGGACTTGAGTTTAATATGTCAGTTCTGTTAGAACAGATTTGCGCTGTAACATCATGTGTTGTCAGTTTAAATTCCAGCTCCCATTGAAACAAATGAGAAAAACCTTTTGAATTTTCTATAACAATAATGTGCATTTTCACTAGTAAAAATCAGATATCAGAAATACACATTATAACTAGCTTTAACTGGATTTCTGATATCAAGAAATTAAAAAAAAAGAATTAAAGCCAAAATGGCTTGCCATAAGTTATAGCATTTTGCAGCTAAACCATAGTGTTGTGCTACTATATCCATAAACTGTTTTGAAAAATGCTCTTATAGTTGTGAGAATGTTAAGCATGTTTCAGGATGAGTGCTAAAGCAATAAAAAAACAGCAGCCGTCTGTTCTGTACTTGGAGCCTTTCCTTGTATTTAAAAGCACCCACAGTAAGAGTAAGGAACTTACATTGGTCATAATGAATGATCTGCTTACACCAGGCATTGATACTGACTGGATATTTAAACCAGACTCATCTTGTAAGTCAAACAATCAAACAGTATCTGTTGTGATGCCAGCAATATGAACAACTTCAGGGGCACCCAAGTCAGATCTGTTAGACTCGGGGGTGGGGTGGGGGGGACAAAAAGAGGACTTCTCTCCAAACTGGAAATCGGTTGTGTTGATAATAACAATCATAACAAGAGGAAGTAATATCAGCAGTTCTTCCAGCCAAAGTAATGCATTGATACCACATATATTAGTGGAAACAGAGTATTTCCGCAAGGGCAGGGGAAGTTCCCTGAGTGTCCCTCCTATCTCAATGTTTGTATCTGGTCTCTATCACAAGAATCAAACGGTGATTCAGAGAAGATGACCTGGCATGTTAGGACAATCATTACACTGGCCAGAAAAGTGAACAAGGGGCCGAGTCACAATGGACAACTGTACAGTAGGTAACGGAGCTTAGGACCGGAAGCATTGTCCGGCCATCAATCTAAACAAGAACTCGTGACATTCAGCAAACAAATCCGAATGATAAAACCAAAGGCAGAGACACAAGACAAAAAATCCATACAGTAGCTCAAATGCAGGAGGTAAACCAAACTCTTAAAATTGAACTGAGGGAACAGGTAAGTATAATAATGTGACTAATGGTCTAACTGACTAATGGTGCTAAGACTGAATACTTGAAATGAACTGCAGCTTTAAAATGGAAGCCAAATGACCATCGAAATGTAGTCCACTAAGACAAAACCCTGAAACTAAGTGGAATGTGCAATAAATGAATATGTGTAGTGTCAGAGTCACATGTCATTACTAGGACTCGGAGCATTCAGGTAAAAACACGTTTATTGGCTTTCCAGTTCATCCATCTAGTAATTGTAATAATTGTAATGGTGAGGGGTGAGGGTAGGGTAGGGATTATGTGGATTATGAACTTGGAAATGCACTCTGTAGTCCCTAACACAACCAGGACTGGAGAAGCTTGCATGTCCTCTCTGGGGCTCTTTCAGGTACTTGGCTTTTCAAATAGGTGTCTCTGAATCGCTCATGTGTGATCGTGTGTATGTGTTCTGCAATGGACTGACACACAATTCCATTGCCTTGTGCAACTCTAAACTGGATGTGCAGTTAGAAGATGAATGGATGGAAAGTAGTAAATTTTATTTAAAAAAAATTCATCATCCAAATTCTACTGGCTGCTTACCGAGACACTTGCTAACATGGGATGGCAGTGTGGTACAAAAATGTAGACGTTTCTCCAAAAGCTGTTTCCATGGCACCACAGCAGCAACACTGAAATGGCCTGAATTCCTTGTCATCCCCGAGTCTAACGGAATCCTGCTAATTCATTCTGCTTTCACATATCACTTCAGCCCCACTTATTACCATCGCCATAAAAAGATCAATGCTTTTACAGACAGAGCTTGCTGGCTAATCCGGGGAATGTAGAACAGTTACGCATGCATTGATGGAGGATTAACCATCGCTCCATCATGCCTTAGTATCTGACACGGAAATGCTCCCATCCTCTTTTGCTAAGTGATTCTGTAGCTGTGACATGCGCCCATTTACTACTGGGGAATTACTAAATGTAAGATGGTGAGCTAGTGACAGACGCGAAGGGTGACAAGAGGCATTGAAATCTGCAGCACACAGGGGGAGACTATCCTTTTCCTTGGGATACAGGAATAGTTCAGCTTTTTACTGCAGTCGCGTGGATGGTTTGCATGGCTTTTAGATTCAGTCTGAAATATTAGAAGATCACTCTGAAGTATAGAAGACTCTCTGAGGCACCCTGAGAATTTCAGTAGCTGTGTAATTCCCTGGCATGTCCATTAAAGGGACCAGATGGACATGGGGTGAATTAATATACAGGGTTAAAGAAGGAAATTAAAGTTTCTGAAGGAAGCAAACCTGAAGAGACTTATATATATACCTGGCATAACAATGGAATTCTTGGCTATGCTGGTCCTAGCTCCTCTCCTTTCAGCACAGAACATACCAGTTTTCCAAGAAGATATTACTGCTGGTTCTGTGCCTTCCACAGGCCCTGCAAGTATGAAAAGGACAGACAGTCCCTCATCTGTCTTTCAGAATTCAAAGACTGGTGTAAGTTCTTCAGATGAAGAGAACCGGCGACTGGTTGAAGCATATTTATACAACGGCAATGCCACCTTGCTCTCCCTGGCAAATTGTTCTAAAGCATATCAGTTACCTGGACGACAAAGACCTGCAGGTGAACTCAGTCCCTTGGTGCGCCCAGCTGTGGATGCCATTACTAATGCTGCCAATTTCCTTAACATGATTTTTCAGGCAAATGACTTACGGGACAGCAGCATAAAGGACGATTTGGAGTGGTACCATGCTTTGGTACGGGGTCTGCTGGAGAGCGATCCCCTCATTCGCCGTGCCCTCCTTGCTTTTGATACGCAACCTTCGGCACTGCAGCCACAACTTGTGCTCCAGGCAAAGCACCCCAGCTACAAGTCCAAGGACATTCTCCTGCAAGATCTTTCCTCAGCATGGCAAGACCTTCATGCATCACCCCCAGCACTCGATGACAGCTGGTACACTGCCCTGAAGTCCTCTGCACAAAAACCTCCCACACTTTCCAAACGGATACTTTTTAATGACCTAAATACCTTGGAGACGCCGAAATGGGGACGAGGTGACAGCTATGTGACTAATAGAGATGAAGTTCATTGGGCCAGTGCACCTTTCCTAGAGTGTGACAAGGGGCAGTTCCTTCCTGATTGGCTGCTCACGCTTTCTACTTCTTTCTATGGTCTCAAACCTGATCTCAGCCCAGAGTTCAGGTAAGTGACCGATCTGTGAAATTACCACATCCTTTCCTGGTGCACTCCTAATGTAAATATTTACTTTTACTGTGACCTGCGGTTTAGGTGAATTGGTAACTCTAAAATGGCCATCGTGTGGGTACACTGCCATGCACCATGTGAGCATACCCAGAAAAGAGTTAGATGGATCACAATTGTTATGGTCTCAGTCAAACTACTGAAAAAATACACATCATAAAAATAGATGTTTTAATAATATAAGAGAATGCTGTATTGTTATATTGCTTGGATGATGTAAATGACTTTATACCAGTCTTCATATTAAAGTTTGTAAAAATGGATTTGATTGTCTGTGTACCTGCATACAGTAACTCACCGTTGGCTATCTAGCAGTGGGTTGCCAATGCACTTTTGTTTGGGATAAAATTCCATAAAAGAACAGAAAGAATACTGCCAATAAGAATACTAGCCTGTAACTAAACATCTTTCATGAATACCTTTCAGTGATTCTGTGTGAATCTATACTACTAAAAGTTTTTTTATTAAAACATATTTAACAGTTTTGTAATGCAGATGTTTACATTACTAATTGTACAGGTTTTTGACCTTTCTTAAACCTGGAACTCCCAAATGAAATGGAGCAAAATATATATATATCCCTTGAATAATTCTCTCTCCAAATGGAAGATTCACCAAGTAGCTGAGGGAAGGGTGAAAATCCCTCTTCCCATGTAAGCTGTTAGATTGCGTCATACATTATTCATTCACTAGGGAAATTCACACACTTATCCTTCTTTTCAAAAATCAGGTTTTAATCCAAGATAAGTTTATGAACATCAGCCCAACTCCTTTCCACAGTACTCAGCCACCTTTGTACCATTGTTTAATTAGCTATTATTGCGGTCAAGTAAATTAAAGGGGTTTATTGCAATCTGAGAACATATACACTGCTAAACACTGTTCTACGAAATACTACTGAATAACTGCTGTAGCTGTTGCCAGCCATTGCTAGTTCAGTGGAGAGGCAGGATCAGGGATATTTTGTTCTTTCTGTATCTCGTCAGTCTGCTGGAGGAGTGAAGAAAAGCAAAAATAAAATTCCAGGTAGCAGAACTGTCACACCATCAGTACTTATATCCCTGGTCTTAGATACCTTATATCCCCCCTATTCAAATCTGGCCCTTGATTCCAAATCCAGGCCTTGTTTTCAAGTCTCCCAGGTAGTTAGCTTAATAAATTCTGGCTCTAATTGGCCAGAGGCTTCACAACTGGCTCTCAGTTAAAGGAAAGCTGGAAAAACAGCAGTGCTCAGTCCTTGAGGACCGTGATTTGAATAGCCCTGCCTTATATTAACCTTATTGTTCTATGGCCGAATGTTTTTGGATATCACTTATCAAACGGTCAGTTCTGCACCTTTCAGTATTTACTTGACTGGCTGCCTTCTGCATTTCTGGTGCATAACGGTATCGTGTTATATGCTGTCTCCCAATGTTAGGGTTAAATGACTCTGGTGCCTGGCTGTGTATTTAGGCATGCAGACCCAATAGGGAATTTTCCTTCCAGGCTATTTTCACCCAAGTAACAAAGGGAGGGATTCAGAATAATAAATAATATAAAAGTTCCAAAACACGGGAAAGTACAAGAGGAGGGGGGCTGCATTCATACAGCATCTGCCCAATACCCGAATATATTATATGTAAACAATGGTAGTAAATGGTAAAGTGGCATCGAACAGCAGAATAAATACATTGGTAGAGGCAGCCGTTCCAAACCTGCCAGAAATGGCTTTTTCTATTGTATTCTGAGACCCAAACAAGGTTCTGTGTGCAATTCCCAATCCCGACAATCACACAGCTTGTCCCATCACTCTCTGTGGCTCCCCTGTAGCACGTGGCAGGGGGGAATATTTGCACTACAGGAAGTACAGATACTGTTGTACTTTCATGATTAGAGTGGTGCTGTGCAGGTAAGGAGTTCTGCTAGATTTTTAGTGGCCAGTCCGTATACTGACTGCAGTCAAATTTGTTTTTGTTGTTGTATTGGCAGCCCATTGGTTTGCATTTGAATGTTCAGCAGTGCTAAGATGTGAAAGGTCGTATAAATCTGCTGACATCCCATTATCGTTGTAAAGCAGCCTCCTCTTTTCACCCTCGCCCCCCCACCACAGCTTGACCTTGGTATACTTCCACAAACTATGTCCATTCTGTTTCCCGGTGTTCATCCCCACTGATAAAAGCCAAAATGGCTACCTTTTGTCCCAATTTCACTTCATCATAATTAAAAACCCCAAACTACAAAAAAAACTCCCCATTCCATCCCCCATTCTCAAGTCATCTACTGTATTTGGGCCCCACAATGTAATATAAACCTAATCCACACACACACAAAGCCACAGAAAGAATTAAGAGACCACAGCACAGTTTTTTGTCATATATTTTGTATTGCAAACTGCAGCCTGGTCATTCTCTGTTTCTAATCAATGAAGGGCTTCTTCCTTGCTATATGGGACTTCAGTCCTGCTTCTAGTAGCCTGATACGACCTGTCCCAGCAGTGCACTTCACTCGTGCAATATATGTTTCCAATTCCTTTTGAAGGTCACGATGTCCTTTCACAATTCATGAGATACTGTCGGATAAGTTAACGGCCATCTCTGGCATTAGAAAGTTCCTTCCGCCCTCTATCTAGCTGATTTTTGGTTGTTTCCAGTGTCTCCTGCTTCATTTTGTTCTTGTGAGCTGCTGTCTTAGAAATGTTGAACCTTGAAGCATCCTGTTGCTCAGCGCTGCCTTCTGCTAGCAGAACCAGGATTAATCCAGGATTTAAAAATCAACGATCTAAACAAAGATTTAGCATTCTGGTACATATAAAAAAACAGTAACAATGTGCTTTATAAATTTTATATTTCATTTACTTCACTTGTACTCTATGTTCAAGATTGTTTTTCTGTTCAAAAAAGCGAAGCTTAGCACTGTAAAAACTGAAATGAGAATGAAATGATCACCTATTTTCCATCTGCATAAGTATGAGTACAGGCAAATTGGACCATTGGACTGCAGCTTTTTGCATCCTATGCTGTCTTGAACTCCTTTTATACATACGATACAGAGTGAAGCTGTGAGGGTTTGATCACAGGGTCAGGCCACCTATCCTATGCCTCTGGAGTATTTCAGGGGGTTTGGTGCCCTGTGACTATTCCGCCAAGGCCAGAGCTCAGACCAGAGACCTTCCAGTCACAGACACAGAAGTGAAAAGGCTTCACCTGTTGAGCCGCAGACCACCCTCAGTGCTGAGTTATATTCTGATATAATGTACAACCTGAATTTCTGATGCAGTTTTTTAGTAGCAAGTAGCATTACGTTTTATTATATATGAATGAATGATTGAATTTTTAATTATTGTGTCTTGTGTACTCTGCGCCCAAACGATAACACCAATAGCATGCTAACATTTCTATGCTAATCATACATCATTACAAAACCATACTGTATACATGCACCTATACAGTATGCTATATATCATTATTAATGATCTGTCTTAAATGATTGCATAAACATCAGTAATATGGTATATTGAGTACATATTATATATTTTATATGTTCATTCGTTATAGTATCTAATATTTACTCCGTAGGACATCTATGTTACCATATGTAAGCACCTCCCATACAAAATCTAACATCTTGCCTTGGCATTCAAGAATTTTCCTTAATAAATAAAGTTGATATTATTGAAATTTGCATTCAGTCTTTTAGCTGTGGTTTTCTGGGATCCTCATATACACTCATTGGCCACATCTGCAGTGCAGTGTGCTCAGACTGCACCCCCCTCTAACCCTTTAGGATTGACTAGCTCTTTTGGTCAACATGTTCAGCTGTACATTAGAATAGCATTTCATTACTGGAGCTAGGAGATTGTATTGTTTTATGTGTGTTGTATTATAGTGAAAATTACACTATACCAATTTACATTGGGGTTGTATTGAACACTTTCAGTTTAACTCATTATAAAAAATGTATTTACTGCTTGTATTCCTACTCCAGGGGAGTGATCCGTATAGATGTCAGTCTACAAAGTTTTGATGTGGACCAGTGTGCGCAAAGAAAAGATTGGTTCTCCAACACACATCGATGCAATCGCACAACCATGCATGTAAGTCCAAGACGAAGTGATCATACCAAACGGACAGATGTACTGGGTGCATTCAAACACATTGATTCATATGTACCAATAATGACACGTAAAGGTGACTCAGTGAGTAGTTATGATCACAATTGCAGGAATATAGATTCAACATCTGAATGAAATTTTTGAATGAAAAATACAACATTTTTATATGATGTAATATAATCAAAATATAATACATATATAGGGAGACAGCGATTGTGTGGAACCATTTAATTAATAACTTTAAAAACAACCTTTGATTCCAACACTGGCATGGAAAAAGGTCAGTCATTGTTCTTCATTAAAAAGATTTCAAATATATTTTAGTATTTAGTAATGTATTTTAGTTTTCTTTGTGCCGTGTTGTTTTTTAATATTCAATAACAAATAATTGCAGAATTAAAGGCAAACAGTATTATCCAGAAAGCGGTAATGAATATTGTTAAATTTTTTAATCCTTCCAACCAATTGGATGGATGGATTAAACATTTCCAGTGTAGGATAAGGGTAGCCTAGAGTCTGAATTAGATTCAGGGGTCAGGTGACCATCCAGTTGTAATGCCATATTGTGCTTTTTTACAAGAGTTCATTATAAATAACGGTTTACTGTATTTGCAAAATATGAATTATTTAGAACAGCAGTAGTGGTATGAAATATATTTCATATACTTCATGACAGTATTTACCTTGGTACAGTAAAATCTGTAGCTGTAGCTATAGTATGGTAAGTGCTGTTTATTTTTTGGTTGAAGTTTTATATGCATCTATACATATTTGTTTAATATTTTTTATTTGACTGCTCTGAAAACAGTGTATTGATCTCTCACTTGAATTTAAAATCGAAAGACAAATCCATGCAAATTCAAATTAAGCAAATGGAATCCTTTTAAGTTGCTTGACAATCCATCCATCTTCCTTTGATTTATCCAGTACAGCAGTGGTCAATCTTATCCAGAAAGAGCCGCTGCATATACAGATTTGCACTGTAACTCCTTAATTAGATTACTAATTAGAGGACTGATTGGCTGAAGAGTTCTCCCACCTGGCTTTGAACAGCTGACCTAAAGGTTACCCCGAAATCCTGCATACACACTGGCCCCTTGTGGATAACATTGGGCAGCCCTGTAGTACAGGGTCAAGACGTTGATCTGGAGCCTCTTCCAGGGGCCGCACTGGAATCTCTCAGGACAGAATGCCCATACGATGGGAAGCACCGAAACACAATGTACAGATGTGCCAAATCACACATGTCTGAGTGGCAGACAAAGAGCACCCTCACGTAACACAGGAACAGCATATAAACTGCACACACACCGCAGGGCAGAACCCCTGCCAGTGAGATGTGAGCTAACAGTACCATTCAGTGAGCCTCTGTGCCACTGTACTGCTCTTAAACATTCAGAGTTAACATTCACTAAAGCTAATCTTTTGCTTAAAAAGAATTGAAAACCTTTTAAAATGTTTATTTGAAATAAGTGAATCATACAATACCAAATTCATCTGACATATAATGGTTCTGACATGTAAGTCATGTAATGGCTATTTCTATTGCTACAATTACATTTTAAATGGCATAAAGTAAGGGATAAAAAAATGAAAAACCTAATCCACTCCCTTTCATTTTAGATTTTTTTTTGTTTTATTAAAAATGTGTTTGGGGAAGCGAGGGCATGATCTGCAGGATTAACAAGAATAATCTGGAAACTGCAACCCCTCCCTGTTAAGCAGACTGATCTCTTCTGCGAGGGGGGGTGTTGTTTTCAGTCACTACTTGTACTGAGCTTTTTAGTGAGATACTACTTTTAAAGGTATGCAGTCTCAGACCTAAATGAACATGTCGACACTTTATATATGAACTGTAACTAGTTTAATGGAGGTTATTTTCTTCCAGTTGTATTTTGATGAGTCCTCATCGCAACTGGAAAGCGTGGAAGTAATCTCTCCATCCTCTGAACACATTCTGGTCCGGAGTTGGGCACTAGCCTGGGTACCATCCTGGACAAGATGCCAGCCTATGTCACAGAGAACATATCGGCACGGATACTGTCAAACACCATGGGCACTTTAGAGACACTGGGCTATGGGAGGAAACTGGAGTACCCACAGAAAAATGGGGAGAACACGCAAACCTCCTTCATGCAGTGGTGGGGCTTCCGACTGCTGAACCACTATATCACCCCATGAATATAAGTGGTAGTTAACATTGAACCATAATTTAGGGAGAACATTTGCTCAATGTTTCAAGGGTAAATGCAATTTAAAGAAGCTTGCCATCAAAATAAATGTTTCACTATTTGTATGCAAAGAACAACCACTTTGGAAGACAAGTACAAGACTGTGAGTCTGTTTCAATGTTCTACTCCATTAGTACAACAGGTGTGTTTAAAAAATGTTAATAGTAGAAATGACGCAACAATCAAGTTTGAAAAAAATAGCTACAATGAAAAGTGTTCATCCACAGAGCCCATATCTTATGACAGTAAGAGATGGACTCTGTGAATGGCCACTTTTCACTCACCTGGTTTTCTTTAACCAAGGTGTGGAACTCCAGCTAAAGCGTGGATTGGTTTTAAAACCAACAGTTATAAACTGATCAGAATTATGCTGCCTGTGCTGTAGTTACACAATCTCGTGAGTACACAAGAAGGCTGTAGGAGGACAGCCATCTTTATGAATTAGGGCATCTGCCACATTTGGAAAGAAAGAGGTTTTCAAGACTGAGATGCCAGCGTTTTAGAGTTAGCCTAATGAAGGTTCTGTATCAGGCTGGGGTCATGGGTCTTCCTGTCCATGACCCTCACAGTTAACGTTATACTGAAGACCAAATGCAGCAATAGTCTGAAATGCAGCAAACCATACACCCTGAGGCCCTGTTAACCAGTCAAAACTACCGTAAGCCTGAGCAAGGATGTCAAAAGTAGGGAACATATGGTGCTAAGGGTCTCCTACTTCAGAAGGTTCCTCCTTCACCATAAATTTTATCTTAAAAAGGACATTGTGGCCTTAGAAAAGGTGCAGCGTAGGGCCACAAGAATGATTCCTGGTCTTAGAGGAAT